>JAGFBZ010000836.1:0-202500 GCA_018398805.1 Hirundichthys speculiger | reverse complement strand
ACTTAATTGGTCTCCTCCTCCACTTCTTTCTGCCGTGATGCTGTTTGACTCGTTCCTGGTCCTCCTGAAATCCACAATCATCTCCGTTGTCTTGTTGACTTTAAAGAAGAGACGGTTGTTCCAACACCCACACCTGTCCTCAGTCTCTGCTCCATCGCTGATACACCCGACAACTGCAGACTCATCTGAGTTTTTCTATAGATGACAGGACTCTGACTGGTTCTGGAAGTCTGAGGTGGACAGACTGAAGGGGACTGGTACAGTTCCCTGTGGTGCACCACATGTCTGAAGTTGGGCCAATGGTTCTGCTTTGTCTGGCTTCATGGATGAATATCATCAGCATTAAGATCTAAGCTGTGGCTCTGGATAATATTTCCCACATGTATCGAGTGAACTGGGAATGAATAAAGCTCTGCCTTATTCCTAAAAACGTAACAACGGTGAATTCAGTTGTACGTCACCAGTTCAACGCAGGGCATTAAATACAGTCAAATTCAGTCCAATTTTAATGAATGTCAATTAATTTCATTGTAATTAAGTTCAGGGATACCTGTCTATAGCAGACACAAAATAAAAACACAACTGTTAATTGAAATAATAATGACATATTTATTGAAGAACAGACAGAAGAAGGAGCGTTGAACATCACAGAGCAGTTATCTATTATTTTAATTATGATTTATGTCTGCATAAATGAAGATCTTTGTCTCAGTGTGCAGCTGTAAACTGTAATCTGACTTTTTTTTATGGACCTTTTGGAGCTACGTGGCCTTCCAGCTCATGTTAAATGTTTTATAACTCTCATTTTTAATTGTGCATTATTGTTTGAACAGATGAAAGTGGAACCTTCATCTAAAAGAGGATGAACCATACTTAAGGTACAAAAAAATGTTTTTTTTTTCTTCATATTTTCTCACTATGCCAATATGCCCCTCGTGTTTAAAGATGCGTATAATACGTTCCTCCAATTAACTCAAATGTTAGTTAGCCTATCAGAAGCTATCATGAGTAATTCACCAGTTAGCGTAGTTAGCCTATCAGAAGCTATCATGTGTAATTCACCACAGTTAGCGTCGTTAGCCTATCAGAAGCTATCATGTGTAATTCACCACAGTTAGCGTAGTTAGCCTATCAGAAGCTATCATGTGTAATTCACCAGTTAGCATAGTTAGCCTATCAGAAGCTATCATGTGTAATTCACCACAGTAAGCGTAGTTAGCCTATCAGAAGCTATCATGTGTAATTCACCACAGTGAGCGTAGTTAGCCTATCAGAAGCTATCATGTGTAATTCACCACAGTTAGCATAGTTAGCCCAGCAGAAGCTATCATGTGTAATTCACCAGTTAGCGTAGTTAGCCTATAGGAAGCTATCATGTGTAATTCACCACAGTGAGTGTAGTTAGCCTATCGGAAGCTATCATGTGTAATTCACCACAGTTAGCGTAGTTAGCCTATCAGAAGCTATCATGTGTAATTCACCAGTTAGCGTAGTTAGCCTATCAGAAGCTATCATGTGTAATTCACCACAGTTAGCGTAGTTAGCCTATCAGAAGCTATCATGTGTAATTCACCACAGTTAGCGTAGTTAGCCTATCAGAAGCTATCATGTGTAATTCACCACAGTGAGCGTAGTTAGCCTATCAGAAGCTATCATGGGTAATTCACCACAGTGAGCGTAGTTAGCCTATCAGAAGCTATCATGTGTAATTCACCACAGTGAGCGTAGTTAGCCTACCAGAAGCTATCATGTGTAATTCACCAGTTAGCGTAATTAGCCTATCAGAAGCTATCATGTGTAATTCACCACAGTGAGCGTAGTTAGCCTATCAGAAGCTATAATGTGTAATTCACCAGTTAGCGTAGTTAGCCTATCAGAAGCTATCATGTGTAATTCACCAGTTAGCGTAATTAGCCTATCAGAAGCTATCATGTGTAATTCACCAGTTAGCGTAGTTAGCCTATCAGAAGCTATCATGTGTAATTCACCAGTTAGCGTAATTAGCCTATCAGAAGCTATCATGTGTAATTCACCACAGTGAGCGTAGTTAGCCTATCAGAAGCTATCATGTGTAATTCACCAGTTAGCGTAGTTAGCCTATCAGAAGCTATCATGTGTAATTCACCACAGTTAGTGTAGTTAGCCTATCAGAAGCTATCATGTGTAATTCACCACAGTTAGCGTAGTTAGCCTATCAGAAGCTATCATGTGTAATTCACCACAGTTAGCGTAGTTAGCCTATCAGAAGCTATCATGTGTAATTCACCACAGTTAGCGTAGTTAGCCTATCAGAAGCTATCATGTGTAATTCATCACAGTTAGCATAGTTAGCCTATCAGAAGCTATCATGTGTAATTCACCACAGTTAGCGTAGTTTGTCTATCAGAAGCTATCATGTGTAATTCACCACAGTTAGCGTAGTTTGTCTATCAGAAGCTATCATGTGTAATTCACCACAGTGAGTGTAGTTAGCCTATCAGAAGCTATCATGTGTAATTCACCACAGTTAGCGTAGTTAGCCTGCTCATTAAAGCACAGAGTGTTGAGAATTCATTTGTTCTTGTTTATTCAGTTATGTACAACGAAGCTTCATCACAAGCCTGTACAACATCCCTCAAATACACACACACTAAAGAAAACAGACAACTTTGAGCCGCTGAAAGCTGTGGTTGGCGATCATACAGCAGGTGCACTTCCTCGGGTTCAGGTGAGGAGGGAGGAGCAAAAACTTTGGGGAAAAAGCACATAACACAGCAGCAGCAGCTCCTCAGGCCGGCGGAGACGTTTACAGGTAAAGTAAACTCCTGTGTTCAGGACTTCCTTGGTCCAGATACGTCAGGCTACATGGGCGTACAGCTGAGCACACACACTACACATGTTTTAAAGAAATTAGACACGGGGACTCATTCCTGACAATTGGCTTCATTTCCTACAAAAATATAGCACAAAAAAATCTGGATGTACAAGTTACAGCAGCTAGTGAGCGATCTACACAACACGTCGATTACAGTGGAGAGAGCTACAAACATTCACGTCTGAATTCGGTGTCTTTTGGGGCGACAACTTTACCTGCTCAAATTTAACTCTCCTGTTAGCTTTATGTTTTTATTTTGTGATGCAAGAAAACCTAAAGCTGTCGCCAGTGAAAAACATCATGCACGTATTATTCTCATTGTTCTGTTTTAGGCTCACAACTGTGGTCGGGTATCGGTCCATAATCAATACCGTTCACCTGTGATGGACTGCTGTACTATAAACGAGTGGAAAACAAGAGTAGTTTCCTCAAACTGGGTAAAGCGAGATGTGCGCTTATTTACGAAACTGGTAGGCATGCAGTGACTTGTTATCAATATCACATATCAGGTCCGCTGTAGTAAAATTAGCTGGATCAATTATTGGAGTATGGGGCGGTATCAAGTATCGGGCAGATCCATGAGCTCAATTAACTCATTTAAAAAAAAAAAAAAACAACCCTCGCGCAGCACATGTCAGCTAGCGTAACGGCTAAAGAAAGCGGGCAAAAGTCCTTGAAATGAAGTGGTTTTCTGCATTAGTTTGTCGTAAAGTTGTATTTGATCTTTATAAGTCACAATAACAGACAATGTGACAAAATACAATTCTAATTTGTGTCTTTAACACTCATCCATCACTGTGAAAGTTAACGAGTGTGTTCGTTAAAGACAAATTATAACTGCGTGTTATGAACTTCAGCAGATTGTACTTTTCTATTAAGTTACGACAAACTGAATAAAACTAGTTCATTCCAAGGGGTTCAGATACTTTCAGCTCATTTTCACTAACGCAGACGAATGGTAGCGTGTTTACACGTTTACGGTTGTTGTAATATGGATGGAGATCTTTTTAAAAACAGAGCTGAATTACCTGGTTTAGCTCTGAAACGTTTTGGAACGAACATGGACCAGTGTGGACGTGGCCGGCGCTAAGCTAGGAAATGTGCTGTATGTTGCACCATCGAACTGAAAAAAAATATATATATATTAAAAAAAAAAAAACAGATTTAAAACTTTACCAACACGTCTTCTCCTACTCAGTAATTTTTTCAGGAGTTCTTAAGCTTGAAGGAGACAAATGAAAAGTATCGGGTACTGGGAGCTGTGGTTGGTCATAATGGCAACACTGAAACAAGCTGCGTAGATATTTTAAATGATATAAGGTCAGGTGTTGTGGGAGACGGGTTCAAAAGGCTGCATATATCACAAAACACACCAGAATAAACATACATTCATGTGGGAAAGAAAACAGCTGTTTGAAGGCATAAGATCTGCAATAAATCACTCCACAAAGCTTCATCCTCGTACTGCACAAGCTGCTGCGTAACATTCAATCTGAGATCGATCAGAAAGTCAATGATCACTTTTTGTAAAGAAGCAGCGAGTCAACGTCGTTTTGAAGTTTCAGGGTCGTCCTGAACAAATAAAGGTGCAGCAGATTATAACAATGAGATTTCAAAAATGATCTAATGCAACAAGTAAATGTTAGACAAAAATTTAGATCCATACTTTAAATACCAACCAAGAAAAAAAACAAAGGCAAATGATATATAGACACATCACTAACAAATATATATTTACTTAAGTTAAAAAGAAACCAGTGAGAAGGCAAAATTACTTCTAAAATCCAAATAAAGTCCATTAAAGAAAAAAAAAAGTGCGTAAAGTGAAAGGTATGAATAAATGCTTTCAGGGTATTTAGACAAATGGACCACAACATTTCTGAACTGGAGTTTCCTTCATGTGAGCTTGTTAAACATTTAGATACCTTTATTTATTCAAATCTGATTATGAGCCAAGTCCAAACTCTTTCAACAATAATGGTCCTCCAGAATTAACAGGATTTAGACTATTAGACAAAAGAGATTTTTTTTTTTCCTCAAGTCCTTCCATCAAATAAGTAACACATTAGAAAGCAAAGTGATTTTAGGTAAACTGATAAGAAAAAACTAAACAACAACACAACTGTGGACAGATGAGCGTTCAAGCTTCCCTTTAAAAGCCTAAAACGAGGAAAGGGCAACACGTTGTGCAAATCAAAACATCAACAACAACAACAACAAAATTCTTGGGAAGGTTTCATTTTCATGTGGAAACAAAGTGATATTTTCTGCTGAAATTCCTCTGCGATAAACTCATAAACTGGACGCCATCTTTTTTTTTTTTTTTTTTATAGATTATTTCTAATGGAGAGCCTCCACACAGATCTGCTCCTCTGTGATGTCATCGAGGAGCTGCACCTCCACCGGACTGCAAACGTCACTGTCGTAGACCTCCGGTCCCATCAGCCCCTCCTCCTCCAGACCCTCGCCTTTAGTCTTGAAGCCCTGCTGCTCTGACGGAGACGTGCTCTCCACGGACTCCAGGTCCTCGATGCCGGCCCGGTAGTGGATCATCAGGAGGGTGAGCGCCTGAAGCCTCTCGCCAGATTTGGCCAGAGCGGCGCTGATGAGGGCCTTCCTCCGAGCGTCCGTGGTCTCCCTCTCCTCCCCGAGCAGGGCGTTGTTGTGCTCCAGCTCCTGGTCGATCTCCTGCTGCAGTTTGTCCAGCATCAGCTCCAGCTTCTGGGAGCGTTCGTCCGTGGGCAGCCCCCGGTACAGGTCGCGACCTATCTCCTTCACGGCGATGAACACGCTGTCGTCCAGCCCGCCCTCCTTGCGCACCAGTTTGCCGCTGCCGGCGTTGCCAGCGGGCTGCTTGGATGGGCTGGCACCGCTGGTGTACGTCTCCGTGTCGCTGCTCTCGTTGTCGGAGGTGTTGGGCGTCTGCTTGGGCGAGGGCTCCACCGCTCCAGGAACCACGTCGGCCACCTGTTCGACAAGCCGAGTCTTGGGCACCTGGCGAAGGTTGAGCAGGCGGGAGCTGGTGTTGATGATGTGGCGGGTGAGGCCGGTGGCACGGTTTATGGTCGATTTGGCTTCGGGGTCAGCGCCGCGACGTTCGGCCGCCGCCACGCAGAAAGGATTTTCAGCGAGGCACTTATCCTGGCACTTCTTGTGGCAGACGTAAGCGCAGATCATACACTGAGACGCTGCCTTCGTCCAAACCTTCTTCTTGCAGTATTCGCACCAGGTAGGGTTCTGGAACTGGGTGTCCTGGAAGTTATGGCGGACCTCCGTCAGCTGCATGGTACTGTAGGCTAAGTCGTCACGCGGTACCGACAAGATAGGTTCCCTCTCCTTCTCCCTCGACTCCTCTTCGTAGAGGCTCCCCTCTCGTTCCCTTTCCATCGGCCCTGTCGGTAACTCCGGCTCGCCCTCGGCTAAGTAACAGAAGTTTAAGGTAACATCTCCGTAGCACAGCTTCTCGTTGAAACCCTTGTGAGTGCCGAGACTGCGCAGCGCGGTGCGGCTGACGTTAGCTCTGGGTTCTGGAGGACCCAACCTGAAGGTGCTCTGGTACTCCGCAGAAGACGTGGCCATACATTCGAGGGCGACATGTTCCAGCTGGAGGCTGGCGTGACCCAGGCACAGCAAACTGCCCAGTTTAAAGGGATCTTTGCACCACAGGGCCACGTTAAGGTATTTGTGACTGCTCTCTACCTCAAACACTACAGCGGCCCTCTGCCAGCGCGCCGTCTGGTTACGAAAAGTGGTTTCTGGGGACTCCCAGAGACAGTGTTCGTCTAGCGTGCTGCAGGAGCTCTCTGAAACTTTGTCTTTTGCCAGATCGGACTTGCTGCCGGTTACGAAGGAAGGGCTGAGGATCTCGTCGCTGGACTCTGCCGTTTTGAGAGACGTCTTCAGTTCAGCTGGTTTGACGCTTGTCTTTTCGGCACCAGGCCTATCCTCGCAGGATCCAGTGAGAGGAACTTTTTCTGGGGATTTTTCAGAAGCACTGATGGTGGTAGTTGTAGTATGAGCAGCAGTTGTAGTTGTTACAGGATCAACACCTTCCAGAAGGCTGGTTTCAGAGGACGCCGACGTCAACCTTATCTGAGGTCTTGGCGGCACTGGGGGACGAGACGGAGGGGGTGGAGGAGGTACGCTGGGGCGTTGCACACCTTCCCCTGGATCCATACTGGTTTTATGTGGGGAGGGCTTGGGTGATTCTTTGGGCTGGGGCTTTAGTGGCGACTGAAGACCCACAAGGTTTAACTTACGGTTCAGGATAGGTGATATGGTACCGAGGGGTTTAGAGGCCAAGTTGGCCACAGTCCTTTTAGGGCTTTGGTTTACTATAAGTAAGAAATCCTCCTTGGTGTCACTGCTATTTGCCGTACTGCTGCTAGATCCACCAGTCTGACCGGGTTTGGTGTCCACAATCAACTCTTCAAACTCAGAGTCCATGTCTTTGCTGTCAGATATATCAGAAAGGGTAGTGATAGGGGCCGGGTCTTCTTCGTAACCTCCCGGTTGTGGGATAAAACCGGTTTCCTCCAGCTGCCCGAATCCTTCTTGTGGAGTTGCAAGGCTTCCCAAAGAGGGAGTCTGATGGCGAACTGGTCTCTCGTAAAGTACAACCACCCTGTCTCCAGCCTGCTTCAACAGTTTGGGCACTTGAACTGAGGACGTCACTTTGATACCTGTCAGAGTAACAAACACATGATATAAACTTTGTTGTGCAAAGAGATGTATAGAAATTTCAAAAACATTGAAACTTTAAAAAAAAAAAAAAAAAAAAAAAAAAAAACATTTATATGGAAAATCAAAAACTGAAATCTGAGAATGGCCATGGTTACATGATGTTTTTTTAATTCGGAATTAATAATTCCGAATTAAACTATTTTCCTTCGAGTTTACATGGAAATAGTAATTCCGAATTCAGGTTTACATGGAAAACACGATTGTTCGGCTTTATCCAACTCTGCTTTAGGTCTGGGGGTTGGGAAGGGTTCTGATTGGATGGGGGGGCGGACGTCTTTACATCTACCGGAAGAAAACAAACTTAGCTAACTGGTTAGCAACAACATTCCACTTATTTTTGACCTGGGTGGCGTCTCTATCTGTGAAACCTCCTTCATTTAACCTAACCTGGCCGCTACACAACTTTGAAAAGCTCACAATTTTTATGTTTCCTGCCATCTGTTTTTTTAATTATTTCCAGTTCCTCCAAGCTATTTATTAAATAAATCGTCTCTGCTCTTGAACACCGTTTACTGCGTGCTGCCATCTTGAAACTTTGTTTTGAAAACAAGCCCAGCGCGGAATATAAGCGTCATCGCGACAGACGGGCAAGAGAACTAGCATGCGCAGAAAGACGGGAATTAATTTAAAGCGGAATGAGTGTTTACATGACCGCGGAATTATTTAATTCGGAATTAAAATCAGAATAAACCAGCCACTTACTTCGGAATTAAGTTTATTTCAGAATGGACATTTTCATTCGGAATTAGGTGTTTAAGTGGTAATTTTTAATCATTTTAAATCGGATTTAACTTTAATTGTGAATTAAAGAAGAATTAAACCTCCCATGTAAACACACGGAAACATAGCCCTAAATCACAGAAAGAACACTCAGAATCTGTAACCAAGAAATCAAATTCTGTAATTAAGAGCGCAGTCATCATCGGATTTTCTCGCTATCATTTCTAAAACCATCTCTTCTGTCATCCTTCTGAGTTGCACTTCATCTGTTTTCAGTTTTTAATTCCAAGATTCTTGTTGGTGTCAAATCAGCGCCACATCAACTACAAGATCTTGTAGCTCACTAGCGACTAAATCACACCGCACTTAATGTCAATGTTAAGAGGACCAAACTTACCAGAGGTCTTTATTGAGAACATGCACAGCTAAAACTAGCAGATATTCTGCCTTCTTTCTTGTGTTTATTAAAGATGATAAAAGATTATCCACAGACCATTATAACTACATCACAGTTTTTACACTGAAACTCCATGAATTTCATGCAAGTCCAAAAGTCCACCAGATTGGAGAAAAAAAATTGTTTCTCAGAAGTTACTTTAACAGTCTTATCGTTTGACTCAAAAACTCAAAATAAAAAAATGTACCTAAATGAGAGCACGACTTTCAGTTCTAAAAGCGATGAGACAGGAATTAGTAGCTCATTGTCTTTAAAATTGTAGCATGTCAGGTAGGGATGCACATTTTGGATTTCTTTTATGACCGTTAACCGACGTCCTTCAACGATTAATTACCGTTAACCGATAAGTCCAGAAGGGTTGGCTGCCTTGATGTTGCGTGCGTTGTCGTGGACACATGCGGACACTTCCCCGTGTTTACTCTCGCGGCAATGTGTCGCCGTCACCTTGTCGCAGAGATGCCGCCGTCACTTTTGATTTATACTAGCGCGGTCTCCGCTATGTTATTCCACGCCACAACGCAAGAGCGACAATCACGAACTAGCTAAACTTACTAAACATATCTCTTGCGTTTTTCCACTTCCTCACCGTCTCGGCCGTATCCAGACCCACATTCATCGCTATCTCCCTCCATGAATTACTAGAATATGTGTCTTTGTAGTTTCAGAACCAGAATCGTACAGATGTGGGTACTTCCTCATTTCTTCGATGACGCGCTCTTTTCTACGCGGATGTAGAATTGACCAATCAGAGGCCTGTTGCACCTGTCGACACGCCCCCATGAGTTGATTGAATGACATAGCTTAAAAACAAAATTGACCGTTAGTATTAATCGGTTAGAGTTATCAGTTAACGGTTAAACATGTGCATCCCTAATGTCAGGTGTAGTTTTAATGGATGCTGTACGCAGTGTGCTTGTTATGTAAGATCATTGTTTATCATTGTAATAGAATATAATATATCATATAATATAATATATAAAGGTGTTGGTGCTACAATTTGTCCTTCTCAGAAGTTGTAGCATGTTTCTACTACCAACAGCTTTGTTGTACGTGTTTACTAACTGTTTACGAACAAGTGAAAGTGACGATGACCTAAAAATGTAGAGCATCATCACTTTCACCTGTTCGTAAACTGTTAGTAAACACTTCTACACCTACGACAAAGCTGTCGATGTGGCAGCGTCACATCAGTCTTTACTGCTGCCTTTGGAAGATATGAAAACTTGTGGTTTTAAAGAAACAATACAGAAGTCCCACTGATTCAGAAGGCACTTCATTAGCACAAGGGAAAGGTCAAAACAAGGAAGAATGACAACGTGCTGAACCTCACAAGAAATTGTAGGCTATGTTTCTGTCAGTTCTGCAAAGAAAAGATCATCACTGACAGCAGGATGAAGGTTGATCCTGTCGACCACTAACCACTAACCCAGAAAGGCTCCCTGGAAGTTCTGCCCCGTCATATTCCACGGGAGTTGGCTAGCCCCTACTGATGCCATAAAAAAAAAAAAACATAATATACTGTTGTTTTTCAGTTGTCCATCTCATACCTCCGATTGCAATGAGGCGATCCCCCTTCTGTAGGTCGGCCAAGGCCGCGGGGGAGCTGGGCGTGACCGTCTCGATGCTGACGTGCACCGCGTCGCCCTCAGAGGCGGGAACGTGCCTGAACGTCATCCCCACGCTGCCGCATGGTCCTTTAATCACCTCCGTCTGACGGCGCCATGTTTGGAAAGAAAAGTGAACAATTAAGACCATGAATGAGTGAGAGATTAAAAGGTACATAGATCAAGTGCAGATGATAGCGAGTATATAATATAAATCATGTGATGGTTGTGGGACATTATGTGGATGCACCGAGGACGTCACTTGTTGGCAGAAATGCAGGCTATGGAGAAAAATTAGTCAGAGGTTTTTTTTTTGTTATTTTTTCCAGATCCAGTTGAAACAGGTGGAAGACCAGAGCTGCAGGTGCAAGTGTGCTCATCATTATTACCGGATTGGCCCGAATATAGGAAGATATTTTATTCTAAAGGTCATATTCTCAAAAATGGGGGTCGTCTTATAATCGAGGACTAGACTTTACTATTGTAATTACACATCTGCGCCACTAGATGGAGACCCGCCTAGTTAACCAGTGAGAATCGAGAACTCGAGCAAAGGGCTTTGAAAGTTGTTGGAGTCCAGAATTTGTGTTTTACAGACTGAATTATTTATGTTGTTCTTTTTCTATAGTAATTGTACAATTAAAAAAAAAGGTTTTATGAATAACCTTATTGCCTTCATCATATTTTTATTTTCCCAAACTGATATTTGAAAAATAGGGGTCGTCTTATAATCAGAGTCGTCCTATATTCGGGTCAATACGGTACTTCAGGAGCACATTTTAACACACTTGAACTGTTTTTCAAGATTTGCCCAGCAAAATCAAAAAACAATAACCTGAATTTACAAAACTTTGAGTCAACAATTAAGCTTGCTTTTTTTTGAGAAATTACAGATATGGTGCTTATATCAATGAACCTTGATTTGTTATGTTACTGCTAACATCTGTTGTTTTACATTCCATTCAAAATTCACTTACGCCTAAGCTCCGATGTAAAGTTTGGACATTTTCAAATGTACTCATACTTTTGGGGGGGATAGTGCATATTTTAGTTGTTTAAGAATTGTTTTTATTCTTGAGTCTGAGGTGAATGATTCTGTGTGAATATGTCCAATCACTAGAGGTGAGTGTTGGCAAGGACCTCACAATACGATGATATCACGATATATTGTGATATTCTACCCAGTTAATATCAAAATAAAAAGTAGAGATGAAAAATCAAGTTGCTGTATATGTTCATCAGATGATATTGATCATTCAGAGGACAGATTGAGTCAAAACTATTTGCTTCAAAACAACCTATTTATTGTTTATTATTAGTGTTTTTGCACATTTATATTTTAAATACAATTTAAATGTGAAAATTAAACAATTTAAAAAAAAAAATCAATATTAGGAGCTGAAAAAAATCGATATTATATTGGCCGGCCCAAAATCGCGATATATTGCCAAATTGATTTTTTTTCCCACACCCCTACCAATCACCATCCTCATGTCCAACTGTGTGTGTGTATATATATATATATAATAAAAATTATTCCAAAAATAAAAAAAATCAAGTGGGAAATACTAAGAATCCCGCCACCCACAGTGGTGGAGGGATGTCATTTGGAGCTGTTTTGTAACCACATGACCTGATTATCTTTAGTGTACCAGAGTATTTTAGAGGAAAATGAGTATCTTATAGCATATTTCATTTTTTTTTTCTTCTGTAGTTTAGAGACCAAACTTTAGGTTTCCAGCTGTACAACGACCCTGGAAACTGGGTCACTGTACAGAACAATGATTCACCCGCAAAACTACATCGGAATTACTGAAAAATAAAATAAAAACAAGGCTTTGAAATGGCCAACTAAAGTGGTCGACCAAAATAAAATGCTGTTTTTACGTTTTTACACAAAAACCAAGTGTTAAACTTTTGCCCAAGCATTATACTATGTTTTTTTGCCTGCTGTCGCACTTTAGGTGCCTCTGGCTACATTTTAGCTAAGCACAAATGTCAGTTCTAATAGTCATGGCCTGCCACTGATAGATGCACATATGGGGGGGGGATATTTCCAGGTAGACAGAAGAGCTAAAGATGTTGGGTGCAGAGGAGACAAAGACGAGGACGTAGACGGTGCAGGTGTCCAGCTTAAAAGGGAGACAAAGGAGGCTTGTCATGATGTGGGTAAATGGAGATGAATGACTGTAATTTTCCCTGCCATCGTTTGTTACAGTTAAGCTGGAAGGCAGTGATTGAGTTACGGTTGACCATGAATGAGCCCGTGATCTATACGGAGTGGCAGGAGGAGGCTGGAGCTCATGGTCTCATGGTAAGTATCTAAAACACAGGACAACAGTTTCCCTTATTGAGTGCATTAATTATTTATTTTGAGAAGTAAATAGCTACTGAGCAACTCAAGAGAACCTGCAGAAAGGTGGGGGTGTTTTTCTCTTTTAGCCACACCATGCAGAGCAGGCAGGTATGCAGTTAAAAAGCACTGAACTCAACTACTTTTCACTTTTCTTGATGTATATACTTTTTTTCTATCATATGACAACTGCCTAATGGCGACCTGTCCAGGTGGACCGCTGCCTTTCACCAGAGAGAGTGGGAGGGGCTACAGCAGATCCCCGTGACCCTGCGGAGGATTAAACGGGCGTAGATAATCAGTGGATGGATGATAGCTACCTTTGTATTCAGCGCTTGACACTGACACCGGCCAACCGGCCAAATGCTGGTCAAATTTTGCTGTGGCTAGTAACAATTTCTGTCTCACAAGCAACTTTGGCTGGTAACTTATTCTTTGATATGACACATCACAATAGGGTACCAATTTTTTTTGTATTTAAAATGTAAATGCAAGAATATTGTGAAGAAGAAAACTGTGGCTAGCATAAAGACTAAATGGCTAATGACTGAGGAAAAACACTAGTCACAGTGGCTAGTTAGCCAAAAAGTTAGCATCAAGCCCTGTTTGTATTCATTTTTTTAAAGAAAGAATGAAAGTCCAGATTTGTCCTCGTCAGCGCTTCAACCTCATCCATCTGAAAAAGATCTCTCTCGTTCTCCATTATGAAGGAGGGAAAAGCTGGTTTAAATCTCTTCTCTCTATCTGCTTTACCTTTTATTTACATCCACAACATCTCCTCTTCAACTCATCAGGGATTTGGGGTCTTGATCTGGGTATAAATTCGGCTCTTGCTTTTAAACAACTTTCTCATTGCTCTGGTTACTAGTCATAAAAGGTGGTTAAAAAAAAAAAAAAAAAGGCAAATTAACAAAGAAAATTCCTCAAGCACAGCATTCAAACTGGAACGAAAAAATTATACAAGAGGTTTGTTGAAATTCATTTTATGATCTGAGCATGCCAAATGTTTCTAAATTCCCCCCAAAATGTTTCCTCAATCCATTTAACCTAGACCAACACATTTCATCGAATCTTGAGTCACTACCATCCATAACATTAGGAAAAATGAACAGTGTTTGTCTGTAGTAGTCTATGGTAGGAAACATCACGTTGTGATGTCATGTGAATCCTGTAAAAATTCATGTTGTTCTTGAAAATGTTCTCGGCATTGCCTTATTCCACTTTTAGCTTATTTAGTATTAATTAAAACACAACTGAAATTTTTTTTTTCCTAAATTGAGTGACATTTTGCTTTTGGCACCTGGTAAAACAAGGTTCTGCTAGTTTGGACACTTTGGCTCAACAGCATGATAGAACTTCCTTTTGATTTTAAGAAGTTATAAAATTTCTACACAATTATGGATGCACATGATTAACCGTTGAACCGTTAACCGATAACAGTAACTCTAACTGATTAACACTTAATAGTCCATTTTGTTTTTAAGCTACATAAATCAACTAATGGGGGCGTGTCTACAGGTGCAACAGGCCTCTGATTGGTCAATTCTACATCCACGTAGAAAAGAGCGCGTCATCGAAGAAATGAGGAAGTACCCACATCTGTACGATTCTGGTTCTGAAACTACAAAGACAGCACATATTCTAGTAATTCATGGAGGGAGATAGCGATGAATGTGGGTCTGGATACGGACCGAGACGGTGAGGAAGTGGAAAAACACAAGAGATAAGTTTAGTAAGTTTAGCTAGTTTGTGACTGTCGCTCTTGCGTTGTGGCGTGGAATAACATAGCGGAGACCGCGCTAGTATAAATCAAAAGTGACGGCGGCATCTCTGCGACAAGCTGACGACGACACATTGCCGCGAGAGTATACACGGGGAAGTGTCCGCATGCGTCCACGACAACGCGTCCTCCCAGACTTATCGGTTAACGGTTATTAATCGTTAAAGGGCGTCGGTTAACGGTCATTAAAAAAAATCCAAAATGTGCATCCCTATACACAATGAGAGTAATTATGAAAAATATATTTTACACATTACTGTATAAAGTTAACATATGGATAGTAGAGTTATTTTGATTTTAAATGTACGGCCATCTGTCAGTCTGTTAGAAAACAAAAACAACCTGAAGCTCGGTTGTTCTACATTAACATCTAAAGAGCTTCCAACCACAGAAGCTGATTGTTTTACTGTATTTAACATCCACTTCATGATTCCCATCAGTTTCTGCCTGTGATAGACCAACCTTCAGGACACAGAGTTAATTGAGATGAAAGATGAAAGGTGAGAATAGGTGCTACTACTGGCTTTACTGTGGCCATAACAGATTTACAACCAATCGCACAGGTCCATTCTGCTCAAGTGCAAATAGTGGCCATCTCCTGTTCACCCCCGCCCACACATACACACCTAATAAATGCAGAGTCACAAACCCTCATATATCCCTAATTATGACATACACGGTGAAAAAGGTCCTGTGAAAAGACTGCTGCTCTACAGGAGCAGCTGTGGTTTCCAGTTCCTATCCTGTGGATCTGTGGGTCCATTATTTAATACAGCACCTGAGCAAATGAGGAAAAGCAATATCTGTGAAGCCAAAAAGTCTAAAATCAATGTATGACATCTTGGAGAATTTAATAAAATGGGTCATATATAACCGATAACTTTCAGCTCCTAAAGGCCGATACCGATACCGATAACCGATAACACACACATATACCTAAAATCATTACATCAATACTATGAACAAAATCAAAAATAGTTTTGACTTTTTAAATGAACAGATATTTATTTTTTCCAGTGACAAACTATTGTCAAGCCTCTCAAACATTTTCTTAAAGCTATCAAACAAACCTATTTGATATCTCATATTAACTTAAATAAGGTTAATTACTGACTGATATAAAAAATAAAGGTTCCTTGAACTGATGGAAATACATGCATCAGAATTACTAACTGAAAAAGATTAACATTTAAAGGATTTTGGCTTGTGGTTCCATTTAAATTAATACCTTTAATTAAAGTCAATAAAGTTCAGTAGTTTTTTATTTTTTTTAATCTCATGGAAGCTTTAGATGAGATGAATGAGGGAGAGGAGAGACTGCTGCTGGCTTACGTCCATTAGCATTAGCTTCCATTAGCACGATTTCAAAACTCCATGGAAGTGATTGTTATGTTGTAGGTGGCTGATCAGGTTTTACGTATTAAAGCTGTGCTTCCCTCCTCGTAGAATTCACTCGGAGGATTCGTCACAAATAACCACCAAACTATCTTCTTCTGAAACTTTAACGTAGTTCCATGCCGCCATGTTTGTTGTGATCAGCTCTGTGCTCCAGGCTGCATTCGAGGTGTATCATAAATTCCGACATTTCCTAGTTTGCTAGTTGTTCTTTCAGCCTTTTCTATTTTTTCTTATTTTATGTGTAACATGTGGGAGAATACTGCGAATATCAATTAAAGTCAGCAACTACTAAAATTATGACCGAGTTAACGAGTTGTTTTCTGGCATGAGGGGGTATTCTTGATTTTCCTGATTGAGTAATCGTTTTTCTGATTATGCCGACGTTACTTGAACATAACATTTACTGCTGGTCATTCAAGGCTCAGATGGAGCGAGGCACTGCTGTGTTGACAGAAATATATATGTTATCGGAGCTATTCGTCGTGATATCGGAGTTATCGGGATGACATCATAATTTACTGTTATCGACCCGATAATTATCAGCCCGATAGTTATCGTGCATCCCTAAGATATAGGAGTAAAGTTAAAGTATATTTTGGTAAATGGCCTAAATGGTGTGTTGTTGAGGTCCTACAGAGCACAATTAGCTACATTAGCATTAGCTCATTAGCATAACGATGAGAGGGTGAAGACCAGAATAGAGGTGCAAAAAAAAAAAACGTCCAGCTATTCTGCATGAGGGTCGTACGTACGCCCAACAGTGAAAATGTCCCATCTTTAAAGAGATATGTTGATTGTAAACATAAATGAGAACAGCAACATTTTATAAAGTAAAATCAGTGATTTATAATTGAATCTGCAAGTAGGGTTTTTTTTTTTCCTTTTTCAATTAAAATTTTTCTAGATTGGCAAAAAAAAAAAAAAAAAAAACAGGTTGTTGGAATTTTTATGGTTATTTATATTATTCATGAATGTTTGCAATGATGATTTCATTTAGCAGGGTAACAAATCCAAACAAATTTAAATAAAATAGCCTCAACTTTTCTGAGAGGTGGTGTTTGTTAGGTGATTCTCCAAACGGCAGAGTTTAATTGTTGTGCAGCGGTGCTTTCTCTCAGGGCTGAGCAACAGTAACTGCAATAAGCTTGTTAGCATCGACAAAGACATCAAACAGCTCCTGTTTTCTTCTTTGAGCAAAAAAAAGACAAACAAAAAAATACAGCAATCTGAACTGGCCAGATGTAAATGGAGCAATTGAGCATCTATTTGAGAAAAGCTTTTATCTGCACTGCCACAGAGAACAAATGAAAGGTTAATATGTTCAAATTGCAGGTATCACTGCTTTAAAGTTCTCTACTTTACCTCCAGGACAGAACTGCAGACAGGTCTTCCTTTGATCCCTTCAAAATAAAATAATCACTCACTGTTCTAAAAGACCTCTCGTAAGTTTTCTGGTAAAACAACATCCCATAAACAACGGGATCCTACATGCAAAGCTGATGGAAGTGATGCACCGCTGTTGACTGTTTTCTACCAATTACTGAAAAGTCAATCCTCAAATTTGAAATCAAATATTTGGAAAAAGTTGGGGTCCATGGGTCCCACATTTTCTGGATAGAATAATAATTTTCTCCTGTTAAAATTAGTTGGGCCGTGAGAGGTCATTAAAATTAAACAAATATGTTTTAAATCCTCGATCTTTTTAAAATATGTTTTTAATTACTCATGAGATAAATATTCATGAGATGATTTAAAAAAAAATTAAGAAGTAAATAAGTAATAAAACAAACCAGTGAAGTGTTATTTTACTGTCATCTTACTTAATATGACAAGTGTCACCTTATTTGTTGACCCCTCACATTAATATCAGAACATGGTTCCTAGACCTGGATGTCGATCACAGTTGTGATTAAAGGTTCTGGTGCGCCGTGGAGATTTTTCACATTTCAAACAGATGTATTGATTGCAATTTTGATTGCAACAAGTTTTTTTTTTTTTTTTAAACAGACTCACAGAACTGGAGTTACATTCAATAACAACCAACACCTCCGGGGAACAACATGCTAAGCTAACAACACTAAGGATGCATTACACTATGCTGCTGGCTAGCGCGTTATTTAAGCTAAATAATTATTCCTTCATCTAGAATGAGACCGTCTGCAGTAGCTCTGGTTAACTTTACTTGTGTCATATTGTGATTTTCTACTAAGCCTTTTCCTGGTCTTTAAAAGACAAATTTCTGAAACATTTTCTTCTAGGCTGGCTTCGATTTCTGCTTTTTAATTAGACAACTTTTTCAAAGCTGTTGTGCTGAGCAGTAACGTCAGTAGGAAAGTTGTTCACCTATGGAAGCAGCTGACTTTGCTTTCTAAACCCCAAATAATGCTGAATAAATTCAAAATCCAATTAGGTTGAAGAGGAGACATTGAGGAGGTAGATCATTAAGGAGGTAGATCAGGAGGTAGATAATTGAGGAAGTAGATCAGGAGGTATATCAGGAGGTAGATCATTGAGGAGGTAGATCATTGAGGAGGTATATCAGGAGGTAGATCAGGCGGTAGATCATTGAGGAGGTAGATCATTGAGGAGGTAGATCATTGAGGAGATAGATCAGGAGTGAGGAGGTAGATCAGGAGGTAGATCATTGAGGAGGTAGATCAGGAGGCAGATCATTGAGGAGGTAGATCACTGAGGAGATAGATCAGGAGGTAGATCATTCAGGAGGTAGATCAGGAGGTAGATCATTGAGGAGGTAGATCAGGAGGTAGATCATTGAGGTGGTAGATCAGGAGGTATATCATTGAGGAGGTCGATCAGGAGCTAGATCATTAAGGAGGTAGATCATTAAGGAGGTAGATCAGGAGGAGGTAGATCAGGAGGTAGATCATTGAGGATGTAGATCAGGAGCTAGATCATTAAGGAGGTAGATCATTAAGGAGGTAGATCAGGAGGTAGATCATTGAGGAGGTAGATCAGGAGGTAGATCAGGAGGTAGATCAGGAGGTAGATCATTGAGGAGGTAGATCAGGAGGTAGATCATTGAGGAGGTAGATCAGGAGGTAGATCATTGAGGAGGTAGATCAGGAGTAGATCATGAGGAGTAGATCAGGGTAGATCATTGAGGAGGTAGATCATTGAGGAGTAGATCAGGAGTAGATCATTGAGGAGTAGATCAGGAGGTAGATCATTGAGGAGGTAGATCAGGAGGTAGATCATGAGGATCAGGAGTAGATCATTGAGGATAGATCAGGAGGTAGATCATTGAGGAGGTAGATCAGGGGCTAGATCATTGAGGAGGTAGATCAGGAGCTAGATCATTGAGGAGATAGATCAGGAGGTAGATCATTGAGGATGTAGATCAGGAGCTAGATCAATGAGGAGGTAGATCAGGAGGTAGATCATTGAGGAGGTAGATCAGGAGGTAGATCATTAAGGAGGTAGATCAGGAGGTAGATCATTGAGGATGTAGATCAGGAGGTAGATCATTGAGGATGTAGATCAGGAGTACAAAAGCGAGCAAAGACGAGGAAGCTTAAACCATTTCTTCTCTGAATTGTCATGTACTAGAACAAAATAGTGTTTCAAGCACTGATTAAGGCAAAACAGGACTGGTGGGAATAAGGAACTATGTGCTTTATTTATTTATTCTCATTTTACACAGTAACAGTAATTTTTGAATCATTATTATACTGCAAATTACCAATCCACTGTTGTAAATTTTATAAAATTAAATGAAGAAAAATGGCTGCTGCGAGTCTTCACAACAAAATGTTTGTCTGAGCCTCAACTCGTCCGTAGCATCCTCTGATCAGACAAAATGACATATAACTGAATAACCAGTTAATATAATGTAATTTGAGTCGGATACATTGTATCTGACATTCTCTGAGTGCAAATCTAATATTCAACTGTCAACTGATGAGTGAAAGATATTTGTCGTTTTTAGCAATATTCAGTTTGCGTGTGATTAATACATTGAAACCCTGGCTTGGCGGACGGCTGGAGTGAAGGAGCATCTCGTGTTGGTTGGCCGAACACTCCTCGGGTCTTTGGCAGATCTGGCGGGGGGTGCTCGTGACACGGAGAGGTAGGGGTTGAGCAGATTCTTTTTCCTGTCACTGGGCTGCTGGGTAATTTAATTTAATACCACGTCAGATCGATTTGTGTATGGTTATAGGGTACAAGTCGCTGCGAGGCAAGTGCGCAGCAATTCCCTGCCACATCCAATTAGCAGCCCCAATGGTGATGGGGGTGGGATGGACTAAGGGGTGGGCTGGGGGGGGGGGGGGGGGGGGGGTGCACAGGTGTTTATGTGGGCACTTTGTGAACAGGCAGTGTGTGTTCTCAGACTGGTGTTAAGTTACACAATGAAGTCTGCACTAGAAAAACCATCTGAGAACACAGGTTATGTTGATGAAACCACAGGTATTAACATTTATCAGATCAGTTTAATGCTGCGGCAAACAAGGGCTTAACACTCAAACGCTTAATCAAATTCAAATTTAAACTAATACAACAAAGGTTGCAATTAGGGCTGGGCAACAATTAAAAATTTTAATTGTGAATAATCGCATGATTTCCCTGATTAATCATGATTAATCTTGCTGTATATGCAAGATCAAATAATGAATTCATTATTTATTTAAATGTTCTGCTGCCATATGAACCAAAGTGCCATAACATTTGTTGTACAAACACATCGGCACTTGTCAGTAACACATACAGTCATGGAAAAAAATATTAGACCACCATTTTTTCTTCACTTTCTTGTTCATTTTAATACCTGGTACCACTAAACGTCATCATGTGACTAAAACAGACAGAAAAGAAAACACTGAATGCATAAAAGCAGTGTTTTTGGCAGTACAACGCCATAGCTATTGATGTAAAAACTTAAGTGATTTAGGTTATAATCAAGAAAACCATGGAAAATGGTAAGATATCAGCTCTTAAATAAAACTCTTATGAGCAATATTTGGACAAACATAACGATAACCACAAACAAATGTACCTTTAGTTGTACCAGGCATTAAAATGAACAAGAAACTGAAGAAAACAAGGTGGTCTAATAATTTTTTCCATGACTGTATTTAGTGTAAATCTCATCTTTAAAAATGTAAAATAAAAATAAAGCTTCTTGCCAATGCCAGGGCATTAATGTTATCCTGTTTTTTAAATAAATATCTGTTCATTTAAAGAGTCAAAACTGTTTTTGGTTTTGTTCATAGTATTGATGTAATGATCTTAGGTATATGTGTGTGTGTTATCGGTTATCGGTATCGGTTAAAAAAAAACAGTTATCGTGCATCCCTAAGTTAAAGGATATATTTGATGTCCATCTGAAGTTGTATTTGCCTTATACTAAAAACCCACTGCAGTCGGATGATTTCTATTATCATTATTTGTATATTTGTTTTAACACACAAACAAGGATAAAAAACAATGGTACTAAATGTTGTGCATGCGTACATGATCCCAGCACATAACAAGAAGCTCAGTTGCAAGATAGTCATTGATCAATGAATTCCTTCCTCCTTTTATGCTTAACTTAACAACATTGTAATGATTTTCACTAAGAGAAATCTTCAATTCTGGGAATATCATAGAATAATGGACTGATGTGACAGAGTACTTTACTGAACAGAACCCATTTATACCATAAAAAAGGATCCTATAGTGTAGCAGTGTAGCATGTCTGTCTTAAGCAAATACAGAGTTTAGTCTCACACTTGTGTTTGTTGTGAGGCTCAATCTGAATTTTCAAGTTGCCTTTTAAATCATAGAGTGGCAGTTTTCAAAAGCTCGAAGAACAAAGGTGTTGTTATGGAGATGCACGCGAATAAAAAGGTGTGCGGGCTAATTTGCACTTGTATGGACAGCAACTGTAGCTTGGTTGCCCACACAGCTCCCCTTCACATCCTGCCATTTTGCTTCCACTAAAAAAAATAATGATCTGCCATGACTGCTGTATCATCTTTGTCAATTAAAAGACAAGTACGTTTTGAATTAGTAGGACTGGTTCAAAAGACATGATTTACAGTTTCGCATGTTATCAAGTTGGTATTTTGAGCACTGCAGCTCTTCTATCATGCAAACACTGAGCTCCATGTCGTTTTACTGCCAGGAAGCTATAAGATGCAATCTGACCACCTGACCACGTAACATTTACTTATCACGCAGGTAACATTTGCACATTTTGTCAGCTGGTTTCAGCACACAAATAAACAAGCCTGCAGGTCTTGGAGTCGTTAGAATTTAATCTCTATGGACTCTTTGAATGCCCATTAAAGAGCAACAGTTCAAAAAAAGCTGATAGACACTGTTCATCTGGAAGGAAAGCAACAAAAGTAAATATTTTTTTATTTAATTTGGCACGACTGCAGCACAATAAATCCTAAAAAACATCATTTCTGTTAGAAGCCATGAACATAGTTACGATCACTCTTAATAACACTGATGCAGCAGAGTAAAAACAGACCAGCCCATGTCACGTCAGCTGTCAGATCTGTGTAGATGGAAAGAAAGTTTATTGGCAGTAATTATATAAATCAGAAGCCTGTATCATCTCTGAGTGACTCAAAGATTATAGAGTTTGTTAAACCAACATGAATGTGCTGTAAAGTGAGCTAAAGGTCAAAACTCAACCAGGGGCAGGTCATATAAACTCTAAACTTTACCACAAAATGGCTGCGGTTACATGATGTTTTTTAATTCGGAATTAAAATTAGGAATTAAATAATTCCGAATTAAACTATTTTCCATCGAGTTTACATGGAAATAGTAATTCCGAATTAAGGTTTACATGGAAAACACGTTTGTTCGGCTTTATTCAACTCCGTTTTAGGTCTGGGGGTTGGGAAGGGTTCTGATTGGATGGGGGGGCGGACGTCTTTACATCTACCGGAAGAAAACAAACTTAGCTAACTGGTTAGCAACAACATTCCACTTATTTTTGACCTGGGTGGCGTCTCTATCTGTGAAACCTCCTTCATTTAACCTAGCCGCTTTGAAAAACTCACAATTTTTATGTTTCCTGCCATCTGTTCTTTTAATTATTTCCAGTTCCTCCAAGCTATTTATTAAATAAATCGTCTCTGTTCTTGAACACCGTTTACTGCGTGCTGCCGGAATATAAGCGTCATCGCAACAGACGGGCAAGAGAACTAGCATGCGCAGAAAGACGGGAATTAATTTAAAGAGGAATGAGTGTTTACATGACCGCGGAATTACTTAATGCGGAATTAAAATGGGAATAAACCAGCCACTTACTTCGGAATTAAGTTTAATTCGGAATTGACATTTTCATATGGAATTAAGTGTTAAGTGTTAAGTGGAATTAAGTTTACATGGTAACTTTTATTCGGCTTTAACTAATTCTGAATTAAAGAGGAATTAAACTTCCCATGTAAACGCACCCAATGAGACAATACTCTGAGGTAAAAGTATAAACAGCACAGTTTAGCAGGCTTGTTTTCTTTTTTACTGAGATAATTTTATCATCTGTCCAGGGACTGCAGATGAAAAACAGCCTTTTGGCTCTGGTACATTTACATGATATTGTACAATATCCCTGCCAAATAAACCCATAAATAAATAACCAATAAATAAACAGTAATGTGACTGTTGGAATGTAGACTGCGATAAAATTCCAGACAAGAAAGAAGCTGATATCTTGACAAATGTAAAATGTGTTAAATTGTTAAATTAAGTTTTCGCTTTATTGTTTACACTTTGTAAACCAACTGGAGCACCTATCACTGCTAAAAACACACCAAACTTTAAGCGATGTTTGTTGTGTGACTCATCTTGAAATTCACGCTCAGCTGGCATCATAAGCTACCGACTTAAGCTACCTAAGCTACAAGTGACTGACCCACCGGCCCTGGACAGAGAAGCTCCACAAGCAGCAAGAGACCAAAAAAAAACAAACAAACAAACAAAAAAAAAACAAAAAGAAAAAGAATTAAATGACATGACATGAATATTGTCATATTCCATTAACATTTCGGCCCCGATTATACACCTCCTGCTAGCTGCTACCCGCAAATTGCGGGTTTAAGAACCTCCGCTAACCGCTAATGCAATCTTCCGCTCCCTAAAGCCGCTACCCGTTATGCCGACTCCCTTGCAGGTGTGGCAATGGGCGTGTCTTTTGCCCTTTCCGCAAACTCAGTATCTTGCGATCGCGGTAGCAGGTGGTCAGACCACCTGCTACACGCATGGCGGCGCGTACAAGAGCACGTCAATATGGCATCAATGTGCGTCCACCTGGTCACATGTGGACGTGCACAACCTCCACCTCTCAAATTAACTCTTGTATGAAAAGCGTGATTTGGCCAAAGTTGAAAAACTGAATAAACAATATTTTGTATCTTGTCCAACTAGATTGCTGTCAAAAATTCACATTAGACTTTGTCGACTAAAACTTGACTAAAAACAAATCAAATTAGATGAATAAATCTTTAAAACTAAAACCAATTGAAAATTGAGTTAAATTTTTGCCAAAACTTCTCTAATTACTACTAAAGTAACATCTGCTGTCAAAATTAAAACTAGCGTCCAGAAATCAACCTGCATCTATCATATTTGTCGTGTTATAGTGCCCACGTCATCACCGTAGCGACCGGGAAAAATTAAGAAATCATGTATCAACACACATCAGGCTAAATTTTATGGCCTCTTCATCATATTCCACCAAATATTGTGTTTTCAAAATGTCACCAGTGTCGTACCTGAACGCGTTCATTGAATGAAAGTTCACGAACTAGTTCATATTTTGTGCGAACGTGAACTGAGCGCGCTCTCTTTCCCCTTGACGAGCGTCGGGCGTGAACGAGTTCATTTGTGAACGATGATCTTTCAAAGTTCAGGCACGGTTTCCAGGGAACCCCAAAATAAAATAGACCACAAACGAGCCTAATATGCATCTGCGGAAAACAATCAAACATGGCAACACGGGCTGTTGCTTCTGTCACGCTAACAACTGCGTCATCAAATGTTTAAAATAAGCAGGAAGATGAAAGCCGGAGGAGCAACCCGACTCCCAGGGGGCATTGAAATATTGAAATGTGGGGGAAAAAAACAATTGCAACTTAAGGACCTGTGTTTATCTTATGATAAAGACCATTTGCAGCAAGTTTTTCCTCATATTTTTAATAAACTGTAGAGCAGTGATTCCCAAAGTGTGGACCGCTGCCCCCTGCTGGGCTATCATGAGATGTCATTAAAATTAAACAAATATGTTTTAAATTCTCAATCTTTTTATTTAAAATATGTTTTGAATTACTGTAAAAATATTCATTAGTAAAAAACATTAAGAAGTGATAAAACAAATTAAGTTATTCTACTGTCATTTTAACTTAATATGACTAGTGTCACCTATTTGTTGACCCCTTACATTAATATCAAAACGATGTTGCCTGTCAACAATGTGGAGGTAAAATTCATAGTTAGTTTCAGCAGCAACTAACAGGTAATTTCTTCTCTAATGGGAAAGACCACCTGTAGAATCAGAAGAGGGGCATTGAAAATGAAAACCACGAGACGCGTGTAATATATCTGCGGCTCTGGCCGTCATGCACATGGCGGCTGCTTTATCGAGTTTCCTCTGAGGTGAATTGATCAGTGGAAGAGCGATTAGAAACAAACAGGTTGTGGAACCAACCTCTCATGTCTTTAATCTGCTTTTTCTGTGCACAACCAGCCATTGTCAGACAGATTAGAAAGGCCCTTTCCTTAATTGCTGTGGTAAAGAGGAAATGGATGATGAATGTGTCACCTGCTACAACCCGATGTCACTGTTATAAGAAATGAAAAAGGTAAAGGGCTTCAGTTTTCTCTGATTATGTGATGGATGTGCACAATGAACAATGAGGTTGTATTCTTATGTTCTTTCCTTTTTTGTTTTTAGAAGAGGAAAAGTTCAACTCGATAATAGTTCAGTTTTAATTTGGGTATTAATTAGGGCTGTCAATTTCTCAAAATAATTAATCAGATTAATCGCATGACTGTCAATAGTTAATCATGATTAATCGCAAATTAATCACATATTTTTATCTGTTCTAAATCTACCTTATACAGATCTTTTTCACAGATGTATTACTCTTATTAATACGAGTCCTGACTAGAACCAGGAAATACGACCGTATTAGTCCAGTCCTGAGGTCTCTGGCTTCCTGTCACTCAGAGAATAGACTTTTAAAACAGCTCTACTTGTGTTCAAGTCTCTTCATGGCCCCAAAGTCCATCTCTGACATGTTAGATCCATATGAACCAACCTGGACTCTGAGAACCTCAGGTAGTGGTCTCCTGCTGGTGTCCAGAGTCAGGACTAAACAAGGTGAAGCTGCATTTCAGTTTTATGCTCCTAAAATCTGGACCAGTCTTCTAGAAGATGTGAGACAGACCTGAACTCTGACAATGTTCAGATCCAGACTGAAAACAGTTCTGTTCAGATGTGAAGATGATGACTGGAAGGATTTTATCTGCACTCTTCATTTTTAATTTAATTAATTAATTTTTTCATTAATTAATTTTTATTTATTATTGATTATTTTTATGCTTGTATGGAATGATTCTATTTGCCTTCTTGTGACTTTATGCATCTATAAAGCACTTTGAATTGAATTGCAAATAAAGTTGCAAATAAAGTTGCCTTGCCTAATATGAGAGTACACAAATGCTTGCCTTATGCAAAACAAATGTATGTTTATTTATTGCTACAATGCCAAATCCATTATATATTATATATATATACTCAATATTTACAAAATATTTTCGTGGTTTGCTTCAAACGGGGGGGGGGGGGGCTCTCTGCATCAGCGCTCTGATTAGCCAACAAGTGATATTTCAGTAGTCGGACTCCGGTGGTAACTAAATTCACATCGACAGCAAACACAAACAACATTTATCTTGTGGAGTTAGCCATCAGGCAAGGTTTTGAAGCTAAACTTACCATTCAAAATAGTATCTTTTGTATCCATTTATTATTTGTATCCAGCTACTGCTAACGGTTTGTTTACGTCTGTCTGTCTGCGGCATGGATATCGACGTCAGTGCATGACTTCCTGTTTTGACAGGACTACGGAGGACTACAGGACTACAACTACGGCGGGGCCCGAGGCTCATTAAACCTACTCTCCTCTCTACTATTGTACATAAACGGCCAGGCTAAGTGTCGCGTTAATCTCGCGTTAAAAAAATTAGTTGCGTTAAAATTATTTTGCGTTAATCACGCGTTAACGCGTTAACTTTGACAGCCCTAGTATTAATAAAGTTAGTACACCCTCTTTAAATCAAAGAGGTAATTTTGCTGGTTTGCTGCTCTGAAGCATTCAGGTCTTATCACATAACACAAGCAACTAATTTAAAACATATCAATGGACTTGTTGCTGTAAATCAATGTGAAAAGGTTATAAAATCATTTCAAAACAAGATGGAGTTCAACTTTTTTTTTTTCTCTCTTCTCTCTTTTGACTTTTTTCATAACACTGGGAAAAGCCAACCATCTGGACTTTTATGGTTTTATTATTTTATAGTTTATCATTAAACTGGTTATGGTAGCTACATTTTTTGTTAAATAAATAATTGAACAGTAAAACTGCTTGCATTTATTCACTACTAAATTCATTCAAATGATTTTATTGCGTTTCTAGCAAAGACTAAATTGAATAGGATATAGTGAGTGGGAAAACACTTTGTTGGTCTAAAAAAATGGCTTTTTTTTTTTTTTGGGCTGTTACTGATTTACAAAAAGTTGGTTATTTATCCATTATGTAAAGAAAAATCCTGATAAAGCCACATCTTGTTTAGTTTAGACCAAAGCAGCGCTGAAGGGAAAATGCATCATTGTTTGTTTGAGTGGGTGCAGCTCCTCATCAACCGAGCGTCTTTCATCAGGTGAACAGAGCAGATTAAAGACACAAAGACATCCTGAGTGAAACATCAAACATGCTCTGTGAACGTGTCCCTCCTCTGCTGAAATCCCACATATGAAATTAACTGCTCTGCCACCCTCCCCCACAACATGACACGTATGTTGCGTGTGCATCTACACCTGTTGCCAGTTTCCAGAGTCAGAAGTGGGTGGAGGTGAAAAATAAAGGACAGAAAGATGCTTTTCTTGATTTCATCTAAATGTTTAGGAGATTTTTGTTTTTCATAAACACAATAAAAAGTCGTGTAGTTTGATAAGTGATCTGATTTTGTAGAAAATTAAAAACAGCGTTTCAGAAGAAATCCCTCACATTCACTGTCAAGTAGGGGTGCACGATAACTATCGGGCCGATAACAGGAAATTATGATGTCATCACGATAAGTCCGATATCACGACGAATAGCCCCGATAACATTTATATTTCTGTCAACACAGCAGTGTCTCGCTCCCTCTGAGCCTTGAATGACCAGCAGTGAATGTTATGTTCAGTAACGTTGGCATAATCAGAAAAACGATTACTCAATCAGGAAAATCAAGAATACCCCCTCATGCCAGAAAACAACTCGTTAACTCGGTCATAATTTTAGTAGTTGCTGACTTGAATTGATATTCGCAGTATTTTCCCTCATGTTACACATAAAAAAGAAAAAACTAGAAAAGGATGAAAGAACGACTAGCAAACGAGGGAACGTTGGAATTTACGTTCCACCTTGAATGCAGCCTGCAGCACAGCGCTGATCACAACAAACATGGCGGCGTGGAACTTCGTTAAAGTTTCAGAAGAAGATAGTTTGGTGGTTATTTGTGACGAATCCTCCGAGTGAATTCTACGAGGAGGGAGCACAAGCTTTAATACGTAAAACCTGATCAGCCACCTACAACATAACAATCACTCTCATGGAGTTTTGAAATTGCGCTAACGCGAGCTAACGGAAGCTAATGCTAACGTGCGCAAGCCAGTAGCAGCAGTCTCTCCTCTCCCTCATCTCACTCATCTAAAGCTTCCATGAGATTAAAAAAAAAAAAGTCCCTGAACCTCATTTACTTTAATTAAAGGTATTAATTTAAATGAATCACAAGTCAAAATCTTTAAATGTTAATCTTTTTCAGTTAGTAATTCTGATGCATGTATTTCCATCAGTTCAAGGAGCCTTTATTTTTTATATCAGTCAGTAATGAACCTTATTTAAGTTAATGTGAGATATCAAATAGGTTTGTTTGATAGATTAATGAAAATGTTTGAGAGGCTTGATAATAGTTTTTCATTGGAAAAAAATAAATATCTGTTCATTTAAAGAGTCTAAACTATTTTTGATTTTGTTCATAGTATTGATGTAATGATCTTAGGTATATGTGTGTGTTATCGGTATCGGTATCGGCCTTTAGGAGCTGAAAGTTATCGGTTATCGATATCGGTTTTAAAAAACAGTTATCGTGCATTCGTAAAGAAACTTAAAATATATTCTACATGTTTCTATGTTTCTTAAACTGCTGCTACAGTGGAGCCTTTCACCAGTGCACAGCAAGTGTTGCCATCTTCACCACCCTGGAAGTGTTAAAAAAAAAAAAAAGGTTAAAAAACATAAATCCTGGCAAACAGACTTAACAAATGTAGAGCTAGCATAATCTATCATGATCAAACTGGATTTATGCCTGGGAGATTTTTATTTTTCAATGTTAGACATCTACTGAATATCATGTATTCTGGTATCCTTGCTCTTGATGCTGAGAAGGATCCGATCAGGTCGAATGGCCGTACAACAATAAATGAATATGGTTTTGTTGACAACTTTGTCTCCTGGATTAAAATGCTATAAGCTCGTCCAACAGCTTCAATCATCATTAACGATAACAGATCTGCTGCCTTCTCATTACGGCCCTAACCCTAACCCTAATCATGCTTTACTTTACAAATTGAACTTCTTAGAAATGATAGACAAATTAAAATCCTATTATTGAACACTGGAGATTTCTGCTGCTGTCCATAATCGGCCACGTTACTGCCATTAAGATGGTCTCCAGATTCCTTTATCTCTTCCAGAAGCTTTCAGAAGTCTCCTGTCTTTTGCACATGGAAAGGGTTCAATACAATGTTTACTTTCAATAAGGCAGCATTTGAGAAGTAGTGGCAACTATTTTTAATGTACCTGTCAAGCAATGTCTAACAGGTGTATGCGCTCCTTGTTTTTTTTTTCATTTTGTCAATGAATTTTGTCTGATTTTCTTTTTTGCTTTGTATATCTATGGTGTAGAACTGTACTTTTCTTCGACTATGTGTGTATAGGCAGGTTTTTTTTCTTTTCTTTTTTCCTCTTATGTCTTTTTTGTATTGTATGTTTTTTATAAACCTTGAATTATCTCAATAAAATATTTTTAAAAAAGAGAAGAACAAGGTTCTTCTGTTCTATAGGAAGGGTGACCTTTTCAATTCAGTTTTATAATATTGCCAAGATTATTTGATTTATTAATTAGGATTTAATAATATTACTTTAGTTAATAATATTTGCTTGGTGATCATGTTCTGGGACTCTGAAAAGTGCTTAGAGACAATTTATATTGTTATAGACACGGTCCAAATAAAGCTGAATTGAATTGACTTAAACAAGTGGCTCGCTGCTAGCACACCTGGCTAATCTCATTGTCGTCACCACGATGATTAAAGGCTCATTAACATTGGACGTGGCAGATGCTCACCGTGTGCGATGCCTAAGAAACTGATGTCAGATAGGGTGTGAGTGGAGGCCTGATGAGGTTTCGGGTCGAGTAACTGGTGGTCTGGGTCCAACCCACTGGGACCCTCAGCCTCATGGCCTAATGTCGGTGTTGCCCTGAGTGTCTGTAGCATAACTCCAGGTATCCAGGTGCTTCTGCTGTAGAGAGGAGGACACCTGTGTACCCATATACCTCAGTCTAATCTTCTAGCACAGCTACAGAAACTAGAAAGTGGGTTTCTGGCCCGTCTAGTATAAATGAGAAATAACGCATGACCAATGTGAGTGGCATTATGCGTACAAGCTGTTGTATCATGTATTGTCCACTTGCGTACATATAATTTGTGTTTAATTCCTCAAGGAGAGAAGAGTTAAAGGAGAGACTTAAATCTGATTCTGATTTGTGTCTTCAGGCACAAACCATAAAATGTTTAGGGTAAACACCTGATTACAGATAAGTCAAGTATATAAATGGTTCTGATGTAAAAGACGATTCACTGATCGGATCGTATCAGAAATATGTAAGATTCAATAAGGTAATTATATATGTAGGAATTTAAAAGCTCTGGAAACTTGGTGGGATCATTCGTCAATGTTGACAGACTGAATGGACATTCATCCATACTGATATCAATATCATTTATCTATCGGGCCGATTACAGGAAATTATGACGTCATCCTGATAACTCCGATATCACGACGAACAGCCCCGATAACATTTATATTTCTGTCAACACAGCAGTGCCTCGCTCCCTCTGAGCCTTGAATGACCAGCAGTGAATGTTATGTTCAAGTGACGTCAGCATAATCAGAAAAACGATTACTCAATAAGGAAAATCAAGAATACCCCCTCATGCCAGAAAACAACTCGTTAACTCGATCATAATTTTAGTAGTTGCTGACTTGAATTGATATTCGCAGTATTCTCCGGACATGTTACACATAAAAAAATAGAAAAAAATAGAAAAGGATGAAAGAACGACTAGTAAACGAGGGAATGTGGAAATTCACATTAGACATTGACTGCAGCCGGTGTTGGGATCACAACAAACATGGCGGCGTGGAACTTCGTTAAAGTTTCAGAAGAAGATAGTTTGGTGGTTATTTGTGACGAATCCTCCGAGTGAATTCTACGAGGAGGGAAGCACAAGCTTTAATACGTAAAACCTGATCAGCCACCTACAACATAACAATCACTTCCTAGGAGTTTTGAAATCACGCTAATGTGAGCTAATGGAAGCTAATGCTAACGTGCGCAAGCCAGCAGCAGTCTCTCCTCTCCTCTCCCTCATTCCTCTGAATAAATAAAATAAAATAAAAACTACTGAACCTCATTTACTTTAATTAAAGGTATTAATTTAAATGGAACCACAAGCCAAAATCCTTTAAATGTTAATCTTTTTCAGTTAGTAATTCTGATGCATGTATTTCCATCAGTTCAAGGAGCCTTTATTTTTTATATCAGTCAGTAATGAACCTTATTTAAGTTAATGTGAGATATCAAATAGGTTTGTTTGATAGCTTTAGTAAAATGTTTGAGAGGCTTGACAATAGTTTTTCACTGGAAAAATTAAATATCTGTTCATTTAAAAAGTCAAAACTATTTTTGATTTTGTTCATAGTATTGATTGATGTAATGATCTTAGGTATATGTGTGTGTTATCTGTTATCGGTATCGGCCTTTAGAGCTGAAGTTAGTTATGAGCGAAAGTTATCGGTTATCGGTATCGGTTTTAAAAAACAGTTATCGTGCATCCCTACTTTATATGACACTAATGTTAGATAATTTTATACATAGCTTATACAATTAAAAGCTCCATACAGGACAGATCTACTGTAGATCAGTTTCTACTTTACATGTATTAAACCATTTTGAATTATTTAAAGTGACAAGTTGTGTAACAAAGAAAAAAATAATCATCTTAAACAAAAACCATCAAACCTTTAAATTCCAGTGGGAAGGCATTTTATTTCTGCGTCTATTCACCTTCTAATGGCCGACACACATTACACCTGCTTTCACAACATCCAGCGGAAGATTCAGGCTCTCGTAGGCGTAAACATCATTTCCCCTTTCATGCAACACAGAGCAACCCGGCGAGTGCATCCAGCGTTACGCTCCGCTCACGGCCCTTCAGCCATGCTGTCAACACAATCACCAACAATAGAAAGGACAAGGCAGATGTGCAAACACCGCTGACGTACGCCGCACCATCCCACTGTCAGTACACCACGAATGGTTAATAAAATCATTCAAACCAAGAACAAATATCTCCGAATCTGGAATTAATTAAACAGCTCTTCATTCACCTTCACAGGTTCCCTACTAGGGATGGGCATTTGGTCGAGATTTATTCTTCGATCGTCGGGAGAATTAATGATTAATAATCGATTAATCATTAACATTTTCAATATTGAAAACTATCACAAATATTCTCGATATCGGCGTGACGTTTTGTTTTCCCCCCTGGTTTTGGCCTGGTTGCTATGGCCCGCGCATGCCCAGATGTGTTTCAGTGGCCCGGATGTTCGTGGTCGAGAATAACGTGATATTTCCTGTTTCTTTTCTTTAAAAAACAACGATAATAAAACAAGAGATATCGAGGAGACTACTTAACAAGGACAATTTATATCAAGGCGCCAGTATTACAGGCTTTTTGTTTCTTAAAAAGATGCGCTTGTTGTGTGCTCGATGTGCGCTGCAGCTCCTTCTGGTCCGTGCTAACACCGAGTTGAGGCTAGGCTAGGCTAGGCTAGGCTATGCTGATGATGAACCGCCTCCACCGTCCTTTACAAGGCTTGGATGCTCGTTGTTCAAGTGATACATCATTGTCGTTGTCGATTAATTGTATTTGTAATTAGCATTGCAGTGATTGCAGTACACTTGCTCATTTTCTAAACTAAAATGGTTCCACGCCACACTTCACCGCGACCGCTTCATGATTAGGCGATGACCTACAGAAGCTCGCCTGTAACAACTGAGTCCAGCCAGGGTAGGGTGATGGTGAAATGTTGCCCCCTGGTGGCAAATTTCTATCGGTGGCACAGAGAAATGCATCGCATTGTTTCAGGACGTGCACTGATAACCTACATTCAGATTGTTAAAAAAACAAAACCAAAAAAAAAAACATTCGGTTCATCGACAAAAATTAATTTCTTCGACCAAATTCTTAATGATCAATCATCGATTAATCGATTAATTATGCCCATCCCTATTCCCTACAAATGCAAACACAAACGATCCTTTCAAGAGGCTCGAAAAATACCAATGAGAAGCGGCGGAGTTGAAAGGTCTTAACTTCTAGCATGCAAATGCCTTGACAGTAAAAATGTGGTTAGGACACATTCTCACAAATTTAATTATGAAACATGAAGGCTTTTTCTCTGCCGTTAACATTTCCACCGTTTTAAAGCGTGACTGAGAAAGATGTAGTGCTGGGCGGTATACCGGTTCATACTGAATACCGGTGTTTATTTTTCTTATGATATGAATTTTTCATATACCGTAACACCGGTGAGTATGTACTGTAGCGTACACAACGTTGGGAACGCCGCGCGGCGGAACGTAAGTGCCGCAGAACATTGTTTGACAGGGGACTGTTTTGCAGTTGCACTGGAGGCGCAACAACAGTGATGGCTGCAAACAGCAAAAATCCCAAAGTGGTACCTCCAGAACGGCAACATGAGACTGAGGAACTTCTTCCTAAACCAGGAGGGAGTCGTGTGGAATTTGGATTTAAAAAAGACGACGTCCAACAAACTACAATAATCTGCAAATGTTGCCAAGCTAAAGTTGTAGCCGCGGGAGGCTACACCAGGCCTGGTGTTGCCGCCCGCGGCTACAATTTTAGAACGTTGTTTACATTGTTTAGTTAATGTTGATTTTTTTACAAAATATGTTTTTTCAAGTTGTTTGCAAAATTTGAAAAATAAAAGGGTTCTGTAATTTAACTGCAACTATCATCATTCTGATTCCTTCACTTAATCAGAATAACGAGTGCCACCTCTTTGTAAATAGTATCATTTTGTGAGGCCATGCAAACCTGTATTAATACTAGTGTAGATATGAATGTTTTTCTACAATATTCACTCCTCGTGACAGTAAAATAGGTCATTCTAAGACAATTTACTGCAGCAATTCCTCTAAATGATTAGAAAAAGTGGTTAACACCCAGTTGTGCTTTCAGAAAAAAAAAATACCGTGATATACCGTGAAACCGATATAATTTTGAAAAATACCGTGATATAAATTTTTGGTCATACCACCCAGCGCTAGAAAGATGCCTCTTAGTTACAAAATTTGATTTCTTGTTTACTTCTGATTCTCAGATTTTGGATTCTGATTCTCAGATTTTGGATTCTGATTCTCAGATTTTGGGTTGTGACTCACAGGTGAAACGGGTGTTTCAACAGGACGATGACCCCGAACGCACCGGTCAGCCAGCAGCGTCTCGGTTCCAGACCAACGAGATTAGCATTAAGGAGTGGCCGGTCCAGTCTCTGGGCCCTAATCTAATAGAAAACCTGTGGTGTGACATCAAAAATCCTGTTCCAGAGGCAAAACCAATAAAAGCAGAGGAACTGTTGAATGAAGTGGACTGGTTCTGGGCTGGAACACCAGTTCACAGAAGTGGGTCGAATCCATGAACGCTGATGCGAAGCAGTTCTCAGAAACTAAAAATTAGTTCAGTGATTCACAGGAAAGTTAAATCTTCACATATTTCTCAGTTTATACAGTAAATCATGACTTGGGAAAGAAAAATGCAGCCTAATATTCTTTTGTTCCCCACTTCTTTTAAAATAGACAATAAACAGTGACAAATTTGAAATATTTTTCTTCATGGTTTGATTTAGAATGCATTTGCATGTTTGGAAATAAAAGCTACTGTAAGGAATTTTTTCAAACACACTGCTGTAAATTCAGTCACCTGTCATGTTACATTCCCTCTTTTAGTTCTGATTTGGATTTCAATATCTGTGTCTGATATTAGTATAACATAAAACTCTTTCTTGGTGTCATTATTTATTCATTGAGAAAAAAACAAAAGAACAGGGCAACACTAAGGCCCCGATCGTACACGTCCCGCTAGCTGCTATCCACTAACTGCTACCGGCAAATTGCGGGTTTAGGAACCTCCGCTAACCGCTAATGCAATCTTCCGCTCCCTAAAGCCGCTACCCGTTATGCCGACTCCCTTACTCACATTGTAGGTGTGGCAATGGGCGTGTCTTTTGCCCTTTCCGCAAACTCGGTATCTTGCGATTTACGGGTTGCCCGCTACCCGCAATTCGCATGTCGGTGCGTACAAGAGCGCGTCCAAATGGCATCAATGCGCGTCCACCTGGTCACACGTGGACGTGCACAAACGGCTCTAATGCTCTCAAACGGCAGTTTGCGAGTAGCAGTTTCCAGGTAGCGCAATGGCTACTGACGCACTGATTGGTTAAACAGGTGGAACGTCCTAACCACTCCTATGCATAATGTAGCGGGTAGCGCAGGTGGGATAGCGGGTTTAGCAGGTTTAGCAAGGTGGAAGATCGCATCCTTTGTGGGGGGAACGCCCCTCCCGCTACCCGCTATCCCTAAATAGCGGCTTTAGGAGATCTGACAGAAGATCAGGCCCCAAGTATCCAAATGACTGTCGATTGTAGATCCATCTTTAGCAGCACTAAGTTAAATCATTTCCTGTATAACTTGTAGTTGCTGGGCAATATGACGATACATATCGTGGGGACGATAGAAAAGTGTGTATCGTGCCATTTCTCTTCTATCGTTTCTATCATTTCTAACCTAATTTTATCAATTATTACAGCAAATATGTAATTAAATAACCTGCAACGATAAATTTGATAGAATCATATCTACTTCTACAAAGTAGCCTTTTATGTTTGCACTTTTATTCATGGTTAATGCCTTAAACAGAGTTCTCTTCAACCCTGATGTTTACTTTAGACACTTTATATTGGTTTGCAAACTTTGCACTACAAGGTTACAGATTTCAGAAAGTTGAAAAATAATTTGTGTTTATTTTTTATAGCTGAACTTCAGTGTAAAAATGTGTTTTTCCTCTCAGAAACTGTTGTGCACTTTAAAAAAAAATGTGAAAGCTACTGTACCGCTGTACCTACCTGTTTTTGCTGCACTAAAATGTATGTTTGTGACAGTTCAGCTAAATGTCCTTTCAAAATAAAGTTGAAAAATAAGTAATTAAATTTTTGTCAAACTTTTCAGAGAATAACTGAAAACATACTTTATTATCGTATATCGTGATATATCGTTATCGTGATATAAGATAGTCCATATCGTGATATATGATTTTTTTCATATCGCCCAGCACTAATGACTTGTATCAGTTTTTACGATGAGACTCTCTATAAATACTTTATCCGAGTGTGTTTCCCTTTGCTTATTTTAATAATCACAAAAATATGTCCTATTTTATTAGGAAATATCCCAGTTGAAATAGATGAGCATATTTGCAACAAAAACCTGTCTGTGATGTATAAAGGCAAAAAATAAAATAATTGGTCATTAATCACAATAAAGGAAAAATCTCACTATAATCTAGAAAGTGTCAAGGTTTACCTTCAGTTATAAGATTGTAGATCTGAGATTGTTATTTACCTAATACGGGCACTCAATACAGTCAGATGATTTTTATTATGTTCTCTTACACAGACAGAGTGAAAAAAAAAAGTAAACCAGCAAGAGCCAGTATATTAAACTTGTTTATCTAACTGGCAAAACTGTATTAACTACCATTTATTTCACTGAACAGTTAAATGCAAATCTGCAAGCTTACAAAGAGGAAAGCAAATGAAAGCAGTGTTCATTAATGAGTGCAGCCTTCCTGTCCTGAGGGCAGCTGAAGGTCTCAAGAGTTTGTCATAGCGTAAATGTAAATGTTCCAGGAAACGGGGTTTGGTGACCTTTACAACGACTGTGTGCGCTCATCAATACTGTTTAGCAGCCAAGAAATCATGTTTTAAGTGTCTAAATTGAAACATAATGCGTGTGACCCCAAAATGCAAGTATCCTCTGCTGAAGTATATAAACTATAATGTTTAGGTGTAAGATAGTTAGATTTTTTTAACATTACAACTAAGTTGTAAACAACAACAACAAAAAAAAACCTAATGAAACATTTGTATCTAAAATTTTAGAAATAAAAGGAAGAAACAAAAATGCTGAAAATGCCCACAATTCATTGTATGTCAAACAGAAATGGGAAAAGGAATGTGGTCTCTCTCTCACTGCAGATGAGAGGCTAAGATTATGTACATTACATCATGCTCAAATACATGGCGAGAATATTGTTGGAAAAATTTGTTACGATTTTTCATTACACCCCTGCAGCAACGGGCATTAATACCAAACACAAGTTGTTGGAGAGCTTGTGGAAAAAGTGAAGCTAACCATTTTCATATCTTTTGGGAATGCCCAGTCCTATCTGACTATTGGAAAGAGATACATTGTCACCTGGAAGCTGTTTTTGGGATAAATATTCCTCATAGATTTGATACCATGTATCTAGGGAATATCACTTTTGATGGATGGGATCATAGAGATAAAAAAGTCTTGCTTATACTCTTGGCTGCATGTAAAAAGACTATTTCAAGAATGTGGTTCAAACCAGATCCACCTACAATAGAAGAATGGTTAGATGTGACTCGAGATATTTATGCCATGGAAAAATTGTCCTTCTCTCTAAAAATACAAACTGAGAATTTTTACAGGATGTGGTCTAAATGGACTGGTTATGTTAAACTTATAAGATCAGATTTTTACTGATTAACCTTATCATTGTGTTACTGAATAATTTTGTACATTTAATTTTATTTTTGAGAAATGTGATGTGTGGAGACCCCCCATGTTCAATTGGTTCTTGTTATGATAATACTGAATTGTATAAATCTACAGCCATAACTTTTTCTTTTCTTCTTTTTCTTTTTTTTTTGTTTTCTTATCCATTTTGTCTTTTTGTATTGAAAATATACTACCTATGTTAGGAGAAAGGAGAAAAAGAGTAGAACGATGATGTAAGAATATTGTTGGAAATTTTGTGGCCACAATAAAAAATAAATGTAAAAAAAAAATAGGTGTACGATAGTTAGATTTTTTTAACATTACAACTAAGTTGTAAACAACAACAACAAAAAAAACCTAATGAAACATTTGTATCTAAAATTTTAGAAATAAAAGGAAGAAACAAAAATGCTGAAACCAAATGTCAAACGTGTCAGGACAAGTTCATAAGAAGCATGGTATATTTAAATAAAAAAGACATCCGTGGCAACAAAGGAAAAACACAAAGCTCATTAAAAACCAAGATGTCTGCGTCTATCAGGCTTTTCACTGTAAAACTGAAATTAAACAGTATTTTCCAGGTGGAAGATGGAGAATTGAAAGAAACACTGTGATAAACATAAGTTCAGGTTGGTTAAAATGAGGAAATATTTTTTTTAAATTACATAAGCTTTCAACACACAAAGGATGAGCAACTGTGGCCGGCGATGGAAGTTCATATCTGGAAATCATCAAGGGAGAATGGGAGAGAAGGACGGACGAATTGACCTTTTCCAGACGCTATAGCCTTTAATCCTGACTACAGAGTCCTGCTGGGGACACGCAGACTGGAGACGTCTGATAAATCGGGCTCAAATGCCACTGTGAATCTGCATTTGTATGCGTATATTCACAAAAAAGGGATGCGAGTGCTTTGAAGTGGGTCCACTTGGCGAGCGCTGAGCTGATGGCTGAAATGGTCGAGTGCTGGGATGGAACAGTTACTGGAAAGCTGACTGGTGTATCGCCAGAGTATAAGGCGCCTTGATTCAGACGGTCCTGGGGAGGGAGGCTAGTAACTACTGCTTTAAATGTCTAAACAGGAAAAAATAAAAATAAAATACCCCATTTACTTTCTCCTCCTTCATTGCACAGTTTGATGTACTTCCAAAGTGGAAAGCTGAACTCGAAATTACATGTTTGACTTTGAGACAATAAACAAAACATTTAAGCTGCAAGCAGCGTTTATCAGGCCCTCGCGCCTATTGCCACCACCCCCCCCCCGGAGAATAGACGGGAATAAAGACAATACAGTGAAAATTAGGGATGCACGATAACTGTTTTTTAAAACCGATAACCGATAACTTTCAGCTCCTAAAGGCCGATACTGATAACACACACATATACCTAAGATCATTACATCAATACTATGAACAAAACCACAAAAAGACTTTTTAAATGAACAGATGTTTATTTTTTCCAATGAAAAACTATTGTCAAGCCTCTCAAACATTTTCTTAAAGCTATCAAACAAACCTATTTGATATCTCACATTAACTTAAATAAGGTTCATTACTGACTGATATAAAAAATAAAGGCTCCTTGAACTGATGGAAATACATGCATCAGAATTACTAACTGAAAAAGATTAACATTTAAAGGATTTGGGCTTGTTGTTCGATTTAAATTAATACCTTTAATTAAAGTAAATGAGGTTCAGTAGTTTTTATTTTTTAATCTCATGGAAGCTTTAGATGAGAGGGGAGGGGAGGAGAGACTCCTGCTGGCTTGCGCACGTTAGCATTAGCTTCCATTAGCTCACGTTAGCGCGACTTCAAAACTCCATGGAAGTGATTGTTATGTTGTAGGTGGCTGATCAGGTTTTACGTATTAAAGCTTGTGCTTCCCTCCTCGTAGAATTCACTCGGAGGATTCGTCACAAATAACCACCAAACTATCTTCTTCTGAAACTTTAACCAAGTTCCACGCCGCCATGTTTGTTGTGATCAGCGCTGTGCTGCAGGCTGCATTCAAGGTGTAACGTAAATTCCGACGTTTCCTCGTTTGCTAGTCGTTATTTCAGCCTTTTTTTTTCTTTTTTTATGTGTAACATGTGGGAAAATACTGCGAATATCAATTCAAGTCAGCAACTACTAAAATTATGACCGAGTTAACGAGTTGTTTTCTGGCATGAGGGGGTATTCTTGATTTTCCTGATTGAGTAATCGTTTTTCTGATTATGCCGACGTCACTTGAACATAACATTCACTGCCGGTCATTCAAGGCTCAGAGGGAGCGAGACACTGCTGTGTTGACAGAAATATAAATGTTATCGGGGCTATTCGTCGTGAAATCAGACCTATCGGGATGACGTCATCATTTCCTGTTATCGGCCCGATAGTTATCGTGCACCCCTAGTGAAAATCCAATTTGGTTATAAAAATGGAAAGGTTGCTGCCCAGCTTGAATCCAGAGGTATGAAAACAAGTTGAATCTACTCAGAGCTGAGTTCTAAGTTCAAGATGAATTTTGAAAGAACCAACGCCCATCACGAGGGGAGGCGTTGGTTATGAAGTAGTAGAGGGAGTGAAGGGAGAAGTTATCTCTCCATGTTTTGTTGACATCTTGAACGTCATCCAGAAATCATTTATTTTTATTTTTTTTATCCCATATTCGTCAATAATAATGATAATAATACTGCAAGTAGTGCTGGGCAATATGACGATACATATCATGAGGACGATATAAAAGTGTGTATCGTGCCATTTCTCTTCTATCGTTTCTATCGTTTCTAACCTAATTTTATCAATTATTACAGCAAATATGTAATTAAATAACCTGCAACGATAAATTTGATAGAATCATATCTACTTCTACAAAGTAGCCTTTTATGTTTGCACTTTTATTCATGGTTAATGCCTTAAACAGAGTTCTCTTCAACCCTGATGTTTACTTTAGACACTTTATATTGGTTTGCAAACTTTGCACTACAAGGTTACAGATTTCAGAAAGTTGAAAAATAATTTGTGTTTATTTTTTATAGCTGAACTTCAGTGCAAAAATGTTTTTTTCCTCTCAGAAACTGTTGTGCACTTTAAAAAAAAAAATGTGAAAGCTACTGTACCTCTGTACCTACCTGTTTTTGCTGCACTAAAATGTATGTTTGTGACAGTTCAGCTAAATGTCCTTTCAAAATAAAGTTGAAAAGTAAGCAATGAAATTTTTATCAAACTTTTCAGAGAATAACTGAAAACATACTTTATTATGGTATATCGTGATATATATCGTTATCGTGATATAAAATAGTCCATATCGTGATATATGATTTTTTCCATATCACCCAGCACTAACTACAAGTATGATCTAATTGTGTATTTTCCCTACAATTTCTAATCCTTAGTACTATGAAACCCTTCCTTTTTAAATACTGCTTCAGAAGGAGAGAAACTGCAGAGGAAGAAAGGTTACGTTTTGATATTTCATTGCCTCCTGCTGGACAGTAATTCAACTCCTGCAAATTATATAAAGACAACCCATGAAAACATAACAATGTTATTACAAATAATCTTTTAACCATTGCAAATGTCTTTCAAAAGTGTGCGGCGAGCACAGTGGCATCAGAGTTTACTGGAGCCACAGACAATAATTAAGCCTGACATTTCCCTGTAAAACGCTCATTAGTCACTTCCAAACAAGCCTGATGTGATAACTCTAATATCTCTAAATTGCGGCAATTAGAAAAGGTTTGCTGGAGGGCCCTGAAAATTTTCTTTGGTGCTCAAAATGTCAACATTAGGACAATCTCATCAGAGCAAGGAAGATGAAAATAAGCTTTCATTAATATGTCGACATGATAAGTTGTATAAAAGGCGATATGTGGACAGGAAGTGTTTGTGTTGCATGTGAGCGGGAATCGCTCAGTAAATCTGGTCCTTCAAGTTTATTTTTTTTCAATTGCGTTCATTGTTTTCTGGAAATCAAATGGATTTGTGGGAAACTACACCTCCAGCTTCACCAAATACCTGCAGTAAATCAGTTACCAGAGTGAGTTTTAATGTTAATTTCTGAACATTTATAACACGTGGTAACTGTTATAAATGTTTGGGTGACATTCCACTGAGCTTTGTTTTTAACTAGTAAGTGATCCAAAGAAAAAAAATGTTTTTTAAGTAAAAAAAAGTGACCTCAGACTCAGAGTTGAACATCTTTTTGTATTTAAGTATCTAGAAGGTTCAATATTCACCTTGTCAGACAGTTATGTTGATGAATGTGGCATAAAAGCTTGACTCATTTCCACTGATTTACTGACATTAATGCCATGTAGTCTGAAAACCCTAAAAAAAGATACAGGAAATAAAAAAAGCCATATGGAAAATGGAAAAAAACAAAAAATAAAAAATAAAACAAACAAAAAAAACCCAGGGTGGTCAATGTTTTTTTACGTAAACTTCACTTCAATTGTTAATGTGCTTCTAGTTCTGCATTTCTGACCTGCAACGCATTTAAAAAGTCTTCATATGGGCAATTAAATGCTATATAGTAGGTGAAAGGAGAAAAATAATGATATTATTTCAAATAGGTGATGTCAACAGGTAACTAAGATGACAAGATGGTGCAAAAACAATATCAATGAATGGCTGAGTTTCTGAGGAGCAAAGATCTTTATACAAAAATGCATAAGAAAATCATTTAAATGTTTAAAAACAATGTTCATCAATAAAATATCAGAATGGATTTGCATATTTCCTGACCTTTTCATATTGTTGCACACCTTTAGACATGTTTGCAGGAAAAATGGGACAAAATAAAGCTTTTTTTAAAGTGTCGAGAAAGGTCCAGGGCAACATTACAAAGAGGGAAAAGCTTTACTGGAATATATTTACGCACAAATGAAATCCAACTCACGAGAAACAATATTAAATATCTTGGCTTCATACGGCCTGCAAAGGAATCTTTAGATGATTTTAAACACGTAGGCTCGTGCAGTCCACCTTACTTTTACTGTGTATGTTATAAAAACAACTTGTAAAATGGATTTTTCTGTATCTTTAATCATTATTTATTAAACTGCCACACCGAAGGAAGTGTAAGGAAAGTAGGTAAGAAGACAAGTGAGAGAAGAAGAGCAACACCCACCCTCTTGATGGAGCTGCGGGTCTTCTCCTTCCACGGGTGGCTGCTCAGCTCCAGAGTGCAGTGAACGTAGGTTTCTCTGTCGTAGGAGCCCAGGATGAAGAGTCTGGATGTGGGAAACAAAACAGATGGAAGGAAAACGAAGAAGAAGGCCCAGTTGAGTCAATCATAATATATAATACACATTTGAGTCAGTCTGAGACAACTCAGTACCCATGATTCTGTTCATCCAGTCTGGAACCAGCTTTTTTTTTTTTTTTTAACACATTCAAATAAGGGGAACATAAATGAATGAATGGAAATTAAATAATAAAAATGAAGTGTTCATGAGTGTCAGAAGCCTTACCTGTGGCCAACAAACATCACTTATACATTGTGTTATTATTTGAAAGTTTTGCTTTGCTCTGCAGTGTTGGACACTCCCAGTGCTCCCAGTTAGACTGTGGGCTGTACCATCAGCCAGGTATCAGGATGTATTCCCCCCACCTGAGAAGATTAACTCACTTCAACTAACATCTGGTTTTTATTGTCAACCTGCTTTGCCTTTACGACGATCACTTGAAATAAGAAGTGAATCAATGCCTCCCCCTGGTGAGCAATCATGGTGAACTGCAAGTGACTATGTTTAATACAGCAACCTCAAATAATCCAAAACATACCAGCTGGATTTACTATGAGTGAGGAAACTAACACCCAAGAACAAAACCTGCATTTGATTCTGTTGTTTGAGGAGTTTTTGGTATTAGGCAAACAGAACCTTACACAACACACACATTATATAAACTTTATATTATATTTTATACATTATATATATATATATATATATATATATATATATATATATATATATAAAATATATATATACATACATACATATACATACATATATATATACATACATATATACATATAATATACATACATACATATATTCATACATATACACTACATACATATATAGACATAATACATACAGATACATACATACATACATATACATACATACATACATACATATACCATACATACATACAATACATATACATACATACATACATATATACATACATACATACATACAATATATATACAGATATATAGCATACATACAATACATACATACATACATATATAATATATATAATATTATACATACATACATACATACATATATACATATTATATCATACATACATATATACATACATACATACATATACATATATATATCTAATATATATATATATATATATATAGATATATATATATATATATATATATATATTATATATATATGTGTGTGTGTGTGTGTGTGTGTGTGTGTATATATATACATACATACATACATACATACATACATACATACATACATACATACATACATATATACATACATACATACATACATATATACATACATATATATATATATTAGGGGTGCAACGGTACAGGTGACTCACGGTACGGTCCGTACCGTGGGTTTTGTGTCACGGTTTCGGTACAGATTCGGTACAGTTTCAGACCACCCGCTACCCTAAACAAGCGATCGCAAGATACCGAGCTTGCAGAAAGCGCAACTCGCATGTCGTCACGTAAAAGAGCGCGTCCAAATGGAATAAATGTGCAGCTGTGGCAGCTCTCATCCAGATGTTTGCTGTGGAGGACACCAAGGAGATCTCTGTCTCTGGTGTCAAGCTGGAAAAGGTTGGATGCAGGAATTTATTTCCGATATGTCTGAAACTGTTGGTGGTCGAGGAGGGACAGGAACAATAATTGTTCGTGATCTTTAAACGCGCATCTAATGATTCGTTCTGCGCCAAGACGCACAACTGGATCTTACGCAGGTAAGATCGCGGGTTCAGGGAGGTGGAAGATTGCGTTCTGTTAACTGTTTTAACTCCCTCGCCGGTGTATTAAACAGCAAAACTAAAATGCTCCCACGCTGGTGATTTAAATAAGTTTTCTCCCAGCTTCTCTGCTACCGCTGGTCATGCCTGCTTTTTTTTTTTTGTTTCCATTTCCTGCGTCTATGAGCTGCAGCCAACTGGCCAAAGATTGATTGGTCACTGAGTGAGCGGAGGCGAGTGCACGTTGACATGTGGAGGCGGGGCCTGCTGCCTTAAAGGCTCACATGCACGCCCAAATAACAATCAAGTCTAAATAAGAAATTATCATCACATATGTACGTGGTACCGCGGGACATAAGAGCGTATTGTCCCGTGGAGGTCGTACCGAACCGTACTGTATTTTACCAAGTACCGTTGCATCCCTAATATACATATATATATATAATGTGTTCGTACTGTACCGAACGGACCTACGGTACGGTTCAGTGCTGTGACCAAACAAATACAGTCAGTTTATATGCGTTTTTATATGCAGCCATCACAGACCTGGAAGAATAGGCTCGCAGCTAGAGGTCTTCGGAACAACCCGACAACCCGAAATCCAGAGGTTCTGACCCGACCCGAATCGGGTCTCGGGTTTATTCAAAGACTCTGGGTTCGGGTCTGAATCGGTACAGTTAGTCTCTGGTCCGGTCGGTGCTCTCTGACAGGCTGGGTCCACGTTTACTCCAGAGAGGTAAAGATATTAGCGGTGGCAGCTAATGTCAGGACTCGGGGCAGTTTAATTAATTATTCATTAACGTGGCGTGTTTGTCATGAAACAATCGTGTTGCCGTAGCGTGTTATTAGCGTGTTATTAGCGGTTTGCCCGGCAGCTGTAAAGCACAACAGATCGCCAACATGACAACGCTGGATGAGAGAACATATTCACCACACGTCCTGACCGGTGTAGCTATTAGCGTTAGCAGTTGCTACCAATAGCATCTGTATCCACAAAGAAAATAACTGACTCGAATGTCCCTCACATATACTGCAGGTCTCCACCCTGTGTGTCTAACCCTGAGAGGTGGAAATTTTTGCTTTTTCAGAAAGTGGATATTAGATACATACAGCAAGACAGCGAAAAGATACAAATATTCCACTAAGAAAAGCCAGTATGTAATTGACTTTAGTTTCTCTAAGAACATTGCTGATATCTTGGGATTGTGTCAACACACATCTGAAAGCTCCAGATCAGCAAAGAGCCAAAATGTCTGCTTCTATAAAAGCAGCTGATCAATTCATCAGGGCTGATTCTGAGCAGCACCGGGCTGAAACTCACCGTCCTAAATCCTACGGAACCAGTAAGGAACTTTTTATTGCTTTCATTTTTTTTATGCTTCAGTTTTGTTAAAGTCATGGCACAGTGAAAAAAAATGTTATATGTTGTTTTTCTGATCATAGAGGGACTACGATACAATGACCCACTAGCAGAAAGACACGATGATTATAACGGTCGACAGTCATTACTAATAAATGAGCTTTTTCCCATCATCCACACCGAAACACATGCGCATGACAACAAACAACTACTCCTTCAACGCAACAGTAGACGGGCCGTTCAACCAGAACAAGCTGAGGAAAATAGATTAGATTCTTTTCAAGATTAAAATGGTTTCCCTCACGTTTGCAGACGAACACAAACACCTAAAGGAATCCCACTGCTGTCATTAAAACAAACACAACAACTGAGAATTTTTCTTCAGTAGACACAAACATAATTTTTAATAAATATCAATAAATATCAGAGTTCCAAGTCATAAGCCTTTAGGATTTCCCAGAATGATTTTACTGCATTGATGGCACCCATATTCTCCCTGAAGCTCCTTGAATTATTATTTTTATCTCTGATAGGGCAGAATGTTATTAACCTGAGTTCAACCACCAGTCTGTTACATTCATGTTGCTATGTGTATTATGTTTTTAAACTACATCTTCAACTCCTTTTATTTATTTATTTATTGTTTGTTTGTTTTTGGTCAGGTTGGAGTTCACCTGCCACCAAATATTTAAAATACAATCACTTGCTCTGCAGTTTCTTCCACATCAACCGTCATCTGGTGTTAACTTTCTGCAGAAAGCTACGCGACTGCAACAAAGGCTCTGATTCAACAAAGAAGAGTAGGAGGCGTTGCCATGGTGACTCATGTTAATGGAGCTCCACTGATGACGTCTTGTTATAGTTGCAGTGACTTGGAGCCAACAGCTCAGCACACTTTCTCCCGCCATCATGGAGGGAAAAGTTCGCTGCGATGGTCCTCCATCGACTGATGCTGGATGCTTGTTTCCTCAGTGGTACTGCGTTGTACTCGTACTGCTGGAGTATTTCAGTACTGCATTGTACTTGTACTGCTGGAGTATTTCAGTGCTGTACCAATTAATTTGCAAATGACCTCCTCCCCTTTCCGGTTGAAATTGTCCCACACAGAACTCCTTTTTGCTCTCTTCATCTTCGCTGTAAAGTGGGCTGTGATGGGACGCACCTGATGGCATGTGTTGCACCTGTGGACACGCCCCCATGAGTTGACTGAATTACGTAGCTTCTAGTGCTGGGCGATATGGAAAAAATCATATATCACGATATGGACTATTTTATATCACGATAACGATATATATCACGATATACCATAATAAAGTATGTTTTCAGTTATTCTCTGAAAAGTTTCACAAAAATTTCATTGCTTACTTTTCAACTTTATTTTGAAAGGACATTTAGCTGAACTGTCACAAACATACATTTTAGTGCAGCAAAAACAGGTAGGTACAGAGGTACAGTAGCTTTCACATTTTTTTTAAAGTGCACAACAGTTTCTGAGAGGAAAAACACATTTTTGCACTGAAGTTCAGCTATAAAAAATAAACATTATTTTTCAACTTTCTGAAATCTGTAACCTTGTAGTGCAAAGTTTGCAAACCAATATAAAGTGTCTAAAGTAAACATCAGGGTTGAAGAGAACTCTGTTTAAGGCATTAACCATGAATAAAAGTGCAAACATAAAAGGCTACTTTGTAGAAGTAGATATGATTCTATCAAATTTATCGTTGCAGGTTATTTAATTACATATTTGCTGTAATAATTGATAAAATTAGGTTAGAAACGATAGAAACGATAGAAGAGAAATGGCACGATACACACTTTTCTATCGTTCCCACGATATGTATCGTCATATTGCCCAGCACTAGTAGCTTCAAAATAAAATTGTCCGTTAATATTAATCGGTTAGGAGCTACTGTTATCGGTTAACGGTTAAACGGTTAACCATGTGCATCCCTAGTTCTGATGTAAAAAGTGCACGGACAATTACACAAAGAGATAGAGCACCAAGCAGAAGACAACCTCAGACCAAAGTAGAGGAGATTATGTGAACAGAAATCAGGTATCAAAGTGTCTCACCTGCTACATTCGATGAGGGTGACTCTGAGCCGGCCCTCCACCAGTCTGCTGTCCTGGACCGACAGATCCAGATCACAGGTAGAACCCAGGGGAGGCTGCACCTGGAAAGGAAAGAAGGGCTTGTACCTGCAGAGACAAGCAGACAACAACCAAAAGTCATTTTCCATTTCAGGGAAACTTCATATTAATAGTATTTTCTCTTATAGGAGCCCTTCTCTCTTTCTCTGAAGAAGATAAAGATTGTTGAATTGCTTTTGTTACATTTCAGCTCTCTAACAAATCCCACCAACCACCAAACTATCTTCTTCTGAAACTTTAACCAAGTTCCACGCCGCCATGTTTGTTGTGATCAGCGCTGTGCTGCAGGCTGCATTCAAGGTGTAACGTAAATTCCCACGTTCCCTTGTTTGCTAGTCGTTCTTTCAGCCTTTTCTATTTTTTTTTCTTTTTTATGTGTAACATGTGGGAGAATACTGCGAATATCAATTCAAGTCAGCAACTACTAAAATTATGACCGAGTTAACGAGTTGTTTTCTGGCATGAGGGGGTATTCTTGATTTTCCTTATTGAGTAATCGTTTTTCTGATTATGCCGACGTTACTTGAACATAACATTCACTGCCGGTCATTCAAGGCTCAGAGGGAGCGAGACACTGCCGTGTTGACAGAAATATAAATGTTATCGGGGCTATTCGTCGTGATATCGGCATTATCGGAACAACGTCATAATTTAATGTTATCGGTCTGATAGTTATCGTGCACCCCTACTTTGATTCACAATATTTTCTATATAATACCAGTAAATATTAAGAAAAAAAAATAATAAAGATTTTGGTCACTGCACTTGAATAATAGCTAAGGGAAGCTCTGTACATGTGCACAGGTTTTTTTTGTTTGTTTTGTTTTTTAAAAATCTACTTATTGCATCAGTGATCAGTTCATGAAGCAAGAACGGTTCTAGTTCCACAGCAATTAGGTCTGAACAGAGTATTCCCCCTTAGCTGCAGCTGACTGCACGACTGCATGGATTAGCAACAGTGGGCTGCGTCCTCCCCCCCCCCCCCCCTCCTATGAACCACCATCTGTGCAGCCCAACAAATCCCCAGGCCCAGATTTCACCCTGTGAGTCGTTGCATCATCTCTGACTCTGCATGATGGTGGTGAAACACACTCATCTCTGTTTGCTGCAGTGCTCTCCTACACACATCTCTCACAGAATAAATCATATTTAATGTTGCCACTTAACAGGCGATGGAGATCCATTTATATGGTATTTATACAAGTATCACACTGACGCCCACCCCCCCAACCTCCCACAGGACACGACATTAGCGAGTTCAAAGAATAAACTGTAAACCCTTTCAGCTTCTCCTTGTCCATGATGATCTACAGGGGATTTTTGACTAAGCTCATTTCGACAACAACTCCTCAAACGTCACTTTTGTTGACTCAAATAAGAACACTTCCTGTTATATTTTTATGCTTCTTGCAAAACAACAAATAATTACATTCTTCAGAAATATGAAAAGGAAGCTTTAAGGAAAATGACCAGAGCTGCTAAACAGTATCGGTCACAGATAAAATGAAATATTTGATAAATTTGAAATTACCATCTTTGACTGAAAATCAAGTATTTGAAAAATTACCCACAAAAAATGTGATACTTCCACGATGTCAGCTTTATGTCCACGGTAGATCTCCCTGCTTGGTTTTTTAGATTACTTGGATGCAAAGTATAGTCATGTGCAAAATTTAACAGCAGCCCCCCCTCCCCTTCCCCCTCCCCTCCCCTCAAGCAACAACATATGACCTTTCACTGTGCCAATTTTTTTTTAGCCACAAATGAAGCCAAAAAAGGGGGGGGGGGGGAAAAAGACTCAAGATATAAACTTTTAGATCCAGCTTCAGGAATAAAAATTTCTGCTAATAGTAATAAGTACCTTATAGTTGGAGTCTGTTACCACTAGGGATGCGCGCGATTAGTCGTCTAACCGATTAAACGTCCGCCCACTTTCTAGTCGGCACCAGAAATATTAGTCGTTTAAACCAATTTGTGTTTTATTTGTGTACAAGGCCGCTTAACTGTCATACAGCCGCCCGCCACTAGTCGGAGCTACAGAGCCGTCAGACAGCAGTCCTCCTCTCCGCGGAAATGCTCGAGTAGACTGGAGTTTTAAAACGGCACGGTGGGAAGATGGTCTCTCGCAAAACCAGCGCGGTTTGGCGGAACTTTAATCTAGAAAATGAAAACAAGCTAGTATGTAGACTGAGTCAGAAACAACTGGAATACAATCACTCGACTGGAGCAATGAGCAACCACATTCGACTCAAGCATTTGGATGTTAATCTGCACGAGACGACGGCTGCTAATGCTAGCGGTGCTAGCCACACTCAGGCCGATTTGACGTTGTTTACCCGGAGACGTGTTCTCCCGTCCGGTCTGAGAGGATAACGCAGCTCATCACGATAATGACATCGCAAGATATGCTTCCACTTAACTTTGTGGAAGCTAAAGGCTTCAGGAAGCTAATGGAACATGTTGAGCCCGAATACACCGTACCGGGACGCTAACTGATAACTTCCAGGCTGGAGCACATCTTTTTTTTTAGACTAGTCGACTAGTCTTTATTAAAATTTTCGTTTAGTCGACAGGGAAATTAGTCACCAGGAACATCCCTAGTTACCACAGTAACCTAACCCCAAGAGGAGGTTGTGTTCCACATACCTTAATTTATTTATACTCTACATTTGAAACAGACAGTACCCTTTGTCCATCTCCTGTGTTCATTTCATCCATGTTTTGGTTCGCAGCCTTAGGGCCCGATCTTCCGCCAAACCTCCTAAAGCCGCTAATATGGGACAGCGGGAGGGTCGTTCCCCCACAAAAAACGCAATCTTCCACCTCCCTAAACCCGCTATCTTACATGCGCTAACCGCTATATTATGCATGGGAGTGGTTAGGGCGTTCCACCTGTTAAACCAATCAGTGCGTCAGTAGCCATTGCCTTTAAGAGCAGGTCCCGCTACTCGCTACCCTAAACCCATGATCGCAAGATACCGAGTTTGCAGAAAGCACATAAGACACACCCATTGCCACATCTACAATGTGAATAAGGGAGTCGGCGAAGCGGATAGCGGCTTTAGGAAAGCGGAAGATTGCATTACCGGTTAGTAGAGGTTCCTAAACGTGCAATTTGCGGGTAGCAGCTAGCAGGAGGTGTATAATCGGGGCCGAAATGTTAATGGAATATGACAATCTTCATGTCATGTCATTTATTTCTTTTTCATTTATTTATTTATTTTATGTGAATAAGGGAGTCGGCAAAGCGGATAGCGGCTTTAGGGAAGTAGAAGATTGCATTAGCAATCTTCTGCTTCCCTAAAGCCGCTATCCGCTTTGCCGCTAAAGCCACTACCCGCAGGGTAGCGGGTAGCGGCGGGTGTAGGATCGGGGCTTTGATGCTTAATATTACGGACAAAACGGAGGGATACGACCAGAAGTCGTGGCTTCAGTAGTAAGCTTAGTGAGTCAATTGTTAACCAAATACAAGAAAACAAAAAAGAAGACATTTATATTAAAAACAGCAGGAACCTTTGAGGGACGGCTGTGCAATCTTGTCCAAATTTATAGACATTTAAATGATGTTCCAAAGTCCAGGACACCACGACACGAAGGACATATCCAAAGACAATTTAAGTGATGTTCATCCTCAATTTCACGCATGATTAAAATTAGAGAAAAGAACTCCTCATTAACGTAGTTTGATTTCGTGGTCTCACACACCACTGCTGTTTTCACTTTCTTCAACTTCGGAGTAGCATTAATACTGCAACCTCCTCAACGCTTGCCATGTTTGTTGACGTCAGTAACTTGACTCATCCCTGCCGCCTGCTGGATATATTGCTAAACAACCATCCAAACCAAGTAAGGCACAGAGGTATGAGAAGTAGTAACAGAAGTGACGTTTGTAACGGACAGATATACGAATGTACGAAAGTGGAGAGTAAACGGGCCTTAAGTTTCTTTTTGTGGTTTGTATTTGCATCAGGAAAGCACATCAAGGATCTGAGTAGATAGTCTAGTTTGGCATGCGCTGATGAATTATGCAAGAGTTACATCAACTGTTTTTCTGCGTTGAACCTATATACATGATCTTCTCCTTATATGCATTACCGTGTTAGTTTTCTGCAGAAAGATTTGCTCAAATTTACCATGTGATTGCAATAAAAGCTCTAATTCAATGAGAAATAGAAAGATCTCTTCTGTTAACTTGACATTGCCCAGGGGAATCGCTGTAACACCACTGATGATTCCTTTTTATAGTTACATAAACGCAACGTGCTCAGAAACGACAGAACCACCTCGAACCCTGATTTGAAACTAAAAATTCAAAGGTTCTTAACTCAAAGTTTGTTGACTCTGAGTTAGGTTTTAAACTTAATTTGTAGAACCTTTTTTCTGAAACAAGCTCAGTTGTGCGACCCAATGGAGGCGACCTGAGCACTGCAGGAGTTGGTCTGTAATGGAGCAGCAATCGCACTCATCTGGGGCTTTGAAGATCCTTGTCAAAAAGATGGGAACATAGCCTGGAATTTCTTATGAGGTTCCGCAAGTTCATTTCAATTCAAAATTCAATTTAAAAATACTTTATTAATCCCCCAAGGGGGAAATTGAAGTTTCAGTACACCAGTCTGGTGTACTAGAGGAGCTGCTAGCGTCCAGCGCTCCTTTTCATGCCAGGTCCGTGGTCCGAGTGCTAACTCCAGTTAACAGCCATTAAAACAGTTAACAGCCGTCCATGTCCGCGGCGGCAGGTCTCCACCAGCCGCAAAAGGACCGATCCGCCCCCTGCAGACAGTATGTCGACATCCGACCGCAGATCACCACAAAACGGGTACAAACTGGAGCGTCCAGCGTCCAGCATCGCAGGGATAAGTCCCGGAGCAGCAGCGAGAAGCGTCCATGCCAGGCGTCGTCCGGGCAACGACTGATATTCCTCCCCGTTTTGTCCTCCTCGTACTCCCTCGTACTAAATCAGTACCTTCTATCTTTGGGGCACTTTACCCAAATCCCATCAGTCACGAAGGAATAGATGTGTAGCTTCTTTGCTTTGGAGCTATGTGATGTACGCCATGATTGTTTGAATGGAGAAAATATAGTAAAATGAATGATCTGTGTTACTTGTTTTGGCTTGTTGCTTTCTTTACCAGAAGTGGTCGTGTCTGCAAAGGGCCTCAAATACAACACATTACTGCCACCAGGTGGCTAAGAATAGCACCATTTGAAGTAGGGATGCACGATAACTGTTTTTTAATACCGATACCGATAACTGATAAGTTTCAGCTCCTAAAGGCCGATACCGATAACATACGCACATATACCTAACTGCCTTGAAGGCAGGCTGCATTCAAGGTGTAACGTAAATTCCGACGTTCCCTTGTTTTTCTTTTTTTTATGTGTAACATGTGGGAGAATATTGCGAATATCAATTCAAGTCAGCAACTACCAAAATTATGACCGAGTTAACGAGTTGTTTTCTGGCATGAGGGGGTATTCTTGAGTAATCGTTTTTCTGATTATGCCGACGTCACTTGAACATAACATTCACTGCCGGTCATTCAAGGCTCAGAGGGATCGAGGCACTGCCGTGTTGACAAAAATATATATGTGTTATTGTGGCTAATCGTCGTGATATCAGACTTATCGGGATGACGTCATAATTTCCTGTTATTGACCCGATAGTTATCGGCCCGATAGTTATCATGCATCCCTAATTTGAAGTACTCAGGCAACCTCTAATTTGACCAAACTGTAGCGTGATGAAGATGGCCTCACACTTGTTTAAGAAGACTCTGTTCTACAGAGGAGTTTGTGGTCCACTCATTCACTTAAATCTGTTGTAAGCAGTAAGAGGTACTTAGTACTGCCCACATTATCATGTATTTTCCTTATTGGCTCATTTTTTGTTAAAGACGATGTCGTTGTTTTAAAGAAAGTTATATATTATTGTTTCTTCTAAGATTGTGTTTGCCTCGTACTAAGACCTACTACAATCATATACCTTTTATGTTTTTACACATAAAGTACTGATGTGATGACTGTGTCACCACATTTGAAAGATTGAAAGAGGAGGACATACGGTGCATCCGGTCTGAATGGATTAAAGATCTATAATCTGGCGCTAAAAGGGGGATTTTGGACAGATAACATGATAAAATGTTTGGATTTTCAATGACAGAGAGAGAACACCTGTTTCACAGAAAATGTCAACATTATTTATGGTCATTATTTTCTTTTTACCACTGGATTTTAAAGTTTTATTCCAAATAATAGTTTCATAGGCAGTTTGACTTATAAAGAAAATTATAGACCAGGAGTGGGGGGTGGGGGGTTCACAGTGCCACTCTGGAGGACAGTTTACCCCCCCCACTGAGGCTACGTCGCTTGTGGAGGAGAACGGCTGATTACAATCAGTAAGACTGTCCATTATATAAAGAGAAATGGTTCTTTTATACTGTATTCCTGCATTATTTTCACCAAATATCACAAATATGTCAGTAAGACCCAGCGTTTCCCTGCCATTTACCTGGCAGGTAAGGCCCACCCCCTCACAACTCTTACCACCACGCCAATAATACAGGGAAACGCTAAAACACAGACATATTCCAGTTAAACATGTATAATTTATTATTACTTCCTAAAGGAAACAAAAAAAAAACTGAACCAAAAAGAAAAGACAGAGAGAACTGAAGTGAACTGATGTGCCTAGAACTAAATGGTGTTGTACCGAAATCAATACACCTATCAGCTTCAACAAACACAAATAGCCAACTTTGCATTTCTAAATACAATCGTCAGCCATGAAAATGTCACTTAATGATTAGGCAAGCAAAGAGAAGGGGGTAATAGTTACAGCTCATGTTTTAAATGCTGAAACCTTGTCAGGATTCAATAAAAATCAATGTTCAAGAGGTCATTGATTAGTGGGTCATTCCACCTCAAATCAGCAGATTAGAAAAAAAATTCCCGCTTGACCATCTCTGAATTGCTTGAAATTTTTTTCTTATGAACCTTGACTATAATGTAGTAACTTTGTGCAATATTAGGCTGGTACTAGCAATAACTTCGGATTTATACATTTTTAAAAAAGTGCCCGTACGGCCATTTTCGTGACATTCCTAAATTATTACCATTTTTGAGGGGCTGTATCTTTGAAACCGTACAAGCTAGAGAGCTGATTTTTTTTATGCTGTTAGTCCTGTATGTGCACTCTGTATGGGGTCAGTTTCAGGTGTCTATTCATTGCTGTTTGTTTTAAAATAAATTTCAAACATCCAAAATAAAAATAAATAAAAATAAATAAAAAATAAATGCTCGATTTCAGAATTTTTTCTAGGTAACTTAGAGACTTAGTACCAACTTGAAACTTTGTATATAAACAGATATTGTCATTACCTTTCTGGTAGTATATTTAGTTTTTTGGTACATCTTGTCATATTTTGTTAATTGCCAATTGAATATCGACAATAAAATGCAAAGTTCGTTTTTTGCTGGGTCATATGAGAACTAAAATACAATTGTTTCTGCAAATTCTTTATGTATTTTATTCTATAAGTGAAGGAGATTGTTCAACAAAAAAAGTAAGTCTCAGCTACTATTACAAGGGGTCCAAATGGGGACTTGAAATGTGAACCGCACAAAGCGAGTGAAATTTATTTTGGATGTTTGAAATTTATTTTAAAACAAACAGCAATGAATAGACACCTGAAACTGACCCCATACAGAGTGCACATACAGGACTAACAGCATAAAAAAAATCAGCTCTCTAGCTTGTACGGTTTCAAAGATACAGCCCCTCAAAAATGGTAATAATTTAGGAATGTCACGAAAATGGCCGTACGGGCACTTTTTCAAAAATTTATAAATCCGAAGTTATTGCTAGTACCAGGCTAATACTGCACAAAGTTACTACATTATATTCAAAGTTCATAAGAAAAAAATATCAAGCAAATCAGAGATGGTCATGCGGGAAGGTCCTGTTGAATTGAGGTGGAATGACCCTAGTGAGAAAACGCATTAGTCTTGTCGTCATGGCGCTGTGAGAGGTCCCTACTGCTGGGACATGACTTTGTCCCATCTTTTAAATTTATCAGACACACTTAAATACAAGAAGACCCAAATTAGTGCTGAAATGCTTATTGGAATTTCAGCATTGTCTCTGTCACCAATATGGCTGCGGGACACAAATCAATATCGAAATTAACTGAACAAGTTACCTACCCTCATTGATCATAGACGGTTTTTACTGGAAATAGAATCACACAAATTAACTATAGATGGTCATTAAATTAATATTTCAAAAAAGAGAAATAATTAAAATATTTAACATGAGCATTGATGATTACATTGATTACATTGATGACTGCTTCTGAGTGTCAGTTTTGATTAATCTTCAATTAACTGTTCTGAGTTCTGTTATAAACTCGGTTTAAAACCTGATCAGTGACCACAGTGAAACGAGAACTTAACAACTGAAGTTTCTATCTCGGTTTCGCCTCCTCACTCTCACATTTTTAACTTCCTTGTTTTCAAAACTGTCTATATCTTTCGTTTCATGAAAGTCTATCCAGGAAAAGTAATTTCAGAGGTGTACACTGAAACATCTCTTCCACAACAGCTCATTAACACAACAGCTGTATTTCATCTGTAATAACTTCTTCCAGGAACCTTCAGGTTGCTCATTAATGATTTCTGATTGGGTCAAGTTTATCCAGCATTTTATTTCCGCTTTTCTGTGATCTCAGGTTCAATCAGTCACAAATACTGGTCTAATAATCTAACATCATATTATTGTGCCGCAGTAATATTTGTCAGCCCACAGTTCAAAATGTACTTTGATGTTGTTTTTTGTTTGTTTTCAGATCTGCTTAGTTATATATTTGATATAATTCTATGCAATTTAATGTCATTTGTAAACTTCTGACTTTGAAGAAAGTAATATAGAGTTCTTTAAAAAGATTCTCTCAGTATTCTGGCATGTATCAAATAAATAATTTTGGTAAATCCTAACTGACCTAAAACAGGAAAGGTTCAGTCTGATTTAATGTCAGTGACTAGTTTCTCTTTTAATGTGTACGTAAAGTTCTAGTTTCAACTATACATTTAAACACATTCTGGGTACGATCCACGATTATAAAATAAACATTTACTTCAAAAAAAAAAAAAAACCCAGCACATCTTTACTTTGTTATATTAACCTACATCCACATTACTAAAACCAAATATAATTTCGGCAGCTATTTTATTCTATAATTTCAGCCATTTATTCTTGTATATTGTGTGTGTCCTCTGTAAAAAGATGAGCTTATCAACAACTATCCAATATTTTTATTTTATTTTATTTTTTTTTGCCACAAAGCAAGAGGGCTATGGATTTTTTTTTGCCATTTTGGTGACCACAAAAGGACATAAAGTACTTTTACCCACAGCAGAGCTGACAAGAGTTGAATCAGACCTGGTTATGTTCAAACTCTGACCATGTTGGTTTTTTTGGTTTCATAAAATGAAGTAACTTAACCAGTTTCAGAAGCCAAGATAACTCAAACCCGGGATCGATTACCATAGTGACTGGCTCTGTGAACAAAACAGGTTCATTACAACTAATTTACAACATGGAGACCTCTGAACAATGACATGTCAGAAAAGTATATTAGCGATAGTTTATTGCAGTTAAGCCAGTCATTTGTAGATGAATTTTGTGAGAGCATTAGGTCCAACAGTTACATAACCGATATATATGTTTCTATCCTTCAGTGCATCACAAATATCACCCACTGTAAGCCAATACTTCCCAAAAAATGCCTTTTAATGCTATTATTTATCTGAAAATGCGAGTCTTATTAACAACATGGCCTATTAGAAACGGAGAACTTTCTAACCCTTTTTAAATCATTTTTGTCAATAGCTTCAAATGTAAGAAAGAATCATTTTACAGGATTTTGGGTAGCCTACATGATTTAGAAGTTGAAATTAATGATTTAAAATAACTTTTTAATAGCATCCTGCTTCCACCTGTACGAGCAAAGAAGTTTTTCCCAATCTGATCGGATGTATCAATTAATATTTCCATTGAAGATCCTATAATGATCTTTCTTTTGTTCATGCAAATTGATATTAAAGTGAATAAAACTGATCCCATTACATTTATCTGTCTGTATTATGTTTTTACACTTTATCTTCAACTGCTTCAAAAGAGTTTTTTTGTTGCTTTTTTTTGTCTGTTTATTTTACATTTTCTTGATCTGTGATTTCTCTCGCTTAGACCGTCTTCCCTTCACTGCTCCAACCGTCTGGCGTTTCCGCAGAAAGTCACATGACTAATCACCTGGTGCTGCCGTGATCAATCACTGTAACAGAGCTCCATTGATGATGTTTGTATTGTCACAGTAACTCAAGAATCAAACTCAGAGTTGACAACACTAAACACCATTTTGAAACCAAAAAGTGTTTGTTTTTATTATTATTTTTATTATTACTTCTTCTTATCCCCTGGTTATATTTTTATATTGTTTTTATGATTATTTTAATCAGTATTAAGCTGCACTGACACTTTAATTGATATATGTGATGTTTTAGAGCTGTCTGTTTTTAATGTTAAAAAGAAAGAAGTTTTTTTTACATGCATTACTAGCACTCTCTAAATTTCGGTGGTACATTTTTGCTGGTGCACTTAATTTTTTTTTAAATGTCCTAGAGTCCAGCCATTTCAGAACATCAACCTATTCTTAACCCTAGAGGAGGAGAGTACCCTGCAAATTGCAACCGGCCCCTAAAGGCCTGACCACTTCCCACTTTTTAGTAGTAACCCAAAGAACAAAAAAGAAAAAAAAAAAAAAAACCTTCACATGACATCTGGACTAGCGTTTGCCTGAAGGCATGTGGGAAACTGAAAAAAGTTTAAATAAGGCTGTACAGTGTTTAAGATTTAGTCCAAATCTTCAATATACTGCTGATAAGAAAATCTGAGAGGTTTGAAGTCAAGTGTGGGACAAAGTCTATGGTGTCTGTGATAAAGTTTAAGCAGATAAATCTATTTATTGACAATGTAACCCAAGTTTCATTCGTCCAGCATGCAGTCACATATTGATCTGGTGTTTATGCAGGGAGGGAAGGGCTTGTTGATGATGAGGAGTATGTGTGTTGGTGGGGGTGGGGGGGGGGGGGGGGGGGGGGGGGGGGTGTTGTGTTGTACCACATCAGATAAATTTATATTACGCAATAAAGCTGACCAGTCAGATTGTGAGATGTCATTTAACGGTGTTTGATGGATACCTAGCCTTGGCTCTATTGTTGACTATGATAGTTAGCCATTGCTGTTATGCTTTTAGCTACTTAGCATTACATTGACTTCTGAGCTGTGAATAAAAACAGATCATTGTCATATTTTAAAGACAATCAGTGCGTTTACATGGGAAGGTTAATTCCTCTTTAATTCAGAATTAAAGTTAAAGCCGGATAAAAGTTACCATGTAAACACCTAATTCCATATGAAAATGTCAATTCCGAATTAAACTTAATTCCGAAGTAAGTGGCTGGTTTATTCCCATTTTAATTCCGCATTAAGTAATTCCGCGGTCATGTTTACACTCATTCCTGTTAAAATTAATTCCCGTCTTTCTGCGCATGCTAGTTCTCTTGCCCGTCTGTCGCAATGACGCTTATATTCCGCGCTGGGCTTGTTTTCAAAACGGCAGCACGCAGTAAACGGTGTTCAAGAGCAGAGACGATTTATTTAATAAATAGCTTGGAGGAACTGGAAATAATTAAAAGAACAGATGGCAGGAAACATAAAAATTGTGAGCTTTTCAAAGTTGTAGCGGCTAGGTTAAATGAAGGAGGTTTCACAGATAGAGACGCCACCCAGGTCAAAAATAAGTGAAATGTTGTTGCTAACCGAGTTAGCTAAGTTTGTTTTCTTCCGGTAGATGTAAAGACGTTCCCCCCCCATCCAATCAGAACCCTTCCCAACCCCCAGACCTAAAGCGGAGTTGGATAAAGCCGAACAAACGTGTTTTCCATCTAAACCTTAATTCGGAATTACTATTTCCGTGTAAACTCGAAGGAAAATAGTTTAATTCGGAATTATTTGATTCGGAATAATTAATTCCAAATTAAAAAAACATCATGTAACCGCAGCCACTATGTTTTCTTGCGCTTGCGTTAATTGTACCAACAGACCACCGTGACCATATGGAAGGATCTGAGAATGAAGTTAAACTTAGCCGAGCTAACGCCAGCAGTCATTTCATGTCCCCACCAAAACAAGATAAGAGGATGGTGGTCCAGCTGTGAAGGCCCGTGGCAGCATAATTCCAGCATAATCTGAGGAATTGAGCATAATTTTTGCCCTTTTTCCAAAAGTAGCACTGCTAGCATAATCCGTATATTTTCTTGTCTTAATAGCAGAATTTTAGAATAATTCAAGAAAACGACGATCTCAGCTACTAAAAACGATAGATTACTATTAACAGTTGGTTCCACTCCTATTTTGCGATTGCTTTATAGTTGTGTTGATGAAACGCAACCGGGAGGACTGCGTGGTTCAGAAACGAGCGAGATTATTCAATGTTAAATTTGTTATCCAGGGCTTTGTCAGAAACTGCATGGTTTAGTTTTCACTGTATTTGTTTTATTTGTTTTGAAACCCAGCGCACGATGCTAGCGTGCGCACAGTTAGTTGTTTACTCGATATTTGCATACTTTACCATGGTAACTGGAGGCCATTTGAGTGCAAAACCTTGCGCAAACTGTGTCACGCTGCTACACACGATGGTTAGTAAATTATTCGCGGATAGTTATCCACCACACTATCCAGGCTTTGTGCAACCTATTTTTGTTAGCTGGATAACTATCCGCTGGATAGCAGATTTATCCGCCGTATAGGCCTAACCACCGGATAAAGTTACCCAGGTTTTGAACAACCGGGCCCAGAACGTCAGGCCAGTGTTAATAAAATACATTTTCAAACTTGTCTTGTGAGTTGTGAAGTTTGCGCACAGAATAATTTTTTTTAAAAGTAGCATAATTTTGAAAAGCGAGCATAATTTGGGCAAAAAACGAGCACTGCCACTAGCATAATATGCCACTTTTACTAGCACAATCGGCAAATGCCTACGGCCCATTGCAGAGCCAAGTGGCGCACTAGCCGATTCAATGTGCGAGCTCTCGGCCACATTTTTTCAATGTTTTCCTTATTTCCGTTATTACTTTCAAATTGTATGGTTATGTTAAACATCAGACTCAGAGTCAACTTTCTGCTACACACAGTACATGGCATGGCAAATAGTTTTGACTCAATTTGTCCTCTGAATGATCAATATCATCTGATGAACATATACAGCAACTTGATTTTTCATCTCTACTTTTAATTTTGATATTAACTGGGCAGAATATCGCAATATATCGTGATATCGCAATACCGTGATATCATCGTATCGTGACCCAAGTACCATGATACATATCGTATTGCGAGGTCCTTGCCAACACTCACCCCTACTATTGAGTCTTAAAAATGGCTGTTACTGAAATGTTCTGATTGTTATGTCATCTTTACGATTAATGCTTAAATAAGTGACTAGATAGTTTTAATAGGAAATTGTTATATATTCAGGAAGTCGGTACTCAGCAAATGCTACATATTTGAGTTATTTTTGAAACTACTGCTCAGGGGTTGCACAGTTTTATTTCATGTTTGTGCATGTTGAGTCTGTTAAAAAAGGCTGAAGTTACTGAAGTGAAGTGTTTTTTGGATTTAATTAAAATGCAGCTAATTGAGCATCAAAGGGAATATTTCCCACCTGTATGGAGCCCCGTTTGGGTCATAATTCAGTGAATAAATTAGTCTATTATTATGAAATACAGGCATTTATTATTATGAAATACATGTTTATTATTATTTAATATTTCCCATTATTATGAAATGTATGTGTATTATGAAATATTTCCCATTATTATGAAAAAAAATGTAATTATTATTAAATATATTTTTATTATTATTTAATCTTAGTTTAATGCATAATAGTTTATTTTTTTTTATTTTTACATAATTGCTTCCTTTTTCATAAGAATGAGCTTTTACATAATAATGACATTTTGCCAGTGGGCGGGACCAGTGGTTGACCTGCACGCTCATTGGCTGATCCTTCTCCTTCTGACATCGACTAGTTTTGGCCGTGAGGTCCTGTTAGCAGCGGGCCGTGGCGTCATCAAGGTGCGCTGCTAGCCCGATTGTAGCTATGGCAGCTTGGACTGAGCTACGGGAAACCTTGACGTTTCTTAGTCGATGTCAACTTTTAACCGTAAACTGAGGTGCATTCTGCCACCTACTGGCCTGGAGTATAACTGCACCTCTCGCCCACTATCGATATTCACTGTTCTGTTGCTTATGACTGAATGAAAGAGCAGCCAATCACACAAATGGCTCCGCCCTCTCTGCTGTGATTGACACACAAATCACTCTTATGAAAAATAAAAACATTATCATAATAATGGGAAATATTTAATAATAATAGATAGGGATGTCCGATAATATCGGCCCACCGATATTATCGGCCCAATATTGGCATAAAAATGTAATATCGGTAAATATCGGTATCGGTTTTTTTTTTTTTTGCACAGACAATGTGTTAATTCCACGACAGGAGATATGTGATGTTACCTAAAATAAGTTTTGAGGAAAAATAGCCTGCATATATCGGTATCGGTAGATATCGGTATCGGAAATTGAGAGTTGGACAATATCGGCATATCGGATATCGGCAAAAAAGCCAATATCGGACATCCCTAATAATAAACATGCATTTCATAATAATAGGAACTATTTAATAAACGCCTATAATAATAAACCCATTTATTCATTGAATTATGACCCAAACGGGGCTCCATACACTTGAAGCCATTATGGTTTTTGCTGTTTTGGTTCACCAGTAAACTTATTTTTTCGTGTTGGTATTCTGTGATATTCTATTCTACTATCTCCGATTCAAACGGCACGATCTTTTCATTCAATAAATTTGAGAAACTGGAAATTTTCCTTGATTTGGGTCACGGCTTGTCATTAAGGGTGATGGTGGGTCCTGAAAACTGTAATTAAATCAGAAACCAGAGAAAAGTCCAGCCTCAGGAGGCTCAGGTTCAGGTAAGCTCTGGAGCTCACCTGATCTTGTAGTTCGGTAAGGTGTGTTTCCTCTTGATGACCCGTTTCAGCTGGTTCACTATGATGGAGGTGAGCTGGGGCAGCGGCCTGCCTTCAAACTGGGACTTCACCTCGAAGTCCACCAGGGGGTCCTCGAGGAAGGAGAAGGACCAATGGGAGAAGGGCATGCGCGTGAACTGCAGCCTCAGCCTGCCCACCACGCGCCTCATCTTCACGAACAGGTACGCGGACTTCCCGAACACCAGGTCCACGTCGATGGCCAGGTGGAAGCCGCCGCTGTACTCGATGTCCACCTCGAAGTTGAGCTCGTCGGGCACGCCGTCCTCGTTCACGTGCACGGGCTTCATGAGCGTGGCGGTTTTGAAGACGGGCAGAGAGTTTCCCAGGGACACGTCCCTGAGGCTGAGCCCCTCCAGGAGCCGGCCGGCCGTCTTGGTCTGCAGCAGCTCCTCGAACTCCACCTTGATCTTCTTGGTGAGCCAGTGTCTCACCACAGGTGTGTCCCTGAGCTCCCTGAACAGGAACAGAAAGATCGCGTTGAGGAAGTGACATGTTTCTGGTTCTCCTCCTGAAGGCGGTTGTTGTTGTTGTTGTTGTTGTTTGGGGCTGCCGCCGGTGACCGCCGCCGCCGCCTCCAGCTGCCTGGTGACGGCGGCCTCCTGCTGTTTACCGGGACCGGATGCCGGGTTGTCAGGCTGCTGCTGCTGCTGCTGCTGCTGGCTCGGTTCGGCGGCGGGGGTGTTAAAGTAATCCTTCAGAGCGGTGTCGGGCACTACTTTGACGTACTGGACCGTCCTGTCGATGGGCTCGGGCTTTTTCCTGTATATTCAGCAGGAATTCTAACATCAAGGTGACCAGCGCGCCGCAGAACGCGGAAATCAGAATCAAATAAAACATTTCGAGAAACCGTCTTGACGCCGTGTAACTTAAATGATCTCCATAGCTAAACGTTCAGCCGCGTTAACAAAGCAAGTTCCACCTGGTCGCTCTCAAAGCTGCCATATCATCTGCTTCTTTCCTGAGCTTCACACTCCGCTCCTGATTGGACGAAGCGGATGACGTCACGGTGCGTAATGACGGAGCAGAATGTGTTTCTGCCGATAGATTCAGGGACTGCCCGGATCATTCAGTTTTTCTCAGAATCGCACTAAAAATATATATACAGTCATGTAAAAAATTATTAGACCACCATTTTTTCTTCACTTTCTTGTTCATTTTAATACCTGGTACCACTAAACGTCATCATGTACGGAAGAGTATTAGGGCCACTTAAAAAAAAATAAAAAGAATTCTGAGAAAAAAGTCAGAATTCTGACTTTTTTCTCAGAATTCTGACTTTTTTCTCAAAATTCTGACTTTTTTCTCAGCATTCTGAGATTAAAGTCAGAATTCTGACTTTTTCTCAAAATTCTGACTTTTTTCTCAGAATTATGAGATTAAAGTCAGAATTCTGACTTTTTTCTCAAAATTCTGAGATTAAAGTCAGAATTCTGACTTTCTTCTCAAAGTTCTGACTTTTTTCTCAGAATTCTGAGATTAAAGTCAGAATTCTGACTTTAATCTCAGAATTCTGAGAAAAAACCCAGAACCCAGAATTCTGAGAAAAAGTCAGAATTCTGACTTTTTTCTCAAAATTCTGACTTTTTTCTCAGAATTCTGAGATTAAAGTCAGAATTCTGACTTTAATCTCAGAATTCTGACTTTTTTCACAGAATTCTGAGATTAAAGTCAGAATTCCGACTTTTTTCACACAATTCTGACTTTTTTCTCAGAATTCTTTTTATTTTTTTTAAGTGGCCCTAATACTCTTCCATAATCATGTGACTAAAACAGACAGAAAAGAAAACACCTGAATGCATAAAAGCAGTAGATAAGATAAGATAAGATAAAATAAGATAATCCTTTATTTGTCCCACAATGGGGAAATTTACATTGTTACAGCAGCAAGAATAGCAATAAAAAAGAGAAAAGGACAACAATAAAATAGGATAAAACAATAATAAAAACAAACAATCACTACAATAGAGAATATATAATAAATAATAACTCTGACTTTATTTACAAGGATTGTTTTTGTGTTTTTAGTGTTTTGTGTTTTTAGTGTTTTTGGCAGTACAACGCCATAGCTATTGATGTAAAAACTTAAGTGATTTAGGTTATAATCAAGAAAACCATGGAAAATGGTAAGATATCAGCTCTTAAATAAAACTCTTATGAGCAATCTTTGTGGTTATCGTTATGTTTGTCCAAACAAATGTACCTTTAGTTGTACCAGGCATTAAAATGAACAAGAAACTGAAGAAAACAAGGGGGGTCTAATAATTTTTTCCATGACTGTATATAACTAAATACATTTAGTACCAACTGAAACAACAGACAAAATGTATCAATTTGAAAATTCTGAACAGTGTTTATGCGTCAAATTGATTAAATCAACCAATCAATCCAGCGTTATTTGTGTAGCGCTTTTCATACAACTTGTGCAACACAAAGCTCTTTACAGAATCCAAGTTTATTCTAGTATACTATGAGTATTTTTTACTAAAAATGAGGAAGTATACTTGAATGTAACTTTTTATAAACTATATTTTATTCACCTACTTAATAGTATAGTGAAGTATACTTGGTTTACACTTAAAAGTATAAACAAGTTAATGGAAAAAAGTAATGAAAGTGCAGTTTTTTTTTTCTCTATCCAGTTATTTATTTGCACTTTTTCCTTTCATTTTTTCCAGTAACGAAGGACTTAAAATCATATGTCTGTTTTTGAAATGTTCCAAATATTTGAAAATATATTCAACGTGTTTTCAATATTCTGTCTTGTGAGTGATTTTTTAAATGCATCACACTCTTGTGTACATACAGTAAGAGTAAACTTTAAGGAATATATTTCCAGTGTGTAAATAATAAGCTACAAGTAATATGCAAATGAAAACTTAAAGTATACAATAATAAACTAAAAACAGGGACTCAAAGTATTTAGCAAGTACAATGGCAGTATATCAATAAGTGTATTTGTGGTATACTTTAAGCATACAAGAAGGATATACCAAGTACATTGATAGTATATAGATGAATGTACTTGTTGTAGACTGTTGCAAACTTAAAATAAACTTTTAAGTATACTTTTATAAACTTAAAATGTTCCAATTTAGTCCAAAAAAGTATAAAATCTGTATACTTTCCAGTACACTTAAAGTATATGGTCTGTAGTATACTTGCTATACTTGTACTTATACTCAAGTATACTTTTAAAAAATGTACTTAAATATACTACTTTTTGCTAAGGGATTAAAAGAAGAGTAACGGGAAAATAATTTTAAAAATTAAAAAAAAAAACCCTCTGGGATACACAGTTACACAAACACTAACACACACCCAAACACACACTAGTAATTTCAGTTTCAGAAACGCCGTCACACGTCTTCATTGTTAAGACAGAGAAAATAACATAATTACAGCAGATGTATCTTTTGTGAAACTGAAACCAGTAATCATTTATTTCCTGACTGTATATTTTCAGAGACCACATGAGAAGAACTGGCTTTCAAAGATTCTATTTCTGAGTTTTAATTTATATTTGTTCTTTTTACAGTTTGTTGTCATTAAGATCGTTAGATGATGTCTACAAAATAGATGAGAAAAAAACTACATCCTTTCATAGTTTATTAGAAACAGTAAAACTGCATCTCAGATCACTGAACAGATAAATAAAATAATGAACAACTTCAGTTCAGTACGATATAAATATATTGAGTGTCCTTTGACACATAAAGAGGCTTTATTTACAACCCCAATCCCAGAGAATTTGAGACACAGAGTAAATTGTAAATAAAAACAAAATGCAGAATGTAATTTGAAAATCTCATAAACTCATACTGCACTCATAAAAAAACAACGGGCTGGAAAAGTAAGTGGTGCAAAATCAAAAACAAACGGAGGAGCGTTTGATAACTTATCAGGTTAACCTGCAAAAAGGTCAGAAACAAGACTGGGTGTGAAAAAAAAAACAATATATACTTATGTGTTTATTTTCAACCACTTGGTGACTGTAACATCTCAGTAAAACTGTGAATAAAACTTAAAAATATGGGATTGGAAATAGATTTCAAGTGAATTTTAGTAACTATTAAATCCACAGGGATCTGCAGATCAGTGAAGAATGACTTAGAGGGACTAAGACATAAATGCTGATTTAAGAGTGTGATGTCATCCCACAGCAGAGTGGGAGCAGGCTGTTAAACCAGTATGAGGTTAACTGGGCTGCTGTGGTGGACGGTTCTGCCACATGCTACTGTTAAATTAATGCAGACATTAAACTGCTAATATGTCTTGTTTCTTCAGACTTCAATCATATCTCCTCTCCTTTTCTCCTTTTTCTTCCCTTTCTTCCTCCCTTCCTCCTCCTCCAGCTCATTCATAATTATTTGGGAGCACCCTGCTACTGAAACTGTGCTCCATTTTCTTTGCTTTCCTGTGTTTGTTGTGCTGTTTCTGCCCCCTTTTCTTTCTGTGTATTTGCAGGCCAGAGTGTCCTGGGTTTCATGCTGACTTGCAGTTCCATCCTCTGTCCATCCCGGGGTTCTCCTCCACTTGTGTTTGGGTACCGACTGGCGTGGTGATCGGCGACCTGGTCCTCTGGCCATCTCATCCCAGTGCTGCTACCTCCATCTGTTTATGTTTATATGGCCATTGTATTTAGTCATCTGTGTCTCTCCTCTCTCTGTCCTCCATCCTCTCTCTGTCCTGTCTCCCCTCTTTTCTTTCTTTTCTTTTCTTTCTCTACCCGGCTGGCCTTCGGCAGGAAGGTCCCCCCATATGATCCAGGTCCTGCTCAAGGTTTCTTCCTCTTAAAGTGGAGTTTTTTCTTGCCACTGTTTGGTATAAAGGTTTTTTTTCTCCCTATGTGGGAGTTTTTTACCTGCCATTATCACTGATTGGATTTAATTATATAATCTTAGTTGATGATATTTGCTCGGGGGTCATGCTCTGGGTCTCTGTAAAGCGCCTAGAGACAATTGTCATTGTAACAGACGCTATATAAATAAAATTGAATTGAATTGAATTGAATCTCATCCACCCCAGGAAAGAGGAAAAAAAATACTGTTTGACATTGTTAGAGACAATTTTAGCAAATCTTTCACAGAGGCGACCCACATTCAAAAAAAAAAAGAAAGAGAGCCCTTACTTACTACAGTATTGAATTTGCCTTTATGGGATAAATAAAGTATTTTTTCATTTCATTTCATTTTCATTTCATTTCATTTCATTCTCAGCTCTGCTGCTCGTCCCACAAATGCGTTCTCCTTACAAATGATCACATTTTACGACAGTCTAAGATTTATTACCAACAAAGAAATAATCTGCCAACCACAGATTTTATTAGCTTTTTGTGTTTAGTTTATATAAACATAAACACATCTTTAGTTTGTATCCTGGACGGTCCAGCAGGGGGCCTCAGTGAGATATTCTTCTTTCTGTGTTCCTACATTTGTTCTCTGATGTTCTCAGCTACGACAGTATTGAATATTTTCTTTTATGACAGTAGTTTTATGCTACACCGTATTAGAACAGATGTGTAATAAGTGAATGACCTGGACGTTTACCTGTTACCTGTATGCATCTGTCTTGAAACCTGGACAGCAGTTTACTACTCAGCTCAATAATGAGGTTAGTTAATGGTAAAGAAAATGCAGTAAAATCTATTATTAGGCATCTGAGCGTCCGTGAATATTGAGCCAAGTGTGTGACTAAACCGAGCTTTTAAGTCATCTCTGAGAACACCTGGTCCCTGTTGTAACCTGTTTAACACCTGTTTAAAGTTTAGTCCTGCGCCTCACACCTGTGTTCAGTCACATATTTATGAACGCCTTCTGTTTGACTGTTCAGCTGCCAGATGTTCTGGAAACTTCACATCTATATTCCAGCCAGTTTGTGTCTTGTGTTCTCACAAAGCGTATTTATCTTATTCCTGCTGATGTTTAGTAAAGTGTAAAGAAATCCCAACCAGAATTTTTATTTCTACCCACTCGTGTCTAGTTTGATTTTACCGCCTCTAAGTTAACTGCTTGGTTTATAATAATCATTATGTCTTCAGACAAAACTGGAAAATAGCAGAACTCAGAGGTACTTAATAGTTAAATAGACCATTTTTCTCGGGGGTTGGTGGTGTCCAGAAGCACAGGAGAGTTTTAACTGAATTATTAAAGTGTTGAATGAAAAAAAATGTGATAAAATTTAAATAAACTAGAAAAGCACTCGGAGAGCGCCAGACCTCCGCCGAGCGCAACAATTATCGAAAAATTTGAAAGTGATCCAGAATCCAGGATTTCTTCTGGATCAGAACCAAAATGAAATCAGTTCTTCCTTTTCACATTTCTGACAACTCCTGAAAATTTCATCAAAATCCATCCAGAACTTTTAGAGTTATCTTGAACAGAGACAGACAGATAAACGCCGGCAAAAACACAACCTCCTTGGTGGAGGTAATAAATAGAAAATAAAGATTCATATACATCAGTTGGAAAATGTTATTACAGGGGATAGGAATTAAATTCTTTAGTTCTAATTTCAACAGAGCAGGAGAGATGAAATCATACATTATATATGGGATTAACTGGGCTGTTGTCCAGTATATTTAGCATCTTTTTGCAATATTCCTCCATGTTCAACATTTACTCTGTAAAGTTATGTGAAATCAGTTGTTTTATGCTCAAAATTGATTTCACATCCAACAAAAAATTACCATTTACTCATTGAGACTGATAAAAGCGTTTGTAAAGGAGCTGACATGATGATTTTTATCTCAATCATACAATCAAATATTTGGTCTGGATTGTGTTGGAATGATAATTATTGATACGACACAGTGGATTTATGTTTGTTATAATGGATAGAAAATACCAGTTTTTATGCTGCTTGTATCATTTTATTTTCTTGTATTTATCTGCCGGTCCATGAAAATATTGCCTGACATTGAACTGGTCCGTGGCACAGAAAAGGTTGGGGACCACCGTTCTAGAGTTTGCTAAGTGCTAATGCTAAGTAGCTAAAGTCACTGAAAAAAGAAAAAAAAAATTGTATAAATTTGTGGTAAGAAACATAAGAACTCCCCACCTACTCCTCCCCCTTCCCCCATCGCTATGGAGACAAAAACTGGAAATGGGCTCAGCCCCTTGTGGTCATTCAATGAACTACATGTTCTGGGTGTTTTTCACTGGGATCAGTTTCTTGTTGGACATTATTTCCTGAAATTAAGTCACTTATGCACTTGGTGTTTGGGGTGTTTCTAAACTCCTTTGCTTCAGAGAATATATTCAGTTGTCACTGAAGACATAAATGTTAAAATATGGGTTTCAGTGAGTTGTCTGAATTTGCAGGAAAATGGCATCACAGACCCAGATCAGTGTATTATAATCAAATCTTTCTGCTTTTATCTTTACCCAACTTCACACCGTGCTGCATTTGTTGTAACCTAAGACCTGTCAGGTTATAAAACTTGTTTCAAACACAACACCTTTCACCTGAACAAAGCTGTGATAGGCTCCAGCATCACCTGTGACCCTGGATAGGCATTGTTTGAAAATTTTGACTGTAATAGAAGTAAGGCAAGACCTAAAGAAACATTTATTATTAATTTCATTATAATTTTAGCCAGATTCCATATTCACAAATGTAAATTTACACATAGAAGCCTTCTTTTGTTGCTTTCCATAATGAAGTCATACAATACGTGGATTCCATTAAGTTCTCCCATAACCAAAAGGCCATCAAAACATCTAATATTTGTGTTCACTTTAATATTTTCAAGTGAAATGTTATCCCTCTGGCTTATATATTTCTTTGTTTGTATTTATCACTTTTTTGTATGTGATACGATGTGATACAACCCCTGCATTTTATGTAACTGTGTGTTAAATATAATAATAAAAAAAAAAAAAAATAAAAAAAAACTGAATAGGTATAAACCGGACTGGATGTATGGCTGTTACCAAAAAGATGTCCACGAGCCACCTTTAAAGTGAGAGTTATCTTTCATTTGAAGGAAAGTAATCTGTCGCTAAATCTGGTGTATCAAATTTTAAACGGAGCTATAATTTCCGAGGAGTTCGTAAACGCACCATCGACATTGGTAACCTGTCTTCACATAGGTGTCTCATTTCTGTGAGACGCCGCCGCTGGGCTGGCACGCGCGCTGAAGGGAAGCTGAGGCGGAATATGAACGAGGCTTTTTAGTTTATTCCCCCACGAAAATACTTTATTTTCCACCGGCGTGTATTTTCCTGCACGAGAGAGGTTTAATCTTCAAACAGAAACAGTTTAATGGCGTATCAGGATCCTTTTGGTGAGTAGCTACTGTCCAACTGTAGTGCTTTATTCACCTCGTTTTTAAAGTTTACTATATTTTTGGCTTCCTCATCATAGTTTTATTGTCGTATTTTTATGTGTATTTTTCCCTAGAAGTTAAAGGTAGTATGGGTTGTATGTAAATACGACCAAAAAAGTTCCCACAGTGGAGGAGAAAATAAATAAAATAAAAAAAAAAAAAAAAAAAAACCTTTTCGAATTTATGTCTGTAAATGTGTTTGTATTCTGGAGACAGAAATAGAAATGAGTCCAACCAATAATCCAGTTGTCTGGATGGGACGGAAGAACGGATCCGGTATCCGGTACCGAAGCCTTCGGCACCGCGGTTCTATTGTTTTATCACGGTTTTAATGACGTCCGTATTTTCCAGTTTCATTAACGTACATGGAGACAATCCAGAAGTATTATAATCTCTTTTAACAGTCTCCTTAAAAAAGAGTTAAATCTTCTGTGTCTCACACTGAATTTTCCTTGAATTTTTTTATTATTTTTTTTCCTGAATATTGTGAAATGTGTGGTTTTATTTTGTGTACATATTATCTACAGGTAGACTGATAAGGGGTTTTCTCAAGCTAATGCTGTTTTTTTTTTAAAAAATGCCCATAATCAAGCCAACCAATTAATTAATTAAGTATGATATCACCATATTTTCTGTATGGATACTTTTAAGAGACTGGAAAACCTTAATATGAATGGTCCTTAAAACTTTGAAGACCTGGTGTGCCAAAGACCTTTGCATGATATTGTAGTTTCTATGTGACACTGTCGTATTAGTGAGCTGTTTCCGTAGAAGATATATTTGGTACTTTTTGACCACAAACGTCTAAAGGACGTTTCCTTTTTTTCATTGTGTGCAGGCAGAAAGTTCCTCCTCGTTCAACGTTATCTCCTCCCGTCTGGAGACGAGTTAAACCCACGTAGATGAAACATCAGACTTTACATCAGACTGTTTCACTACATAAACAAAAAAGGAAACTAGATAGACGTCATTTCCTAACATGAGCTTAAAAAACCGAATGGAAACAGTGAAGTGGACAGTGATGCCCGGTGGTTATTTAGGTGAAATGTTATTGATCATTTTGACTTTTCTACCACCAGCTCGTCACTTTCAGAGAAAAACCTGCATAACTGACATATAACTATTTGCTTTTATTACCCATAACTAGTGATTAGAGGTGTCCCGATCCGATATTCGGATCGGATCGGCCGCCGATATGAGCAAAAAATGCGGATCGGTATCGGATCGGCAAGCCCTAATAATGCCGATCCAGACTCCCGATCCATTTTTTTTCTAACGTCCGTTCCGGGTTTTCCAGCGCACCGCGCAGCGCATTATTCAGATAACCCATTCCAGGTTTCCCTAATATCCGGTCCGCATTTTCCAGCACACCTTCAGCACACGAGCATCTCCCTCCCCAGTGTTGCCAACTTAGCGACTTTGTTGCTATATCTAGCGACTTTCCAGACCCCCCCTAGCGACTTAATTTGTAAAAGCGACTAGCGACAAATCTAGCGACTTTTTCTGGTGATTTTGAGACTCACGCGCACTCAAACCGCTAGGTTTGAAGCCATCACTTGGCTGCTGATGGCTGCTGTCTGCCTCGCGAGCCACGCTTCTCTCTCTGTCGGGCACAGTGCACAGCCAGAAACACCCCGCCCCCCGTGCGAGACAACTCGAGCTAAGTGATGGCTTTAAACCTAGCGGTTTGAGTGCGCGTGAGTCTCAAAATCACCAGAAAAAGTCGCTAGATTTGTCGCTAGTCGCTTTTTACAAATTAAGTCGCTAAGGGGCTCTGGAAGGTCGCTAGATATAGCAACAAAGTCGCCAAGTTGGCAACACTGCTCTCGGGCTCTCCCACTATAACACACAAGCTTCCGTCTCTCTTGGTTGCTAGTCCCGCCCCCTAACCTATTCTACCCAATAATCTGCCTGCCTCAGCTCGAGATGCATTCAATGAACTCATGTAATCCGAACAACAGAACATCTAAACAATAACAGAGCATCATAACATGAACATAATGTCAGGGTTGCTACAATATTCTGTATTCCAAGACGAGCAAAATGGCGGAAAAGCGACAGCGTGGGCTGGCTGAGATGTGGCAGCTAGCAGCGCCAAAAATCAAAAGGAAAAAGGATGTACCAGGTAATTATATAATGTAATCCAGATTTAATAAATAATTTTGTAATCTTGTAACTTCAAGGCCCATTCTAATGTATTGTAGAATCAGATTAATATCAAGGACGTTAATGTTATCATAAACCAAGCAAACATGGAGTTATAAAATAACCAGTTGATTTTCATTTGATTTGTTATTAAATACATGTATCACACTTTGATCTTTCAAACTTGCAATTACTTTCTTTACTCTTGTTTAACAAAAGACATGCAACGTTATGGCTAGGGTTATTTTAATTTTAAAAAAAAAGGTATCTGAACGTCCCATTTTGCATCTCAAAATGCTGGAAAATGCGTCTCAGAGAGTCTAGAATTTCAAAAGTTTCTCGTTACCAACCAATGTGTATTATTCAAATGCACCTAATTCAGCTGGCTAGTTATTATCAGGAGTAAAACCCTATTCAGCATGAGTCTGACAACAAAGTAAGTTGGTTAAATGACTTAAAACTTTAATACATGCTCAGATAGGCCGGTATCGGTATCGGCAGATATCGGTATCGGATCGGAAGTACAAATAAATATCGGTATCGGATCGGAAGTTCAAAATACTGGATCGGGACATCTCTACTAGTGATGGCTAAATTTAGTCTTTAAAAAATACCGTTTATTTTGTTCTGTTCACTAAAAAAGATTATCAGTTCTTAGTTGGCAGTTTCTATTAAGTTTAAATAAAAATCAAATGTAACTACATAATAGGCTTGGACGGTATCCACATTTTGATAACTTCCCTCACATTTTACCGGCGTATACGGTAGTGCTGGGCGATATGACGATATATATCGTGGGGACGATATAAAAGTGTATCGTGCCATTTCTCTTCTATCGTTTCTATCGTTTCTAACCTAATTTTATCAATTATTACAGCAAATATGTAATTAAATAACCTGCAACGATAAATTTGATAGAATCATATCTACTTCTACAAAGTAGCCTTTTATGTTTGCACTTTTATTCATGGTTAATGCCTTAAACAGAGTTCTCTTCAACCCTGATGTTTACTTTAGACACTTTATATTGGTTTGCAAACTTTGCACTACAAGGTTACAGATTTCAGAAAGTTGAAAAATAATTTGTGTTTATTTTTTATAGCTGAACTTCAGTGCAAAAATGTGTTTTTCCTTTCAGAAACTGTTGTGCACTTTAAAAAATGTGAAAGCTACTGTACCTCTGTACCTACCTGTTTTGCTGCACTAAAATGTATGTTTGTGACAGTTCAGCTAAATGTCCTTTCAAAATAAAGTTGAAAAGTAAGCAATGAAATTTTTGTCAAATTTTTTAGAGAATAACTGAAAACATACTTTATTATGATATATTGTAATATATATTGTTATCGTGATATAAAATAGTCCATATCGTGATATATGATTTTTTCCATATCGCCCAGCACTAGTATACGGTATTCCCGAGACTATTAAGGCGAACAGCGCGCATCAAAACAGCCCCCCCCCCCCCCCCCATTATGTACCCCAGGTGCGCCGCCGCGGGGCTTTACGCTGCTGTCCTATTCCCAGCGTTGACGCGCCTGAAAAAAAAAGGCGAGTTTACCTCGAAACAGCAGTTCAGTGCTTCAATATAAAGTTGGCTCAACTACAGTTGTTATTTATTTGTGTATTTCTTGCTTTTCACTGTAGTTTTAACTGTTCCTTCTCTGCTGCCGAGGTGTTTGCTGAAACGTTCTTTATAGTAAAGTGTTTGAAGCTGGACGTTTTACTTCCTATAAATTCTTCAACATAAAAGTCCAACATTATTAGTTTAATAAAAAGCTTTTATTATGAAGCAGCAAACTCAGGAAGTGTTGTTTTCATCGTCAGTACCTTAACAGAATGAGTCAAACCGAGATCAGCTGCGAGCAAACACGAATAAACGGTAAAATAAAGCGGAACACACAGCGATACAGGAGAGAAACTAAACTTTAAACCACAGAAATCATTCATTGCATTTTTTTTATGACTTATTGAAACTGATACCGCTGCTATTTTTAAATACCGGAAGTATACGGTATTACCGTAATACCGCCAAAGCCTAATACATAAACGCCTTATTTAATAGAAAACCACTAAGTGTGGCTCTGTCAATACTCCAAACGTACATGTTGAAAATGGACTCACTAATCCCTGTGTGTGTGTGTGTGTGTTCAGAGCTGGTTCAGAGCTGGTTCAGAGCTGGTTCTGAGCTGGTTCAGAACTGGTTCTGAGCTGGTTCAGAGCTGGTTCAGAGCTGGTTCAGAGCTGGTTCAGAGCTGGTTCAGAGCTGGTTCTGACCTGGTTCAGAGCTGGTTCTGAGCTGGTTCAGAGCTGGTTCTGAGCTGGTTCAGAACTGGTTCAGAGCTGGTTCAGAGCTGGTTCAGAGCTGGTTCAGAGCTGGTTCAGAGCTGGTTCTGACCTGGTTCAGAGCTGGTTCTGAGCTGGTTCAGAGCTGGTTCAGAGCTGGTTCTGAGCTGGTTCAGAACTGGTTCAGAGCTGGTTCAGAGCTGCTTCAGAGCTGGTTCTGACCTGGTTCAGAGCTGGTTTAGAGCTGGTTCTAAGCTGGTTCTGAGCTGGTTCAGAGCTGGTTCAGAGCTGGTTCTGAGCTGGTTCAGAGCTGGTTCAGAGCTGGTTCTGAGCTGGTTCAGAGCTGGTTCAGAGCTGGTTCTTAGCTGGTTCAGAGCTGGTTCTGACCTGGTTCTGAGCTGGTTCAGAGCTGGTTCAGAGCTGGTTCTGACCTGGTTCTGAGCTGGTTCTGAACTGGTTCTGAGCTGGTTCCGAGCTGGTTCAGAACTGGTTCCGAGCTGGTTCAGAGCTGGTTCAGAGCTGGTTCTGAGCTGGTTCTGAGCTGATTCTGAGCTGGTTCAGAACTGGTTCTGAGCTGGTTCTGAGCTGTTGAGCTTTGCTGCACCAGCTCTGAACCGTCACACATTTTTCCTCTTGCATAAATCCATGGCAGTCGTTTAGATTATGAGAAAATCCTGTGGGTTTTTATTTGCACTGTAACATCCATTATTGCCATTAATTTATAAAAATCCAACTTGTGTCTTTTCCCCTGTTTTTGTTGACTGTTCCTGGTTCAAATAGAGCAGGTAGATTTATTATAAATTACTCATCATTTGATTGTAATCTTTGAGGGAATTTGTCCTCTACGGTTGTCTTAAAATGGGAATCCCCATATTAAAAAAAAAAAAAACTTGGTTAAAAAAACAAAATATCCAAAAAGTATCTTGATGGATGATGGAGAATAAAAAGGATTTTGGAAATACTGCCTTCGTAAATGTAAATAAAAAACATAACCCCTACTGAAGAAAGGTGATGTTGCCCAAAAATAGAAAGTTTTATAACTATTATTAAAACAAAATGTGCTAAGACATGTATCATAAATCATTTTCTTGACTAAATGTTACAGAAGAGAACAAAAGATGAAAACCATCAGAGCTTCAGGGAAAAAATCAGTTGATTGTTAGAGCCCATAGTATTAGAATAAAAAAACATCCAATTTTACTTACTAGCAAATTAATTGTTGCATTTCCAGTTTCTAAATCACGAAAAGGAAGTATAGGCACAAGAGTGAAATGCCATAAAAGTAAAAGTTGCATGCGGTGGTTTACAGATTGTTTCTGATTGTCATGAAGACGTGACTGTTCACTGCGTCTGTCATCTTATCAGCAGCAGTTCACTCACGTTGTTTACCGGCGTAAAACTGTTCATCAAAGACGTTTATGTCTCCGTCTCCTTCCGTCTCACTTCAGCAGACATTTTAATGGCTTATCTGCCTGTTTACTACAGAATCTGACCTCATATCATCTCTGTTGACTTCATATCTGACCTACCGTTGTTTCCACTTTCGCACGTGTTCTTTGTGTTCGACAGAATAACGAGCTCGTGTTTAGAAACCAATCACGTTAACGGCTATTTTCCTGCAGTTCTGCATAATCCAGGTCTACGCTGTTGTTCCTCTAGCTGGCGCTAAGCTGTAATTTATGTCCGCTAGCATTGTTGAACTCCAACCTCAAGATCTTTCAGCTGTAACTTTACTGAATTACTTTGTATACAAGTTTCATTCATTTTATTTAATTGGACGTAGCTGAATGTGATGATGCAAAATGCTCAAATTTTATTGGACTATATTTAGGCTTAATTTTCCATCGAAGCTCAGTAATATCGCATTGATGAATTCAAAGCCACGGAATCTAACGGTGATGTCAGCTGTAAGTGTGTGGATCTTTAATTTAACAATCATTAGACCATTTAAATAAATCATAATTAGATTGAGAATGTCTTTGATACTTAAAAATGAAAGTCAAAGAAAAAAAAATAGTTGTCTTCAGCACTAGTACTGCTAGTGGTGAAGAAGTACACTGTTAAAAAAGAATAGTTGAGAAAACTCAAAATTTCAAGGTAACCTTTTGCAGTAAAAGTTTTGAATTGTCTCAACGATTTGCAATGTCATCGTCGTAACTCACATTTCATCGTTGTACCAGTTACATTTATATTATTACTATTATTAATTCTTCATTGGGCCAATATAAACTTGTTTATTAGCTGAATAGTGTGATTCACAGGACTACCAGAAGCAAATCAACCCAACGATTATTTTTAACTACTGGAATTAATAAATAGATAAATGTAGTTTAATAATAAAAGTCTGTGCAGACTGGTGCATAGATTTAAATAAAGTCTTGTTGCTCTGTTACATACGCAGGTAAAAAAGATGCTAATCTTGAGCATGCAGGCTGGTAACTTAGCTAGTTTAACTAGCATTGTTAATTTAGGTACAAGCCAAATAACCAAGTAGCGAATTTACTGTAGTACATTTGGCAAAGTCACTCGCTATTATTTAATGTAATACATGTCGATTTGCAGGCAAAATACTTACTTTCACAAGCTTGGTTGAAGGTCTTCATTTGAAATAAATACTCTCTCCATCGAAGCTGAGTTGTTGTCAGTTAGAAGTAAGGAAGCATTTGGACTTGCCCTCGCTGTGCATTCTGGGAAACTTTGTCCAACTTTTTTTGTCCCAACAACAAATTACAAATTCAGCTTATTTATAATTACAAATTTAGACACAATGAGGTGCACGTGATCGGTCTAATGTGCATTTTCAAATTAAGAATGGCTATTTTAATTTTCATGTTCAAACAAATCAGAATTCCAGCTCTGCTGGATAGATCGTCGTTTTCTTTTTTACAGTGTAATGATTATCATAATTCATCATAATTGCATCTCAGTCTGGCTAAATAGTTGAGAGTTGATGTGCCAAAGTTCTTGTACATTTTAAAAATGTACTTTGTTAGACAACATTGTATCGTGTTGTCGTGTCAGACTCCAACCTGTATTCATGTTTATTATCAATTATTAATAAAAAACCGCAGTACAGCCGTCGCTGTGCATTAACACACTGCATCTGGCAAGTCACATATTTGGTTTTGCTTTCCCACATGTAGTATTTTGATTCAACTAGTTGATTATATCGAGGCTTTTTTTCTTGACATCCTGTGTTAACTATGATGTTTACCCTGCCTTCTAGTCACATGTCATCGTCCACGTCGCTACCGTGTCAGTGTGTGAAATTAAGATAGAGATACACTAAGTGCAGTTTTCTTTGCCAAACCTGATTTTTATTGATTTATTTATTTGAAAGGTCTGACCACCAACTCTTTTTTTAGTACTGTATTCAACTGCTTAGATTAACGTAATCAACAGAGAAAGTAGCTGAAGCTGCTAGCTTATATGCTATCTCACAGCCTTTGTTAGCTTCATAACGCTGAGAATGTTTAGCAGGGTGATGTTGTTTTAAGTGTTGAATTATATTTGTCATACCAAACGTTTTGGTGGCTGTTCCTCCACTAGTTATTTTTGATAGATATCTGTAACAATAAAAACAAACTGGATGAAAATCTGCCAGTTCTGATCATTAGCCAGTGTAGTGCAGCGAATAATTCTGGATTGATCTTTTTTTATTGACTTCTCTTCGAAAAATTTTATGTATACCACTAAAAGCAAAGCTAATATCAACAGTATTTAGGACAAACATTTACACTTCATACTATTTGAAGCCACTTCCTAACTTTTGCCTTCTCTGCAGAACAATGGAGGTAAACTTGTGTTATTTTTGTAACTGAAATTGTCAGGTAAGATCAATAAGCTTAAGTTTTTTTTTTTGGTTTTGTTTTTGGTCTCTGTACAGGCACCATGCTATCACCGCTGGCAGCACCACCGATACCAGAAGCATCCAGGAAGCTGTGGACAGTCACTGTAAACCAGAACCTTTCAATCAGTATGTTTTTTTTAATTTTTTTAAAGAAGGCATTTTAAATGATGTGTGAACATTTCAACATAGCCTGAGAAGCTGATTCTGAACTTGGTTGCTTTCAAATTAAAATTTTTACTGCAGCAAAAGAAAGTGCACTTGACTGCATGCTTTATGCTAATGCTTTAGCATGCATTAGCTTTAAGCTAATGTTTACAGTAAGTAACTCTCTACGGCCATGATAGCCATTAAAGTTTCTGTTGTTCCCATTACATTTTTATCCAGGTAATTAAATAATGAAGGCGGTAATATACTCAATAATACTTGAGCAGCTCAGCAGTAGTCACAGTTACCACCCAGCAGCAGCTTTCTAACACACGTCGTTTGTACAAGGTGTGTGCGTATAGCTCCTCTCAGTCTAGACATGGCTGTGGCCTGGGTCAGGTATCGGCACGCCGTTCCCCTCCAATCATGCGTAGAAACAAGCTCGTGACAAAGCAGAGGCCTACGAGGCTGCTGAGAACCTGCTTTATCCTTTCATAGCAGACCTGGGTGGTCAAAATGGAGAAAAGGTGGGTTCACCTGCGTGGAATTATGGCCCCTAAGCAATGAATTATGATGTGGTTTATATTTCATCTCTTGAACTTTATCCAGAGCGTGCAGGTACACGCTCCTGCATTCCCAGGAGGCAGAAACAATGCTCACCTGATCTGGGGTTTGACTTACACAAGATAACTAGGTGCAGAGCTGTAAGTCCCAACGCTTCATGCTCTATATTTAAAGGGAAATGCTATCCGCCGGTGGGGCGTTAAGTTATTTAGTTAATTTAAGTTACATTAACTAAAAACATTTATATAGGCCAAACAACCATGGCTAAAATTGATATCTGCAGTTTACTTCTGCATTGCATTTGAAAATACATTGAAGGACCCATATTATGCAATTTTGATTCAGTTCAATTAAACTTTATTTAAAAAGTTGGGTGAAGTTGTTGAATACATTACCTAATGATATTAAAGAAAGCAAACATGTGGCCCAATTTAAAAAACTGCTTAAAAAAGACACATTAGACAAGTATAGTAGGGAGCAATTGATAACAAATCCAGATATGAGATACCATGTTTTGTTTTATATTATATTATATTATATTATATTATATTATATTATATTATATTATATTATATTATATTATATTATATTATATTATATTATTAAGCAAAATTAATGACCATGTTAAACATTTAAATGAAAGGGGGTAGGGATTTCATAAGATTAAACTTCCCTCTACTTTGTTTGAACAAAAAAAAAATTTTATACTTTATATAACATACAAAACATCAGGCTATTAATGCCTAAATTCATTAAAGTTTTTTATTTTTTCTTTTGTGATAAATCTGTTTGATATATCATTGTATAATTATTCATATTATTATGAAAAGGAGTGTATAGTTCATATATGTTCAAAAGACAAATAAATAAATAAATAAATAACCTCGATTATGATACAAATTGTATCTAGGTGCTTTCCAGAGACCCAAAGCATTAATTTCTGATGCAGGTTAAAAGAAAAGGTGTAGCTACACCATAGATATGAACCCTCTACCGAAGACAGGTGTGAGCCCTGTGAGGATAGATGCATGGGCGGGGCTAATCTGTGCTCACAGGTGTGACCTCTGTGAGGGTAGATGCATGGGCGGGGCTAATCTGTGCTCACAGGTGTGACCCCTGTGAGGATAGATGCATGGGCGTGGCTAATCTGTGCTCACAGGTGTGACCCCTGTGAGGATAGATGCATGGGCGGGGCTAATCTGTGCTCACAGGTGTGACCCCTGTGAGGGTAGATGCATGGGCGTGGCTAATCTGTGCTCACAGGTGTGACCCCTGTGAGGGTAGATGCATGGGCGTGGCTAATCTGTGCTCACAGGTGTGACCCCTGTGAGGATAGATGCATGGGCGTGGCTAATCTGTGCTCACAGGTGTGACCCCTGTGAGGATAGATGCATGGGCGGGGCTAATCTGTGCTCACAGGTGTGACCCCTGTGAGGATAGATGCATGGGGCGGGGCTAATCTGTGCTCACAGGTGTGACCCCTGTGAGGGTAGATGCATGGGCGGGGCTAATCTGTGCTCACAGGTGTGACCCCTGTGAGGGTAGATGCATGGGCGGGGCTAATCTGTGCTCACAGGTGTGACCCCTGTGAGGATAGATGCATGGGCGGGGCTAATCTGTGCTCACAGGTGTGACCCCTGTGAGGATAGATGCATGGGCGGGGCTAATCTGTGCTCACAGGTGTGACCCCTGTGAAGGTAAATGCATGGGCGGGGCTAATCTGTGCTCACAGGTGTGACCCCTGTGAGGATAGATGCATGGGGCGGGGCTAATCTGTGCTCACAGGTGTGACCCCTGTGAGGATAGATGCATGGGCGGGGCTAATCTGCTCACAGGTGTGACCCTTGTGAGGGTAGATGCATGGGCGTGGCTAACCTGTGCTCACAGGTGTGACCCCTGTGAGGATAGATTCATGGGCGTGGCATATCTGTGCTCACAGGTGTGACCCCTGTGAGGATGTGCTGCCGGTGCTAACACAGTGTGACCCCCTGTGAGGATAGATGCATGGGCGGGGCTAATCTGCTCACAGGTGTGACCCTTGTGAGGGTAGATGCATGGGCGTGGCTAACCTGTGCTCACAGGTGTGACCCCTGTGAGGATAGATTCATGGGCGTGGCTAACCTGTGCTCACAGGTGTGACCCTGTAAGGATAGATGCATGGGCGGGGCTAATCTGTGCTCACAGGTGTGACCCCTGTGAGGGTAGATGCATGGGCGGGGCTAATCTGTGCTCACAGGTGTGACCCCTGTGAGGATAGATGCATGGGCGGGGCTAATCTGTGCTCACAGGTGTGACCCCTGTGAGGATAGATGCAGGGGCGTGGCTAATCTGTGCTCACAGGTGTGACCCCTGTGAGGGGGGCGGGGCTAATCTGTGTTTTAGAGTTGAGAGAATAAATCTGCAGATGCAATTAATGCTTACATGAAAAGAAAAGTTGAGGAAGTTCCTTTTTCCTTTTGCTAAATCAATCATGTAGCTCTTTAAAATGTCAGCGAATCACCCTGAAAACCGAGTGCATAACAGTTTTAGTGAATTTTGAGCCTTTGAAAGTCAAGTATTATGTTTTGAACTGAACTCATAAATAACTCATGTCCTGCATTTTTTTTTTTTTTTTTTTTTTTTGTTGTGGTTGAACATTTAGGGCCCGATCTTGCGCCAAACCTCCAAAACCTGCTATTAAGGGATAAAAGGTATTGGGAGGGGCGTTCCCCCACGAAGAACGCAATCTTCCACCTCCCAAAACCCACGATCTCACCTGCGAAATCCACGATGTCATGCACACATTATGCATGGGAGTGGTTAGGGCGTTCCACCTGTTTAACCAATCAGTGCGTCAGTAGCCATTGCCTTTAAGAGCAGGTTGCAGTACCTGCAAACTGCCATGGAACGTCTTTTCACCCAGATCAGAGCAGCTCTCATGGACAGCTGGTCTGGGACTCTGCTGTAGAGCTTCCTCCTCTTTTTTCCTCCTCCTCCTCTGCACTGATATATACATAACTAGCTTTAACTAATGTGGAGCAAATGATTTAATCATTTCTTTTGTACTCCAAGAAGTTCCAACAAACTGCTCAGAAAATAGAGCCGGTGAGCTTCCAGGAAAGCATTTATTAACTAGAAAAGCAATCGGAGAGCGCAGACCTCCGCCAAGCACAGCAGTTGTGGTTGCTTTAGGGTTCAAGAAACAACTAAACAGCGCAATGTTATCGAAAATTTGAAAGTGATCCAGAATCCAGGATTTCTTCCGGATCACACCCAAAATAAAATCAGTTCTTCCTTTTCATATTTCTGACAACTCCTGAAAATGTCATCAAAATCCATCCATAACTTTTTGAGTTATCTTGAACATATCCCCTGCGCAAAGACGCACAGCTGCGCCAAGACGCATAGTTGCTGGGAGCGGTGCTTTTTTCACAACAGAGTTCTGTGATCTCCTCGTTTCCTCCACAGCAAACATCTGAATGAGATCATGTCACAGCTGTACAGACATCATCTGCCCTTAAGAGAATAATGTATGAAAGTAATACAGTGATGCATAATCGAGAGGTAGAGCCGGTTGTGCACTCCACATGTGACTGGGTGGACGCGCAATGACAGGATTTGGACGCGCTCTTTTACGCGCCGACATGCCAGTTGCGCTTTCCACAAACTCGGTATCTTGCGGTACTGGTGTCTCGCAGATTTTGGGTATTGGGTAATGGGTGGTCACACCACCCATTACCCAATACCCAAAATCTGCGAAGTACAGGTACCGCAAGATACCGAATTCGTGGAAAGCGCTAGTGACACGCCCATTGCCGCGCCCACAATGTGCTTAAGGGAGACGGCAAAATGGGTTTTGGGTATTGGGAGGTGGAAGATTGCATTTCGGCTCCTAAATCTGTGATTTGCAGGTAATGGGTTTTGGGTATTGGGTAATGGGAGGTGCAAGATCGGGCCCTTACTCAGCTTGATTGATTAATCGGCATAAATCTGATGAATAAGTAATAACATTTGTATTTGTATTGCAATTTTAAAAACATAGAGTTACAAAGTATTTCAGATTAAAAAAGGAATCACATCGATGTCGAAGAGCAAAGGATAGTAAAATTGCAAGTGATGACAGTTATAAAATGTGTCACATGAAATGCATAGATAAGAAGCATATAAATTGAGTTCAAAGACGATAAAGACAATAAAAATTAGAAACACTAAACAAGGAACATGTTTATTACTGGAACTTAATTAATGCCTTCACCATCTTCTGCTGATGACTCACTGACACACATCAAAGTTTGGTGTTGTCCAGCTATTCTTAGCATGTTTTAGATGTTTCCAGTTCATAGTTTGAGTAATACAGCTTTCACCAGGGAGTCATAGATTCCCTTCACATAACCTTTGTGTATCTACTGTACAGAAAAAAATACCACTTCTCTGAAATAGGTATTTCTCCCACCAGAAGGGTAGCTTTTCATTCCCCACCCATATGCTGAACTGTCTGTGGGGAGACACCAAACCCCCAAAATTCCATCATAATATGCTAATTGAGGTTTGAATTTTGAAACAAAAGTTCTAAATACTTAGAACCTACCTATCAATTGGACTAATTATTGGCTTTTTTGTTGTAATCAAGCTTGTCACTTGAGAATATCTGTCTGGCTAACAGGCGGGTGCATCTGAATTATTGTATTTTGAGACACTTCAAGACATTTCAAGACTTTTCTTTTTTTTTTTTTTTTAAACTGACTTGACAAAGGTCTGGTTAATTATCCTCCTAATGTGTTTGTGTTTATCTTTTTCCTCTGTCTTAGTGGGGACAGTCCAGCATGGTGGTATAACAGTCTGACAGTTTATGTTCAGTGGGCGGTGTGAGTCAAAATGCAGACGTTGGTTTCCAGTTTACGTCATCTTGAGACTTGCTACCTCCTCGTTCCCTCAAGGGAGTTTGATATTGCTGCCCACTGAGTTGATGCGATCAATGAAGGCCTTAACTTTTTGAGTTTAGATGTCTACATATTGGAGTCAATGGATTGCAGATGTTTCTTTTTAGGAACGTTAACGCCCTGCTTTCCACCTTCTCCATGTAGATATTGGCCTCGATGCTAGAGGACCCAACTTTGCTTCTGTCTGTAAAACTAGTCACTGTTTCAAAACAGGTGGTGTAAAGGAAATATTGTATTTAAGGATGCACAATAACTGTTTTTTAAAACCGATAACCGATTACTTTCAGCTCCTAAAGGCCGATACTGATAACCGATAACACACACATATACCTAAGATCATTACATCAATACTATGAACAAAACCAAAAATAGTTTTGACTCTTTAAATGAACAGATATTTATTTTTCCAATGAAAAACTATTGGCAAACCTCTCAAACATTTTCTTAAAGCTATCAAACAAACCTATTTGATATCTCACATTAACTTAAATAAGGTTTCATTACTGACTGATATAAAAAATAAAGGCTCCTTGAACTGATGGAAATACATGCATCAGAATTACTAACTGAAAAAGATTAACATTTAAAGGATTTTGGCTTGTGGTTCCATTTAAATTAATACCTTTAATTAAAGTAAATGAGGTTCAGTAGTTTTTTATTTTTAATCTCATGGAAGCTTTAGATGAGAGGAATGAGGGGGAGGGGAGACTGCTGCTGGCTTGTGCACGTTAGCATTAGCTTCCGTTAGCTCACGTTAGCGTGATTTCAAAACTCCATGGAAGCGATTGTTATGTTGTAGGTGGCTGATCAGGTTTTACGTATTAAAGCTTGTGCTTCCCTCCTCGTAGAATTCACTCGGAGGATTCGTCACAAATAACCACCAAACTATCTTCTTCTGAAACTTTAACGAAGTTCCACGCCGCCATGTTTGTTGTGATCAGCGCTGTGCTGCAGGCTGCATTCAAGGTGTAACGTAAATTCCCACGTTCCCTCGTTTGCTAGTCGTTCTTTCAGCCTTTTCTATTTTTTTTTTTTTTTTATGTGTAACATGTGGGAAAATACTGCGAATATCAATTAAAGTCAGTCAGCAACTACTAAAATTATGACCGAGTTAACGAGTTTTTTTTTCTGGCATGAGGGGGTATTCTTGATTTTGCTTATTGAGTAATCGTTTTTCTGATTATGTCGACGTTACTTGAACATAACATTCACTGCTGGTCATTCAAGGCTCAGAGGGAGCGAGACACTGCTGTGTTGACAGAAATATAAATGTTATCGGGGCTATTCGTCGTGATATCGCACTTATCGGGATGACGTCATAATTTCCTGTTATCGGCCCGATAGTTATCGTGGATCCCTACTGGAAACTTAACACAACACAATAGAAGGTGGCCATAGTTGAATCTTTTGGTTTTAAAATTCTCCAACATTCTTTACTGAGGAGAGGTCAGTACCCATAATAACCTCTTCTCTCACAGCCATAACTTTGTAATTCATGCAGAATGTAGTTTTGCATTGTCTAGTTGGAAAAATGCATGGATATCTCTGGAAAAGACGTGATCTTGAACGAAGCATATGACGGTCCATCCCAGATGCCTCTGAGCCCGGAGACGTCTCCTGACAAGGTTCATATAAAGCTTCTCTGCACTGTTAAGTTTTAATCAGTGACAGTTGTTAATGTAGCTCTGCACTGAAATACTTGATGAGGGTTTCCCAAAGTTATCCTTTGTGCATATGATCATATCCACTGTTGATAAATGATGGTTCCAGGGATATCAGAGATCACGGGTGTCCAGCTTAGATTTGGCTTCAAGCCTGAAATAAAAGGGAAAGTATGGGAATTTTTTCTAAAAAAAAAAAAAAACAACTAGAGGCAATTTATATTATCACAGATGCTATTCAAATAAATTGAATTTTAATTGCTTTGATTGAACCGAAAGAAAGTTGACCAGAAACAAAGATTAAATATCCTTATTTCATATTGTCTGTCAAACTAAATGTATGAAGAACTACTTTTTTGTGGAATTTTCCATATCTGCTTTTTACTGATTTTATGTTTTTCTGTTCTGAAACACCCAGAATATTGTGAATTAAAAAAAAGTGGCATTGATAGAAATAATCCAACTTGAAAGTGAGTTGTTTTAGCACAACACATGAAATGTAAGATTTAAAAAAAAAAAAAAAAAAGGTAATGACTTAAAGGATGTTGCTGCGTTATTATTCCTGTCTACACAGATAAAAGCACTGTGGAGTTGAAAAGTACAACGTGTCAACGTTTCCTGGTATTGCGGGTGGGTCTGCAGCGGCGGTAATGATGGGGGGATTTACCTCTCTTTCACTCGAAGAACACCACCTGCCGTCACCTCCTGGCACGTCCCACCTTTCATCTAAAAATGTTGATGTTCCAAAATTAGAAATCCAACGTCACTGCTACAAGTGACTGTTGACGTGTGCATAATAAATGTCTGTAGTAGATCCTGATCTGAATCAGTCACCAGTGGTTGGCCACATTGAAAAAACTGAAGTGTTTCGTTATTGAAAACTTTCAATTTTATATGGATTTAAACTGTGAGAAGCAAAGCCATTATAAAACTTGGCCTTCATGATATCACTATTAGGTTTTACCCGTAGCTTGTGCAGATTTGTGGGTACCCAACTTGTTTCTTGCATGCCCACCTTAAGAAGTATACCCTCTTCTTTAGTTTCACAGAACATGTTGTTGGGTAAAAACTGTATATAGTTTGAACAAGACTGTAGAAGCTGAAGCATTTTAATAGTTCAGTCCACCTACATGTGTTCTCACCACGAGATAAGCATCTTCGTAAGTGTAATTATAAAATAAAATTCCCTTGTGTCATATGTGTCTACATCAATACTATGAACAAAATCAAAAATAGTTTTGACTTTTTAAATGAACACATATTTATTTTTTCCAGTGAAAAACTATTGTCAAGCCTCTCAAACATTTTCTTAAAGCTATCAAACAAACCTATTTGATATCTCACATTAACTTAAATAAGGTTCATTACTGACTGATATAAAAATAAAGGCTCCTTGAACTGATGGAAATACATGCATCAGAATTACTAACTGAAAAAGATTAACATTTAAAGGATTTTTACTTGTGGTTCCATTTAAATTAATACCTTTAATTAAAGTAAATGAGGTTCAGTAGTTTTTATTTTTTAATCTCATGGAAGCTTTAGATGAGAGGAATGAGGGAGAGGAGAGACTGCTGCTGGCTTGCTCATGTTAGCATTAGCTTCCGTTAGCTCACGTTAGCGTGATTTCAAACCTCCATGGAAGCGATTGTTATGTTGTAGGTGGCTGATCAGGTTTTACGTATTAAAGCTTGTGCTTCCCTCCTCGTAGAATTCACTTGGAGGATTCGTCACAAATAACCACCAAACTATCTTCTTCTGAAACTTTAACCAAGTTCCACGCTGCCATGTTTGTTGTGATCAGCGCTGTGCTGCAGGCTGCATTCAAGGTGTAACGTAAATTCCCACGTTCCCTCGTTTGCCAGTCGTTCTTTCAGCCTTTTCTATTTTTTTTCTATTTTATGTGTAACATGTGGGAAAATACTACGAAAATCAATTCAAGTCAGCAACTACTAAAATTATCACCGAGTTAACGAGTTGTTTTCTGGCATGAGGGGGTATTCTTGATTCTCCTTATTGAGTAATCGTTTTTCTGATTATGCCGACGTCACTTGAACATAACATTCACTGCCGGTCATTCAAGGTTCAGAGGGAGCGAGACACTGCTGTGTTGACAGAAATATAAATGTTATCGGGGCTATTCGTCGTGATATCGGAGTTGTTGGGATGACGTCATAATTTCCTGTTATCGGCCCGATAATTATCGTGCACTCCTAAATAGAATTGATTAATTTACAGGGATGCAGTTACAATTCTGCATTAAATTTGAAACCAGATATGAATCTGAACTTGTTTTCACCTCTACCTCCCCCCATCTTTATCTCATTTTAATTTTCAGTTTTCTGAATTAGCTTTACCTCTGCGGTGGGTTGTCCAAAGTTGCAACATGAATGTCAAAAATAGGCACATTCTGCATAAGAGGGGTGTGGAGTTAAATCACTCTCTACCCCATCCAACCAGACGCTGTGATCAGACCTGTAAAGCAGCTTTTGTAGTTTTGGTACATTAACCAAAGTATGGCAGTGTTTTTAAAAACAGCCGTCGGCCGTCGCATCCAACGGCAACTTTTCCATTTGCGACGCCTACTTTCCCTTGGGTAAATAAATTATGAAATAAATAAAGTTTTCGTAAAAGAGCCAAGTGTCCACAAAGGTTTTTGAGTTGATAAACTTGAAAGTTTCGTTGAGAATTTCGCCACACCATCGCTTGAATCTGCTTGCATACGTCGATCACACGTTCAGCAGTTTCCAACGGAAACCGCTCTATTTAAGACAACATATTGTAGCGTCCGGCTGGACGCGATAGAAAGAACGGACGAAAAGGTGCTGAACAACCGTCGCTTTATTTCAACCAGAACCGGTTACTGTCGGCCGTAACCACGCCAGAAATAAAAGACAGCAGTACAGGACAATAACACAGCGGCTTATCAGTTAGCGCTCTCGGGCTCTCCCACAATAACACACAGGCTTCCGTCTCTCTTTGTTGCTAGTCCCGCCCCCTAACCTATTCTAGCCAATAACCTGCCTGCCTCGGCTCGAGATGCATTCAATGAACTCATGTAATCCGAACAACAGAACATCTAAACAATAACAGAGCATCATAACATGAACATAATGTCAGGGTCGCTACAATATTCTGTTTTCCAAGACGAGCAAAATGGCGGAAAATGACTGAAAACTAGCCTGTATGTGTTAAATAATTAACACAAATAGGCACAGATTTCAGATAAATGTGTCATTTTAACTGTTTTTTCATTCCAAATTAAAGAGAATGTGTAAGAATGTTAGTAAATTAGAGACTAGCCAAACTTGAACTACATACACGTTGTTTAGCCTCTTGTAACTTCAAGGCCCATTCTAATGTAGAATCAGATTAATATCAAGGACGTTAATGTTAATATAAACCAAGCAAACATGAAGTTATAAAATAACCAGTTTATTTTCATTTGATTTGTTATTAAATACATGTATCACACTTTGCTCTTTCAAACTTGCAATTACTTTCTTTACTCTTGTTTAATAAAAGACATGCAACGTTATGGCTAGGGTTATTTTAATTAAAAAAAAGTTATCTGAACATCCCATTTTGCGTCTCAAAATGCTGGAAAATGCATCTCAGAGAGTCTAGAATTTCAAAATTTCCTGAGGGAGCAGGCCCCCAGACCCCCCTAGGGCCTTGCAACTCCTACTTCACTCTACGCAACTTCTACTTTCAAAAGTTGTGAAAACACTGTATGGGATAGACATTTCATTAAAACCTCAGCAAATTGTACCAGTTTTTATTAAAAGGCTCCTAATATGCAATATGTCTCCTTTAAGCAGACAGTTGGTAACACATGACAGGCCTGGAAAGCTTCATGTAGGAAACACCGGTTCACTTAATCCTAATACCAGCGTCCCGTACAAATGAAAGTTTTTATCCTCGTAGCGTAACCCTAGAAAGGCCAGAGCAGGTCTGTATCTGGAGCCCGTCGGATACAATGACGACCTCAGAGTGACGTAGACGGAGGATGAAGGCGCACGTCCAGGTATTTCCTGGAGCTGAAAAGCTGTCTTTGTACTGCTATCTGAACTTGTCCTGGTTAAAAATATACCATGAAGGACCAAGGTCACGTTTGTGCTAAACAGTATTTTGTTTCTGTGAAGTTTTACGAGCTGGTTTTTTCCTTTTAGCTGTAAACTCACACTTATAGTTTGCTCAAAGCTTAAGTGGAATTGCCTTTCAAAGCCCTTCGAAATGACATTTAATTTCATTTAAATGCTTGCTGTTCGGTTGCAGTGCCCACATTATTGGTCTTCACAACATCATACTTAAAAAAAAAAAAAATCTTGCCATGGAACTTGGCTCCAGGAAGTGGTTTTTCTACGGATCTCTGCTGCCTGATGCTTTAATGTTCAGCAGGAAACGGGTGAAATGAATAGAGACCACATCATGAGCGTTCACCACACTGACATTTATCTTCCTTTTCTTTTTTCTCTGGAACAGACAGAAGCAGCTCTGAGCCTGTAGAGGACACAGACACCACCTTCGCTGTGGAAGAGATTGTAAGAAGCCCTTTTCTTTATTCTTCTCTACAGTTTAAAAGTCTCGCTGTCTTAACTTGCTGCCTGTCCAGTTAGCTTGGTGTTGATTTCCCGCCGTTCTTCATTAGAAAGCCTTGCAGACTTTGACAGAAATCTGCTAAGAAATCTGCCATAACTGAACAGACTGTGATTACCTGCGCCTCAGGGTTCGTTGAAGAGCAAGTTGCAGCAGGAATTTCTCTGTCTTTGTATACAAGAGTCATTTTCTTCCTCGGTTTTGGTCTCATGAACAAACAGAATATAAAGCTTCCACATGAGGGTTAAACAAAGCAGACGAGCTTGTCTTTAGCTCTGCTAATCTAATGTCATAATGTCATAATGTCTCTTCCACAGTCTCTCCCACACTTAAAGGACAATTATCCGGTGCAAGTCACGGATCCGCATGGTAAATAAAGGACTTCTGATTCTTCACTTCATTTTACAACCTTGTGTACAACATTTTTGTCAGCATTCATAAAAAAAATGCATAGTGACCATCACATAAAAATAAAGTGGAAACGGGGGAAAATACATATTTGTGAATGTACTAATATACTTGAGGAGGAAACTTGACCATTTAGAGTACAGTGATCCCTTGCCACTTTGCGGTTTGAGTACTGCGGTTTTAGTGCTTCCCGGATTTTTTTCAGAAATATATAATATAATTTAAAACATTTTAAAAAATCGCGGAAACATCACAGGATGTTTTGTCCGCGTTCTCTCACAGTGAAGAAATACTGTGAGCCAGCCTGGCCCCTTTAAGAAGGTGGCCTTATGGGTAATGGTGTGGCCTTATGGGTAATGTAGTGTGTGTGTCGTGGGACAGCAGAATGAAAACAGGGTTAGATGAAAAAAAAAAAAAAAAAAAATATATATATATATATATATATATATATATATATATATATATATATATATATTATATACAGTCATGGAAAAAATTATTAGACCAACCATTTTTTCTTCACTTTCTTGTTCATTTTAATACCTGGTACCACTAAACGTAATCATGTGACTAAAACAGACAGAAAAGAAAACACTGAATGCATAAAAGCAGTGTTTTTGGCAGTACAACGCCATAGCTATTGATGTAAAAACTTAAGTGATTTAGGTTATAATCAAGAAAACCATGGAAAATGGTAAGATATCAGCTCTTAAATAAAACTCTTATGAGCAATCTTTGTGGTTATCGTTATGTTTGTCCAAACAAATGTACCTTTAGTTGTACCAGGCATGTACCAATGAACAAGAAACTGAAGAAAAAACAAGGGTGGTCTAATAATTTTTTCCATGACTGTATATATATATATATATATATATATGTGTGTGTATATGTGTGTATATACATATATACACTTCCCGCTAGCCGCTACCTGCAAATTGCAGGTTTAGGAGCCTCCGCTAACCACTAATGCAATCTTCCGCTCCCTAAAGCGCTACCTGCTTTAAACGGCGATGTCTGTAATAGCTGGAACACCTAAATAAAAAAAAAAAAACACACATAGACACACACTCATACACACAACCAGTGTTCACTGCTTTGGATTTTATAGTATCTACATCAGCTGTAGTAAATATAGTTTTTTCTATTCAGACACCCAGTTTGTCATGACACACCTGAAAAATGTCAGGTACATGTTTATGACAAACTATGTGTCTGATAACAGAAGAAATTAAACAAGCTAAAAACGATTAGTTTACTGCTGTTTCAATTTCTTTTTTTCTTTTTTTTTTGCACATTAAATAGATTTTACCTATTTGATTTATTTTTTTTCTTAGTTATTACATAAAAAGAACTTTTGAATTTTTTTTTGTTTGTCAACAAACAAATGTTTTGTTGTACACAATATGTTAATAAGTATAAAAACATTAAAGTTTACTGTTATAATTGCATAAAATGTCTATATTTCATTACCTTATATACTCTCTTGTGGTTAAATGTGCATAAAATGCTTAAAATGGAATTTTCAAAAATTAAAAACCGAAAAACACACAAAATGGGAAAAAAAAAAACCACAATTTGAAAAAAAAAAAAATGGATTCCATAGGGCCCTAGTCTTTTATTTTTATTCTTTTGTTTTTGTTTTATGGTTTTGGCTTGGTTAATATTGCACTAATGTTGTAGTCAGCTATCAGCATTTCCAACTTCTTCGCTAAACATTTTACCTAAATTATTTTAAAAAAATAGCGATTTATTTTGATTTTGGTTTATTATTTTGTCCTCATAGATCACTGACAATGTTTTAGTTGGGAAAATATCCAAATTGCAGCTATAACAACTGTACATTTATTTGTGATTTTTAAGATAAGTGAAGGGAAATGCACAAAGATGAACCATTTATCGTAATTTATTGAATATTTCAAACAACTGCAATAATGGGCAAGATAGCTTTTTGTTAAGTTTTGAATGACTGTTTTGATTGATTTCTCAGCTCTACTACCATTACTATCTAAAATTACTTCTTGTATGCTGAAATTTTAATAATCTGGTATCGTTCAGTTATCTATATCAAAAAGAAGGGCAAAAAGAAATATTTAACAAAACCCAGCCGTAGTTGTGACGAACGAATACTATTGAGAAAAGATAAATGGAGAAGATGCTATACTAATTTCCTGCCATTGTGTAACTTTATGTATTATGTCATCTTTCAGTCTGTATATACATATTTTTCTGTATACACCTGTATTAACCTGATAAACCCGACGAGGACGCCGGCGTCCTCATTGTGTAATAATTTTGTCTAAAAATGACTCGTACAGAACGATCACTTCATCTGTCATAGCTGTGTTTGGTATCATTGAACTCTGCAGAGTCTCCTCTTTGCAAAAATAATGTTTTTCTTTCATCTCTTATATATCTTGCACAAGAGGTGCCTAAAGACATAAAAGCCAAAAGACATGAAAGTCAGCACTTACCGGTTTTCGTCGGTAAAAGTCCCAGAAAACGCGGAGAAACAGTTTGAATCCGGTCCGTTTGTTGACAGAGGCTTAGCTTGTCTATAAACAGAAAGATGCTCACTCGAGCGATTTTTGGTTGCTGAGAAATGCCCTGAACAAGCTTGGTTCTTCATGTACGGTTGAATTCTCGTGATCATTTATTGAGATTTAGTGTCAATAAATGTTATTACTTATAACTAAAGCACTTTTTTGCAATTCAGTACCATATTAGAAGTGTAAAAAAGTTTTGTTTGATTTCCGATCGTAGTTTTTCAAGCAGAGGAATCATCTTCCCGAAACAAAGATGGCTTTGTTCGAATTTCCGGTGACTCTCTTTGCAATGCATTTGATTGACAGCTACAAGGCGGACCTTAGATTTGTCTGTTCCACCTTTTAGAGCATAGATCAACCTTTCCAATGACGTATTGCATGTGTAATTCGACTCTATCTGAGCCGTTTTATGCCTGCGCGTAACGGTGCGCCTCACCAGTCTTTCATGTGCGCATTTACGCAGAGCGCTCAGCGGTGCAAGCAGCAAAATAACTCGCGTAAAATAAGATAACTTACTTCAAGGTTAAATGGCTAAAAGTAAGTCAAAAACACGTTTTAGTGTCCAGGAGGCACTGGAGAAGATTTTTGAGGACTCTTCAGACAGTGAACATTATTCCTGCCTCCTCCCTGCTTGACCTTCATGCAATTGAGCCCTCATAACCTCAAAACCTTAACTGTAACATATATTTTAAAAAGTTTATATGCTCCACATGTAGTCATATATATTTGTAGTCATCAAATATATTATGAATTGGTGGTTTTTACACAGTTATGTATGTTAGTATGTGGTTTATGGTAATACCAAAAACTAGTTGTAAATTTAAAAATGGCAAATTTGTGACTATTTTAACTCAAACTGATGAAAAATACCAAAATGTAAAGGAAAAAGTACCTATTGTCTCAGAATATCATTTTGGTTACCATGTGTTCATTTGGAGTCTCCAAAGGCCTTTTTGGAGCTGCGCCTAGATTTTTTAATGAAAAGACCACTGTAAAATGGTCATATGTTGTGCTATCTTCTTCAAATTTGAAACACATGTTCAGTTATAGTGTGGCTACAGCCTCATAGTGTCATTTACCATTTCAGATGAATATTCAGACTATTATTCATCCTGAAAGTCATTTTTTATTTCAGGCGGCACAAAATTTAAATTTTTTTACTGATTTCAGAGTTCCATTACTCTGTCTCTGTATCACCTAGAGTGTTCCTGACAGTTTTATAAGAAACTACAGAGTGTTTTCTTTATGGAACACTTTAATACATCCATGTGGACAGAACAGTTTAGAAGTTACAATCATTTTAATTTGGGTATGTCATTTTAGGTGTTTCGCTAAAAAAGGGGGTCAGGGTTTATCAGGTTAATAAATTAAAAAAAAATGTGTTCATAGGAATACTACTGCATACTTTTGCATTGTTTTTTGAGCCTGTAGTCACATCATTCGAGACGACAATTCATAACAATATAAATTATAATAATTATAAAGCAAAAACTATTGGTTTTATGTGAATCCGCTAACAGAGATGTGTTCCCGGCAGAAGCTGTGACGTTCCAGCCCATTCCCATTCCCATGCCCTCTGGATACCTGAGTCCCTCCTCAGAAGACAGGATAAGACAGGTGAGTGTGACGGCCTTTGATGCATCTGCTCGTCTTGTGTTGAAGCTTTTACAGTGAGACTCAGGGTCACGTTCACTGAGGAAGAAGAAGCTTCGCCTTTCTTGAACAATGTGACGGTTGTTCTTTTGAATGACTGAAAACACACTTTAGCTTTATAACCACCACTGCTTTGCAGTCATTTGTCATTACCTTCTGACCTGTTTCTAATATTAAGGTGTGAGTTTTATACAGTGTATAATGCCAAAATTATGCATTTAATAAATGCTATGAGACAAAAGATGAAATTTCCTGATGCAGGTCTGGGAGAGATGAGCAGCTTGTGATTGCTCTTTAATTTGAGATGTGATCTTACAGGATGTGGTTTTGCTCCACAGCGCAGCTGTGAGCTTCGCTAATAATAGAGTACAAACAAAGAGGGCAGAAACGGAGCTAATAGCATGTCATGAAGCTTTCTTAAAGGCATCTTTGTTAAAAAATAAAGCGAGTACAATGAAAAGTCTTCAGCTAGCAGCAGAGAAGAGGATTTGACCGTTCTAGTTCCTTACGTCTCCTCGGGGGAAGGTTCCAGATTCTCCGTCCGGCCTTGATCTGCTGCAGTGTGCTACACGGTTTATGTTGAGACATGTTTCACTGTTGGAGATATGAAAAACATCACAGATGGATGGAGTATGTGCGCATAACTTGCATAACTGAAAACAGAGTCCTGCCACAACCCAACTCTTAATGTGGGCAAACCCCCCTTTTGAAAAGTTGGCACAAAATCTTGAGGTCTTAATGAAATGTCTGTGACATGCTTTTGTCAAAATACCACAGAGGTGCAGTACGAAAGCCCCTTTTTAGCCACGTCTTTACAGCTCTGTTTATAGTAGCTGACTTTTGGGCGGAGTCAGAAACTTGACTCCACCCCGCTCTTCAAGTGGATGGGCCTCTTTTGTAATTGACCTTTCGGTAAGCGCCGCCCCCTCCCTAGTTACTGTTGCTAGGTCGGACATTCTCACTGCTCCTCCATTAAGGACATTGGCTGCGGTTACATGATGTTTTTTAATTTGGAATTAAAATTAGGAATTAAATAATTCCGAATTAAACTATTTTCCTTGGAGTTTACATGGAAATAGTAATTCCGAATTAAGGTTTACATGGAAAACACGTTAGTTCGGCTTTATCCAACTCCGCTTTAGGTCTGGGGGTTGGGAAGGGTTCTGATTGGATGGGGGGGGCGGACGTCTTTACATCTACTGGAAGAAAACAAACTTAGCTAACTCGATTAGCAACAACATTCCACTTATTTTTGACCTGGGTGGCGTCTCTATCTGTGAAACCTCCTTCATTTAACCTGGCCACTTTGAAAAGCTCACAATTTTTATGTTTCCTGCCATCTGTTCTTTTAATTATTTCCAGTTCCTCCAAGCTATTTATTAAATAAATCGTCTCTGCTCTTGAACACCGTTTACTGTGTGCTGCCAGAATATAAGCGTCATCGCGACAGACGGGCAAGAGAACGAGCATGTGCAGAAAGACGGGAATTAATTTAAAGAGGAATGAGTGTTTACATGACCGCGGAATTATTTAATTCGGAATTAAAATGGGAATAAACCAGCCACTTACTTCGGAATTAAGTTAATTCGGAATTGACATTTTCATATGGAATTAAGTGTTTACATGGTAACTTTTATTCGGCTTTAACTTTAATTCTGAATTAAAGAGGAATTAAACTTCCCATGTAAACGCACCCAATGTTATTTTGCCATTTTTCCGATGCCTATCAACCGTATTTACATCACACTAGAATAACGCCGTGGTGAAATATTGCTGCTGGGGACCTGCAACAGTGACTCGAGGTGTCCAGAACGTTTGTAGGGACATTTTTATTCTCTTTAACAAGATAAAACAAACGCTGGAGAATGCAGCTGTGGGTTCAGTTGTGTCCGTCCACACAATCAACTGAACGTGGGGAAAGTTACAAAACACACCTACATTTACTCCAAGGTAAGTTAGCTTTGTTTATTAGATGATTGATTTAACCACCGTTTAGTAAAAATAATTATATGATTTAGCAGCAGGGAGGGTGATGAGTGAAAACATCTCTCCGTTAGCATTCCGGCTAGCTCGCTAGCCACCTATAAGTCTGCCTCGTTGTCTACAAATATATATGGCCTGGATATTTATTTTGTTAGGTATACACCTTTTCGACTTAAAAATTGTGGACATGCGCCCCCTAGTGGCCCCGCCATAACTGGAGTGTGCGGTGCTCCACCAACTAACCCAAACACAGCAGCGTGGAGCATCTGTTACTGATAACGCAGACATGTCTTGGATTGATGATGTTAGGCAGTGGCCTCCAGTTACAGATGAAGGTAGTTTATCGCTGTTTTTAATGATTGGTTATGGAAATAGCATGATCTGTTCCCATAACCAAACACTAAAAACTGTGGGAATACGTGAAAAATGCAACGCTGGCTATAACTAACGTCAAAAAGCCATAAAGAACAACGCTAGCGGTAAATTAGGCTATGTGTTAATGTTGATATTTGATTTATTTTATCATTCTCCTAATTCATTCATTCATTCATTCATTGTTTTATAGACAATCACAAACAAACACCCACAGTCACTGGATCGTCTCATTGATTGTTCTTAAACATGGCTAGCCGGCACTAGCCTTAGCCCTGGCCTGGACCCTTGTTTTCGTTTTGATATTTGGTAAACATGTGAGTACGAAACTTGTGCTAGTGCCGAGGGCTGAGCCAGTGAAAGTGTCGCTCTGTAGCACAAACGCAGTACACCAATGGCGGACGGGGTACTTCCGGGGGGCCGGCCCTGAAAAGGTCTATAAGGTGAAGCTAGTGATGTTAACGTCACTTTATTAATTATATTAATTCATTGCTGCGACTGTCTGATGTTAACATAGCTCTGGTGTGGGACAGACCTATGGACCAGAGCTAATGCTAATGCTAACAGAGAACTCATCACCCAGCAGCAATATTTCACCACGATGTTATTCTAGTTTAATGTAAATACGGTTGATAGGCATCGGAAAAAATGGCAAAATAACATTGTCCTTAATGGAGGAGCAGCGAGAATGTCCGACCTAGCAACAGTAACTAGGGAGGGGGCGGTGCTTACTGAAAGGTCAATTGGTGTTTCAGTTTTGTGCTGCTTGACTTCTTTAAGGCGTCCAAGCAGCAAAGCTGCAGTTGACTTGGTGCTGATTGTTTACGCTGTGAGCAGGAAATGACTTCATTTAGCCGCCTGACGTCCCCTTCAAATATGAGTAATCTCTTCTCATTCAGCACCATCATCTTTGTCATCTTTTGCTTTTATTTTTTTGGCATTTAAATACCTTAAAGACCACGATGACATTTGTTTTTACATATATCTCTAGAACCATATAGTGTGTTTTTTTTATTTTTCTGATTCATTTCAAGCTCTGTAGTAAAGTCCATCCTTTCCCTGTGATTTCTGCTGTTTGCTATGTATTTACAAAAAAAAAAAAAAAACTGAAGGTGAAAGTAAAACAAACTAATATAATGCCTTTCAAACAATTTTTAAAAAATGTGGATGTTTCATCTAATAACCATTCTGATGAAAAGCTGTTAAAATTTGGATTGCACACTTATTCAATCAAACTTCTCTTCTCAACTCTTTGGCCTGTATTATGTAATGTAATTATCCAAGTTTTATGAAACTTTGTTGTGACAATCATGACCTGGAAGGACATATATATCACCCATGGGGTTGGGCTCTACTACTTAGATGTCAATATGTCCAAAGTAATTTGAGATAAATATTTAGTATGCTTGTATATGGCATAAATTGTTGGCATTTCCTACAGTGAACAATGACTGATTTTTATTTCTCTGTAATTGCTTAAAAACCAATGAAGTTTCAAATACTGATATTTACAAATGTAAATGACAGATGCTCATAAAACCTTGTGGAAAAAGTGTATCATGTTTGAAACCAACTAGCCAACAGGAGGTGCTGTAATCAGCAAATTTAGCTTTTTGCTCCTATCTTTTGAGTAAAGGGTGATTCCTCTGATTTCATATATTTTATTTAATCAAATGGCTTTCATAACTGATTTGTATTTCTAACATTTAAAATGTATTCAGATATGTATTCAGGTAAATGTGTTACCAGGAAAACATAGTTCTCTGAATCGTCATCATAATGTGGAAGTTCAGTTTATATTGGGTGGTTATTTGTAGCCAAATCCCCAAAATGTCAGCCTTATCTGGAAAGTGTGTGTGTGTGTGTGTGTGTGTGTGTGGGGGGGGGGGGGGGGGGGGTCGTCGTCGTTGTTGTTGTGTTGTTGTTTATTTGTTTGTTCAGATCTGTTAACAAGAAAGTACTAAACTAAGATGTCTGAGCAGGATCAGTTATCCTAAATACAGCTTTACAGCAGTGGGTATTTATTTTACTGCATTAACAAAATTGTTTTCCAGGCGCGCTACAACTTCATGACACCATTTGTCTTGGAATATTGGATTGCACAGTATTTGCTGTTGTTTAAACCATTACTTTTGAAGAATAAGAGAAGAATCTGGATACTTTTTATTTGTAATGTTTTCTTTTTCCTGCATATGTGTTGGTGTGTGTGTGTGTGGTGTGTGTGTGTGTGTGTGTGTGTGTGCATTACATAAGTTGGGAGTCAGTTGTGGGGGGAGGGAATTATCGTTGGAGGGAACTGAACTAAATGTAATCATCTGTGTTTCTCTGGTTGTAGCCAGTTGAAGATGGAGGAGAATGTAACTGCCCCTCATCTTCATCACCAGGTAAATCGATATCTTTCATGCCAGAAAAAATGCTGCAGAATCATTCTGCCTGAAAACTGCAATAGTTTTCACTGAAATGCTTAATTAGGAATTTGCCATAAAAAGAAGATACAAAATAATTCAAATGTGCATTTTTCAATGTCCAACTTGTTTATTTCATGACGGTAGGGCTGGGCGATTTTATCGATTCTGCGATATATATCGATATTTTATTTCCCCAGAGAGAATCGATTTTTCAGCCGTGGGTATCAATATTCTAAGCTCCTTTAAAACCCCCGTGTCCCGCACCATTAAGTCCTCCAGCCACTAGTGTCGCTGTAGAGCATTTCTAACAGGTTATCCAGAAGCTTCTTTCTCTTCCAGCTACAGCTGATCCAGTCAGGAAGATGGCGGCGAGTATAAACGCAGCGCCTGCGTGCTTAAAAGCAGATGTGTGGGAGCAGTTCGGGTTTAAAAAGAAAAAGGAAAGCCAAGATTTAGACAAAAGTATGGCGGTTTGCAAGCTGTGTCACACAAACGTGAAGTACTCTGGAAATACCACCAACCTGCGAGCCCACCTGAAACGTCACCACCCGGACAAGCTAATGCTAACTGAGAGCTAGCCAAACTGTATTAGTCAGGATTTTTGAGACCGTATTCAGTGGTGGAAAACGCCGGCTTTAAGGGCTGTGTTTACTCTCGCGGCAACGCGTCGCAGTTACTTTTCGATTTACTTTAACAACGCCTTGATCACAGTCAAATCCCTTTTCTTTTGCATTCTGTTTTGATATTTTGATATTTGTTTATTTAAATAGAGATACTTTATTCCTCTTTTTAAGAGACAAAAAAGAGGGACTTTTGTTACGTCTGTGGTTGGTGCATGGGGTTGAGGGGTAAGGGGAGGGTGGCTTTGGGGTGTGTGACGGCTTTTATTTTGTACATGTACATTGGTTTTTTTTTGGTTTTTTTTTTTATGTTAAGCACTTTGTGTTGCCTGAGGGCATGAAAAGTGCTCTATAAATAAAGTTTGATTTGATTTGATTTGATTCTGATGCTCAGTTTAAACTGCAGCACCTTCCACATCGACACAACACGTAGCTACATCTACATGCCTCAATACATCAAGTTACTGCCGTGTGATTAGCTATTTGTGTTGACAAGCAATTAAACAAGTGTAACTAATCAAGAGTGAGTGTATTTAAAAAAAAAAAATTTGGTGCACCATGCAATACAAAACTCAGAATTGTGTGAACTGCTGTTGAGATGTAAAGCTTCACAGCTTGTCCCAACTATTCTGAGATGAGTTACTACCATCAAATTAAAAGTTACCTCTCTTTTTTTTTCTTTTTACTTTTTAGTAGGGGTGTAACGGTACACAAAACTCTCGGTTCGGTACGTACCTCGGTTTCGAGGTCACGGTTCAGTTCATTTTCGGTACAGTAAGAAAACAAAATGCAAAATATAAATGTGCTAGTTGTTTATTACACACTTTTGTGCTTTTAAAACAATAGGAACATTAGCCTATACAAAGCTAGATAGATTTTGGCTCAAAACATATAAATACAATATTCTGAAATGTAGATATTTTGAAAAACAAAATAAAAATAATATTGGCTCAGACTTTTTCTTAAAGAAAATATCCATCTGATGTGCAAAATTGAACAGTTTCAACACTAAACAGTTTCAAGTTGTTGCTCAGATTAAATAACATGAATAAGTCTCAGACTGTTTCTTTAAAAACAAATCATTTTATTTTTTCATAAAGTCCCGGTATGATTTTCTGGCTAAAATGTGGACGAGAAGGTAATTGATATCGGGGCTCAAATACTTTTATCATGTGTTTGAAACCAGCGTTTAGGGTGATTAAGGTCTTAAATCTGCAGCTATAAAACACAACTTCGGCTCCCCGGTGAAATATAAACAGGGACAAAGAGAAGTTGATAAAACCAAAGTGGTTTGCTGACATTGTTCATCCGAGATCAGGTATGTTTCTGGCAACACGTCTAACCTGTTAACTCATTTGAAACGGCATCACCCCAGCGTGAACATCGCTACAAAAAGAGAAAGACGACCGCAGTACAAACACAGCTTCCCACCACATTTAACACTATGTCGCGGGAGGCTTATTGCCAATGCTAGCGGCATTAGCATTAGCCACGACGTCCGCTACAACTGCTGTTTGTTGTGCTCCACAACATGCGGTCCTCTACTTAATATGTCCGTGTGGAAACTCGTTCGGTACGCCTCCGTCCCGAACCGACCACAACGTACCGAACGGTTCAATACAAATACATGTACTGTTACACCCCTACTTTTTAGTATGTCAAATTTGTTTCAAAATGGGAGTTGTACGTTTCATGCAATAAATGGCGTGATATGAGGGTTGACATGTGGATGGAGATGTTGTGATGTACATATTCTCCAGCGGTAACGCCATCTTCCTCTCTATGCTTCTCTTTTTGAGCTCAGACTGCCCCAAAGAGCTGCAGATACTAAACAGTCCCTGTGAAAAGTGCTGCTGCCCAGCACCCCCCCCCAAGATCAGTGACCTCATGAACGACAAAGATCTACTGGACTCACTGCGCCTCAAACTGGATCCAAACCACTGCACCATCAAAACTGGAAGAACTTTGCGAGTCGCTGGGGGATGAGCTACGATGAACTGACCCTACTGGAGCACCGGACCCAGGGCACCTCGTCCCAGAGCCCGACCCAAGAGTTCCTGCTGCGCTACAACCAGAAGACAGTTACCGAGCTCACAGAACTTTGCCGCATCTACCAGCGCATCGACGTGCTGCGACTCCTGCAGAGCTGGATAGAGAAGGACTGGCCGTCGCGCTGGCAGCACACTCATTAACTGTCTGGAATCTGTATATTTATCCAAATCTCTGTCTTTCTTTTCTTCAGGGTTACTTCTCTTCCAGAGCCGGCCCAAGCCTCAATGGGGCCCTAAGCAAAATTTGATTGTGGGGCCCACTATTTCTGCCAATAATATTGATTGTTGATCATTCACACACCTACTACAGTATAAATTTATTACGCCTGACAGGTCTTTACACATTTAAGGGGGTGGCCTAGGTAATAACATAAATAATACCAATGCAACAATACAATAACAATGATGAATGATGTTCAGGGTGCCACATATGGTTTTTAATCTCACATTCAGCTTCAAGAGTATGGAGCGATAGGAGTGCCACATTAATAAATAAATAAATGTGGAAATAAAAAGAGAAATAAATAAATAAATAAATGTGGAAATATAAAGGGAAATAAATGAATGAAAAAGAAAATCATCTTTAATTTTCGTATTTCATTCGCTTTTCCTTTTTGGCACTCCTGTGACACAAGGATAAAGCAATGACAAAACGCTTGGTGGACTGAGCTGTCAATCAAATGGCTCTGGGCGGGGCTTCCTGTCCAGGATGGATAGTCCTTCCCTGATCACTGGATTTCTGCCTGGCGGTATGGGCGCTAACTCATAGATATGTACATATCTATGAGTTAGCGCCCATACCGCCAGGCAGTATGGCAGTATGGCAGTATGGGCGGTATGGGCGCTAACTCATAGATATGTAGAAATCCAGTGATCAAGGAAAGACTATCCATCCTGGATTACTCTTTGGGGCCCCCTACTGGCCGCGGGGCCCTAAGCAGGTGCTTAGTTCGCTTATGCCTTGGACCGGCTCTGTTCTCTTCATTGGGATTTTTTTTTTTTTTTTTTTTTTTTCATAATCGTGGGTTCAGGCTACAAAACTTTGAGTAACTTCTACAAATATTTTTGTGAAAGGTTAAATGGAACAAAATTGAAAACTCTGAGTAAAGAGAGTGAAATAGTCCTGACCTGTTTTGTCTTTCAATTTCCACTTGCTTCTACAAACTAAACTAGAAAAATTTCTGCGTCCCACCGAAACCTTTAATCACAACTGTGATCAACATTCAGGACCAGGAACCATGTTCTGACATTAATGTGAGGGGTCAACAAATAAGGTGACACTTGTCATACTAAGTTAAGATGACAGTAGAATAACACTTAACTGGTGTGTTTTATTACTTCTTAATGTTTTTTTTAATCATGTCATGAATATTTTACAGTAATTAAAAACATATTTTAAAAAGTTAGAGGATTTAAACTAAATTTAATAACCTCTCACGGCCCACCTGCAGTACCGTGATGGCCCACCAGGGGGCCGCGGCCCACACTTTGGGAATCACTGAACTACAGTAAAGGGAAGAAGCCATTGACTTCTTCACAAATCGTACTTTACTCATCTGAGCTGGAAACATGCGTCCACATTTAAGAAGGTCAAAATATACTGATTAAAGAGGTTATTTCTAGGTGTTAAATTAGCTTTGATTAGCTACCCTTTGAAACCTCACACATCGGAATTGTGACTAGACACTCCACAGATAGATTGATCATTAAATTGTCTTAACCAAATATGTGAAGCACTCTATCGACATATTGGTAGCCTGATATAGAATAATCTACTTGATCATAAAACAATCAAAGCTGGACATTTTGTAATAATGTAGCTTACCATATATGATCTGGATGATCACATGCTGTATTCTTTTTTTTTTTTTTTAACCAAGTCATAAAACCCAGATAATACAGTAAGGTCTTTCTTTTATGTTATTCTTGGACCAGTGAGCGATATTGTGGTTTGGTCTAAATGTCCAGCATTAAACACGCCATTTCAGCAGAAAGACCTTATAACTGTCAAACATGGCGGTAGAGGGGGGGGCGGGGATTTGGCTCTGTTGATCTTAAGAGAGTTGTACACGAGTCAATGTCCAAAAACCTTAATGAAGTGAAGCAACGTTATGAAGTAGAAAATTGCTCCACAACCCGATGAATTAAACAGCTGTATAAGTCACTGCTGCTACAATCTACAAGCTATTGAGTCATGGGGATACTTAGTGTTGTCCACAAGAGTATTCTTTTTTCTTTTGTTAAATAAACAATGGGACAGTGAAAAAAGCCACGTTGTTCTCCGAGGTTCTACTTTCCAAAGACCCACCATGATCAGATCATTCCTTTGTTTTGTTTTTTGGGTAACAAGAAACATAAGTTGAAAATAGGAGGTACTAACTTTTGTACATAATAGTGCAGCCTGTCGTGTGCCAATAGGTCCTTATATTATTAAGTTTAGATAGTAAAAAAAATAGGAAGTTGTTCAACAATCAGATCAACAAATCAACATAGATTGAATTATGAAATGTAATTATTTTTCATTTTATATCTTTTTTTTTTTAAAGGAATATCATATTTAGTTTTTTCTACTCATCAGGGATGACAAGCGTTAGAAATTGTTGCCTTACTGACTCATCCCGATGCACTGGATATAAACCAACAATTAATTTGATTTTCATTTCATTATTAGTAAACAAACTGAAGCATATTGAGTATGTAAGTAATTTATTGAACAAAAATTAACAAATGCATTAATTCATTCATACAGTTCACTAAATCATAAATTCTCAAGATAAAGGAAATCTCTTCAGAAGCTATAATTGCTCACTTAGTTTACTTACTTTTTTTCACATGCAATCATTTTTTTAATAGAGTTGTTTACTTGTTAACTAAAAAATATTTAGAAAAAAGTATATTATAAATAACAGTAATATACACAATTAGTAAAAGCAACTTTCTTCATTTTGGTGAAGTTATTATACCGTAAGGATACTGCAGATCATATTGTCTTCAGGTGACTTTCTGCTCTTAATGATTACAAACTAAAGTGTGAAACTGGTTTAGTTACATGTATGAAGCATATTTAAGGAGTGAAGTTTAAATTCTCAGGTTAGCGAAGCCAGAATCAGTCAGTATCTGAACCCTTGATATTAAGGCCAAGCATGTTTGAAAGACCCACGGCTAATTTTTCATTTTCATCTGATGTAGAAATTTCTGGAGCTACGAGGCCCAGTACAGACTCTGGTTTTTTAATTTTAAAAGTACCCCCTCTCTCCATGGAGGGATCCTCTGCATCTTTGGAGGCGCTGGCCTCAAGACTTGGGATGCCAAGTTTCAGATCAACATTAGCTTTCCCTTCGGTTGGTGAGACGTTAGATGAGGATGCTTTTTCTTTTGCCATCTTCAGTCTCTCCATGATGTTAATCTTATCTCCAGCCTTTGATGTTGCGTTAACTATTGGCAGTCGGATTCCTTTGCTAACGACATAATCTTTCTCTTCTGTGTCAAGCTTTGATAACCCAACTGCATCAGCAATTTCTCCAATGCCGTCAATGCTATATGTGGGCAGTCTGTGGGTTTTAAAAGTTGGAACCTCAACCTCACCCACTGATCCATTAGTTTCAGAGTCAACATCAGAGTTGTCATCTTTTTCAAGACTTGCACTTGTATTAACCTCTGGAGATTTCGTTTTGGACCCTGAAAAGCTAAATTTCGGAAACTTGAAATGTGGCATTTTGGATTTCTCGAGATTGGAATCTACATTTGTGGCTTTTGTGTCAACTTTGGGTCCTTTAACATCTCCTTCTGACATCGCCCCACTCAGTTCTACTGCAGGAACTGAAATGTTGGTATCGGTGTCGATGTCAACCTTGGGTGCCTTGATTTTAGCCTCACCTGAGGCCTGAACGCGGGGAATTTCCTCGTTCGGACATGAAAGATCAAGCTTTGGCAGCTTGAAATGAGGCATGTTAAATTCACCAAGGTGGGTATCTAAATCTAGATCTGGTGTCTTTAACTGTGCACCAGGTCCTTCAAGATCTGTTTTGGGCAAGTTGACGTTCACATGTGGAGATTTCACTGTGACATCAGGTGCTTCCAAGTCAGCTTTTGGCAACTTGGTATCTATGTTTGGTGTTGAGAGGGTTCCATCGATTGTTGGTGCAGATAATGAGAGATCTGGTGCTTTTAGGTCTACTTTAGGCACATCCAAGCCAGCTTTAGGTAAGTCAAGACTGGCATCAGGGTCTGGTCCTTTAAGATTAACACCAGGTATTGTTACGTCTGCTTTGGGCAGCTTTGCATCACCTTCTGGAAGAGACAGATCTGGTGTTTTGAGATCAGTATCGACATCAACATTAGTTCCCTTTACTCTTGGCCCTGAAAAGCCAAACTTTGGCATTTTTATTTTGGGTAGCTTTATTTTCCCAGCTGAAGCATCAACTTCTGGAGCTTGAATGTCTACATCTGGACTTTTGATATCAGCGTTTGGTAGACTAATGTCTAGATCAGGTGCGTCAAGACCACCATTGATTTTAGGTGCAGATAATGAAAGATCTGGTGCTTTTAGGTCTACTTTAGGCACATCCAAGTCAGCTTTAGGTAAGTCAAGACTGGCATCAGGGTCTGGTCCTTTAAGATTAACACCAGGTATTGTTACGTCTGCTTTGGGCAGCTTGGCATCACCTTCTGGAAGAGACAAATCTGGTGTTTTGAGATCAGTATCGACATCAACATTAGTTCCCTTTACTCTTGGCCCTGAAAAGCCAAACTTTGGCATTTTTATTTTGGGTAGCTTTATTTTCCCAGCTGAAGCATCAACTTCTGGAGCTTGAATGTCTACATCTGGACTTTTGATATCAGCGTTTGGTAGACTAATGTCTAGATCAGGTGCGTCAAGACCACCATTGATTTTAGGTGCTGACAATGAAAGATCTGGTGCTTTTAGGTCTACTTTAGGCACATCCAAGTCAGCTTTAGGTAAGTCAAGACTGGCATCAGGGTCTGGTCCTTTAAGATTAACACCAGGTATTGTTACGTCTGCTTTGGGCAGCTTTGCATCACCTTCTGGAAGAGACAGATCTGGTGTTTTGAGATCAGTATCGACATCAACATTAGTTCCCTTTACCCTTGGCCCTGAAAAGCCAAACTTTGGCATTTTTATTTTGGGTAGCTTTATTTTCCCAGCTGAAGCATCAACTTCTGGAGCTTGAATGTCTACATCTGGACTTTTGATATCAGCGTTTGGTAGACTAATGTCTAGATCAGGTGCGTCAAGACCACCACTGATTTTAGGTGCAGACAATGAAAGATCTGGTGCTTTTAGGTCTACTTCAGGTACTTTAACATCAGCTCCAGGTACGTCAAGGCTGGCATCAGTGTCTGGTGCTTTTAAATCAACATCAGGTACTGTTAAATCTGGAAGAGACAGATCTGGTGTTTTGAGGTCAGCATCTACTTCAAGATTAGGTTCTTTCACTTTTGGCCCTGAAAAGCCAAACTTTGGCATTTTTATTTTGGGTAGCTTTATTTTCCCAGCTGAAGCATCAACTTCTGGAGCTTGAATGTCTACATCTGGACCTTTGATATCAGCTTTTGGTAGACCAATGTCTAGATCGGGTGCATCAAGACCACCGTCAATTTTTGGTGCAGACAATGAAAGATCTGGTGCTTTCAGGTCTACTTCAGGTACTTCAACATCAGCTCCAGGTACGTCAAGACTGGCATCAATGTCTGGTACTTTTATATCAGCATCTAATTCAGGACCCTTTACGTTTGTCCCTTTAAGTTTTGGCAGTTTAAATTTAGGTGACTTCAGCTTAGTATCAAGTGGTTCAAGGTCAAGATTTGTACCATTATGGTTCACATTTGGACCTGTGACATCAGCATCAGGCACGCTGATGTTAAAGTCTGGACACTCAATCCCACCATTGATTTTTGGTGCAGAAAGATTAATATCTGGTCCATTCATATCCACATCTGGCCCTTTAAGGTCCAGCTCTGGTACTTTCACTTCAGGATCAATTTCGGCCTTTGGTCCTTTCAGTGTGCCAAACTTGGGTTTCTTGAAGGTGAACCATTTTGGTTTTGCAGAGGGACCATCAATATCCACATTTGGAGCATTGATATCTATTTTGGGGGTTTCCACTTCAGTTTCTGGTAAGCTGATATTAACATCTGGTGGGTTTATCTCACCATCAATCTTTGGAGTTGAGAGATTCAAGTCAGGTGTTGAAAGGTCAGCATCTAAATCAACATCTGGATCATTGATCTTCAGCCGTGAGGTTGGCCACTTTGGCTTTTTAAAAGTGGGCCATTTGGTCTTAGCAGATGGATTCTTGATGTCCACATTTGGCAGTGAAACATCAACATCAGCTGGGTAAATCCAGCTCACTATCAATTTCAGCTTTTGGGCCATGAACTTTGGGCTTTTTCCACTTTAGATGAGGCCAGTTTATTCTTCCTGAAGGAGCATCAATATCAAGATCTGCGCCATTAACGTCCACATCAGGACCATTAAGGGTAGCTTTTGGAAGATTCAGCTTAGCATCTGGCACGTTGACTTCACCCTCTACCTTTGGAGCTGACAGATTTAAATCTGGTGCATTTAGTTCTGCATCTATGCCTAAGTCTGCTTTTGGGTCTTGAAGTTTAGGCTTCTTCCATTTCAAATGAGGCCAATTGATTTTACCAGATGGAGCTTCTACATCAATGTTTGGGGCTCGCACATCCAGATCACCGTTTTTAATATCTGCCTTTGGAGAGTTAATGTCAACATCAGGAGCATTGAGCTCCACATCTGGTGTTTCAAGGCTTGCATCCAAGTCCAGATCAGCTTTGGACCCATGAAATTTTGGTTTCTTCCACTTCAAATGAGGCCAGTTGACTTTGCCAGATGGGACATCACCATTAAGACCGGGAGTTTGATATTCTACATCTTTGGTGTCAACTTTTGGCAAGTTGATGTCAACATCTGGCCCACTTAGGTCACCATCAACCTTTGGTGTGGAGATGCTCGCATCAGGTAACGAAAGGTCTGCAGTCAACTCTGCACCTGGTTCTTGAACTTTTTTGCTTTTCCATTTTAAATGGGGCCAATTGATTTTTCCTGAGGGTGCTTTAATATCAGCATTTGAGGTTTCTAGTTTTACACCAGGACCTTTCATGTCCGCTTTTGGCCCATTCAGGCCCAAATCTGGGCTTTCGACATCTAATTTTGGCGTAGACAGATCGAGGTCTGGTCCCTGGAGATCTTTATCTCCAGACACTTCCAGTTCTGCTCTTGGCGTTGCAACATGAGGCAGACTGAAATGTGGCATCGTGAATTTTGGGGCCTTATGGCCCAAATTGCCTGGTTTCTCAATGTCAAGTGAGGCATGTGGCATGTTGATCTGGGGATCAGGTGCTATACCTAGATCTGCTTTTATATCTGGTCTGGTGTCACCTGGTGTCTTTAGACTGAGTTTGGGAAGGCCTCCGTTCAGAGAGGGACCACTTATTTCTCCCCCAATCCCATGTGTAGCATTTAGCTTTCCATTTGGTCCATCAAAAGAAATGGCTGGTGCCTCAGCCGATGCATCCAGTGACACATCCCCCTCTAGTACTTTCTGTAAGACAACAATTGAAAGAAAAAAAAAAAACAAAGTTAGCATAAAATTTTCTCAAGTATTTGACACAATAAACAAAAAAATGCAGTGAAGAGGGACTTTGATTGGATTAATGCTTGGTTATCAGCAATACAAGTGTTACTTCACCCAAAGCTAAAAGATGTTTTCTGTCTTGTTTTCCTGTGGCATTGACCTTTTCGGGCCAGCCCCCCGGAAGTACCCCGTCCACCATTGGTGTATTATGTTTGTGCTACAGAGCGACACTTTCACCGGCTCGCAGATTAACCAGTGTTTTTCTCTTTCTACAAATATATATTTTTATAATGTCGAGTCGGTCGAGTGGGAATACATGTTCCGTCATAAACTGTGCCAACAATGGCGTGAAAATTCAACAATGGAAGAAGAAAGTATGTGAAATACACAAGCCTTTACTGCACGAAGACTGCCTTGTTTGCAGAACAAGAAGTTAGGAAGACGTGGGTGAAAAATATCAACAGAAAGGACTTTAAAATAAATAAAATAAATAAATAAAATCCAGAGAGGATGAGCTGGACACCTCCATGTAATAAACTCCGGGTCCCCGAGCGAGCCTATCCGATTTCGGCCACTTATCCTATCCTGAATGCCTATAAAACAATGAATGAATGAATGAATTAGGAGAATGATAAAATAAATTAAATATAACATGAACACATAGCCTAATTTACCGCTAGCGTTAACGTTACAGTAGCATAATCTTTATGGCTTGTTGACGTTAGTTATAGCCAGCGTTGCATTTTTCACGTATTCCCACAGTTTTTAGTGTTTGATTATGGGAATAGATCATGCTATTTCCATAACCAATCATTAAAAACAGCGATAAACTACCTTCATCTGTAACTGGAGCCCACTGCCTAACATCATCAATCCAAGACATGTCTGCGTTATCTAACAGATCCACGCTGCTGTTTGGGTTAGAATCGGATCGTATATTTTAACCCCAAGCTTCTTAAAATCTCATCCGCCCGCTATCCATTTGCAGGAACGTTTTTTCACCAATTTTCAAAACCGAACCGACCCGCCATCCTTTTTAATAATATGTAAAATATTTTTTCTTATTATTATTATTTGAGTGCTTCAACCGCAACCCGCCCAAATTTAATTAAAGTATTATTTTTTGACGAGTCCTCCGCCCGATATGCGGATTATCCGCTCCGCCCGCGGGTGCGCGGTTCAACCACGCATCTCTAGTTTGGGTTAGTTGGTGGAGCACCGCACACTCCAGTTATGTTTGGGCCACTAGGGGGCGCATGTCCACAATTTTTAAGTCGAAAAGGTGATTATTATATTGATATATATATATATATAGATTATATGGGCTCACTTTAAAGACATCTACTTTTACCGTAATTATTTTGAAAGATACAACTACACCATATGTTCTGGCACCACAAACTTATTCCCCTTAATCTCCACGGCGGTGGCTCGGAGACAGAACCCAACACTTTGTTCAATACGTGAAAACTTTCTGAGGCATTATTTTTTCTTGATAGGGGTGAACCAGGCTATTGATGATATAAATGATGCAATATTTTGAAATGTGATCTTTACCACAGCTGGGTTTTTGAGACCTAAACCCAAAGAACCAAGGCTGGCACTGGCACTCAGATCCTTCTTTGTCAGAACCTTCATGTTGTTCTCATACGGCTTCAGGGCCTCCAGGATATCCAGTACTTCATTTTTGTTTAGGTTGTTGAGGTTTATAGTGGCTGCAACAATCTCATCCCCTGAAATGATTAAAAAAAAAAAAAAAAAAAAAACATGTCAAATCCCCTGGCCAAAGACTGGTTGAGTTTCTTAAAGTTTAGTAAGAAGAAGATATTGATATTAGTGTTCAAAGATGTTTTTCTTACCAGCTTGCAGGACACTTTTCTCAGCAAACGTGTTATCTGTAACCCCAGTAACGGTGATTCCTCCCCCGGAGTCTTCCAGGATCAGGCTTTCTGAGAAACCTGCTCTGTTTTCTGTGCTCTTTGTTTGAAAGTGGTCAGGATATAGAGTTAGACAGGCTTGTTACCATTTTATTAGCAGTCTATCTTTATATTCAGAATGTTAAAAAAGTTCACATATATTCATACAACTATCTGTTGTTGTTTTTTTTTTGTCATATTTACCATTATTTCTTGGCTGTGTTTATGCCAACATGTCAGTGAATATATGCCAAAATACAGCAGACCAAAGTCCACAATCGAGTAAAGCAATCTGTAAAACAGCAGAGAAAAGTGATGAAATGAAATGAAAAATACTTTATTCATCCCAAAAAGGGAAATTCAACACTGTAGCCAAGGGCTCTTCTTCTCTTTTTTTTTTTCCAACAATAGATAAATGACAGCAATAATAATAATATTACAGCAATAATAATAATATTAATTGATAATAATCATAGTAGGTTTTATGTTATTATTGTCATTATTATTATTATTATTATTATTATTATTATTTTTATCATTATACATATCTTATTTTCAGTTTATACAGGGAAGCTTTGCATGAAAGCATAAAAGTGCCTCATATTATTATTATTGGTAGTAGTAGTAGTATTATTATTATCATGTTCATTGCAAACTTGACTAATCATTATTTTAGTCCTTAAAAATATATTTTGTAAGTAAAAAGGAAATATTGTATGCAGTGCTCAGATTAAAGTAAGTCATTGTTTTAAAGATATATTCATCGTGGGTGGGGTTGGGGCCAATCCCAGCACACAGAGTTTGATATCTGAATTATTAAGAGTACAGCCAAATTTCTAATCATATTACTAATCCTTTTACTAAAGCACTGATTTGGGATTTTAATTTGATTTGAAAAGAGTCACGTCCTACATTTGTTTTTTGTATTGGTTCCAATTTACATGAACAGTACATTATTTACCATTTTGAAAGAGAAAAATTCTGATTTGATTTCATCTATACCGTCTTAAAAATGTATACAATCTACACTACGCGTACAATCCATCCAAGGTGCAGTCCGTGATATCCGACCCAGATTTAGCCAAATTACGAGCTTCAAATATGCCAACAGCAGCAACAGTACATTCAAAAATCTGAACAGGACCAAAACTGATTATTAAAAAATCAGGAAATAATTGTCATTTGTACTGTGTAGCTTCCACTGAGGGGAAGCTAACCCCGCCTTTAGTGACACCTGACTGAAAAAGAAACACCTGCACATCGCGGTGTCTCACACCTCAGGAATCCGAACCCTCTGCCAGTTTTGTTGAGAGGAATGTAAGTGTCTAAACCTGTCGGTCTGGATGCATTCGGCCTGACAGCAGCCACACCTCAACATCCTCATCTGGTAATGCTAATGTCATCCACCTTCAGCATGTCGCATTAATCAAGGCAGCGCAGGCTTTGGGTTGAGAAACAAGTATTCAAGAGTGACTAACGCTCCTGATATAACTCACAAAAAAACAAAATATATTAGTAAGTAAGTGGACAAACCATTAGGAGCTGCATGGATTGCATATTTAAAAAACAGTTGTCAGCAGGTGCATAGCATATATTTTTAAGAGGATTTAAAGTGAAAAAAGTGAGAGCAAAAACACCAGAAAGTGGTGTTTACAGCTACAGGCCTCTTTAGTTCCAGTTATGTGAAAAATAGAAATTATTTAGGCTCTACATGTACACTCCCCCAAACCAGAAAAGAGAAGCAGAAAATACAGTAGCTATGTGATTCATAGATGTATCCTCTAAATAAAAACAAAGAGCTCAAAGCTGTGATTCTAATGACTAGACGTCCCCGTCAACAAAACAAATGAACAACACTGAAAATAAAACCTCAACAAATACTCTAAATTCACCAGTTGGACCACGGTGCAACAAATCAAAATTTTGCACTCCAGACAAATAATTCCAGAATCAAGAGTACGAATGATCCTTAACCATTACAATCAACTCAAAAATGGTGTAATATTTGAAATCTTTGAAGTCAGCTTCAACAGAAAAAGACATAATAAACCTTTTTTTTTTCACCCTACATTTGTTGTAAAGAAAGTTGCACCTGTTTGTATAACACTTCATACAAATAGAATTTTTCAGTTTAATTCTTTAGAAATAAATGATCACCTATTTTTAGTGGTTTTATTAAAGTCATGGAGTTAATTATTAGTGATTATTAGTCTCATGTGAAGGACTCACCAGGCGCTGCTCCCTGAGACGTCTCCAGGACAGACGTGTCCACCAGCGTCCACAGACAGACGTCCCACTGAGCAGGACCCGATGGAGCTGCCGGTTAAATGCCTGCAGCCAGGAGAACCGGTTCTGCAGCATCCGGACCGCCTCTCCTCCAGCGTTCAGATGCAACACACACACATTTAACCTCAGACTGGACGTCTTTACAGCCGAAACCTGACGAAGAAAGTGCACGAGAGAAAAGATGTGGCAGAGAGAAAGAAACAAACCACTCCTTGTTAACAAGACGAACCAGGTTTATGGAGACAAACATTTCAGTCCGTCCTCTGTTTGATGATTATATTTCTGCTTTTTTTAGGTGTTTATGCTTTTATAAAACTGTGAAATTTGTTGAATCAGTTTTTATTTCAAGGTTCACGTCTGCTATTTAAAGGATCAGTTGCTTTACTTTATTATGTTCCACAACAATCCTAGAAATGCTTTGCTACATCTGAAGGAACACTAGGCCAAAATTCACCACCACACTAATATTATTGATATGAACTATTGATCATAATCATATTCATAAAACCTCAAATTAAAAAAATGGGACCATATGAGGAAAGAACACGGAGGTTTTCTGCATTTAATTTGACTTTCAAGATATTTCATTCCCACAAAGGAAAAGGGCGCACCTGAAGCTGGTCACCTGTAATCTCTAATCCCTCAAACGGGATTACTTTGGGAAAACTTTGTCACCCATTGCACCACAGCGCTACATTCACAGAGATATAGATGTACTTTTTATTAATCTTATTCAGAGGCAGTGTGAATATCACATGTTTTGAAGTCAGCTTCAACATCTGGCCAAACTGAGAAATTCACATTTCTCAGTTTGGCAGTTTAGTTTTGGTGGAAACCAGGAGTTGTAACCTGCCGAACTACATTGGGTGCGTTTACATGGGAAGTTTAAATTCCTCTTCAATTCAGAATTAAAGTTAAAGCCGAATAAAAGTTACCATGTAAACACTTAATTCCATATGAAAATGTCAATTCCGAATTAACTTAATTCCGAAGTAAGTGGCTGGTTTATTCCCATTTTAATTCCGCATTAAATAATTCCGCGGTCATGTAAACACTCATTCCTGTTTAAATTAATTCCCGTCTTTCTGCGCATGCTCGTTCTCTTGCCCGTCTGTCGTGATGACGCTTATATTCCGCGCTGGGCTTGTTTTCAAAACGGCAGCACGCAGTAAACGGTGTTCAAGAGCAGAGACGATTTATTTAATAAATAGCTTGGAGGAACTGGAAATAATTAAAAGAACAGATGGCAGGAAACATAAAAATTGTGAGCTTTTCAAAGTTGTAGCGTCCAGGTTAAATGAAGGAGGTTTCACAGATAGAGACGCCACCCAGGTCAAAAATAAGTGGAATGTTGTTGCTAACCAGTTAGCTAAGTTGTTTGTTTTTCTTCCGGTAGATGTAAAGACGTCTCCCCCCCATCCAATCAGAACCCTTCCCAACCCCCAGACCTAAAGCGGAGTTGGATAAAGCCGAACAAACGTGTTTTCCATGTAAACCTCAATTCGGAATTACTATTTCCATGTAAACTCGAAGGAAAATAGTTTAATTCGGAATTATTTAATTCTAATTATTAATTCCGAATTAAAAAACATCATGTAACCGCAGCCAATGTGTCAACGACTGGTGGAGGAGACGAAAAAGCAACTTTGGGCTCGGTTCCTTACCTCCTTTTGAAGGACAGTCTTAAGGATACATTTTGGACAATGCGATAACTTCCAACGTTGTGGCAACAGTTTAGGGAAGAGCCTTTTTCATTTCAACATGAGGACAAATCAAGGACTGTAAAGACATGCTTTTATGAATTTCACACAGAGGCCTGACCTCAACTCCATCAAGCTCTGTTGGGATAAACTGGAAGACCACTGGAAGCCAGTTCATCAATGCTGGAGCTCATAAATGCTCTACAGAGAAATGGACCTCAAATACTCCCAAAGTATGGAGTCTCTGCTACCTCAGCGGAGACTGTTGTCTAATTGTTGTATAATGTCTCAGTTTTCAACGTGAAGGTGAAACTAAATAATACAAGCTCAGTCCAGTCCAGTACAATTTGTCGACTGTGGAATAGATGATTGACGAAAGGAACCTTTTAACCGGGTCAATATTGTGTTAATTTAACCTTGCTGTACATTTTAGGGATGCACTTTATAATGTTTAATAGGTGAGTCGACATTCTGTTCTGAGGCTTTAATAGTCTTTGCCAAAATGCTTTCAGAAAAATGCATGAGTCAGTAACCATCCCATCAAACATATTTATACAATGACTGTTTAGAGAAAAGACTGAGAAGGGTGTTGTTAATAATGGACCATAGTTACATGATAAACAATATAATCTAGAGTTCATAATTGAACAAATGAACATGTTAAATGAGCACAGATACCGAATCTGAGAGTTGTGTTTCAGAGGTTTAGAGTTTTAAATAATTCTAAAAGGTTCAAAGAAATATAAAGGTGAGCTCACGTAAGCCGTCATTAACACCATGCTTATTTGATTTTATTCAATTTTAAACTATAAAAGTAGTGATACAGCTAATGCTTTTACCAAGTTGTCAAAGTTTCCATCTGTTATGCAACCAGATGGGGAGAAATCTAGAAAATCTCTTTAAAGGTATCTTGCTGTGCCTTCAGAAATTACATTATTTAGTCATGTATTTAGTTTTGTTTTAATTTTATTTCAATATATACTTTCATCCACTGCCGAAAAGCAGTTGGACATATTCTTAACTTTGTACCAGCTCTATTTCATTTAAAAAATAGGGTTTTTACAGACAAAAGCGCAGATGTGGTCAACATCTGGAACATCTGGAAGGGAACAACATCATTTCACTGGTTCATTTACAGTCATGTGTAAAGGTTGGCACTCCCTCTTAAAATAATTGATTTGTGTAAAAATATAATAATCATCTAATCATAATGAGTCTCACTGTTAGGAAAATACAACCTCAAATATTTCACTTTTTTCAAGTCTGCGATTATCTGTTTAACAAGAATGAAACCAAAAAAGAGAAAAATAGTGATGTAATGTTCAGTGACTGGTCTTGGTTCTGATGGACTGGAGCTCGTTTCCTACGTTGCCAGGTAGGAAAAAAAAATGAAGCAATGAATTTAGAAAAGCAATTTTTGCTGATTAGCCTGGAAAGGGAATCTAATGTAGATACCAAAGCTGTACAGTGAGAAAGATTATCCACAAGGGGAGGACATTTAAGACACTTCTCAAATTTTCCTTTAGGTCAGAATGTGCAACGCACAGAGAAACAAACAAAATCCAAAAGCAAATATCCAAGAAGCTGCTGGCTTCACTATTTAGTCAAATGTTAAATCCATGACAACACAGTCATAAAAAAAAAACTTAACAAGTACAATTTATTTGTTTGTTTGCCAGATTATTCTACAGGCAAATGTGAGGTCATCTACCAGCTCAGGAAACCAAAATGGCTGTCATGGCCACCCCAGACCTTGACAGTCCCCCCCCCTCAAAAGGGGGCAAAAGTCCAGGCAGGCGGCCTCTGCGGCGGTGGGCAGGAACCAGGAGCTGACGAGGAGCTGGAGGGCCCCTGCAGCTCCTTCTGCAGGGGCCCTGGAGATTCAATTCAATTCAATTTTATTTATATAGCGTCTGTTACAATGACAATTGTCTCTAGGCGCTTTACAGAGACCCAGAGCATGACCCCCGAGCAAATATCATCAACTAAGATTATACAATTAAATCCAATCAATGATAATGGCAGGTAAAAAACTCCCACGTAGGGAGAAAAAAAAACCTTTATACCAAACAGTGGCAAGAAAAAACTCCACTTTAAGAGGAAGAAACCTTGAGCAGGACCTGGCTCATATGGAGGGACCTTCCTGCCGAAGGCCAGCCGGGTAGAGAAGAACAGAGGGGAGGCAGGACAGAGAGAGGATGGAGGACAGAGAGAAGATGGAGGACAGAAAAAGTAAAAAATAATAATAAAGAAGTAGTGGAATTGTTGTAGGGTGAATGCAAGCGAGCTATGGAGGGCCCTTGGGCGTGTGGTCAGCGTAATGAGCCATGATAGGCTCTTGAGTATCAGTAATGTGCGGGTGGGGTGTAGGTGAGGTGTGTGAGAGAAGGGGGAGGAGGGGGTTTGGGTTTAAGAAAAGAGAAGGGTAGGATTTCAAGCAAAAGGATGCAATATATAAACATAAACAGATGGAGGCAGCAGCACTGGGATGAGATGGCCAGAGGACCAGGTCACCGATCACCACGCCAGTCGGTACCCAAACACAAGTGGAGGAGAACCCCGGGATGGACAGAGGATGGAACTGCAAGTCAGCATGAAACCCAGGAAACTCTGGCCTGCAAATACACAAAGAGAAAAGGGGGCAGAAACAGCACAACAAACACAGGAAAGCAAAGAAAATGGAGCACAGTTTCAGTAACAGGGTGCTCCCAAATAATTATAAATGAGCTGGAGGAGGAGGAAGGGAGGAAGAAAGGGAAGAAAAAGGAGAAGAGCAGTGGAGACACCACTCAGCAGGTCATGCTGGTGTCTCCCTGTAGCGTAGGCCTATAGCAGCATAACTATGACGAAGCTGTGATTAAGACGAGCTACTCTAGTCTTACTACTACAACTATAGTTATAACTATTAACCCCTACACACTATAGTTAAGACTAATTGTAGGCTTTACTGAACAGAAATGTTTTCAGTTTAGTTTTAAAGATGGAGGTGGTATCAGCCTCCTTAACCCAAACTGGTAGCTGGTTCCATAAAAAAGGTGCCTGGTAGCAGAAGGCCCGTCCTCCAAACCTACTTTTAGATATTCTAGGAACGACGAGTAATCCTGCACTCTGAGAGCGGAGAGCTCTATTAGGAGCATAACGAGCTATCAAGTCTTGTAAATAGCGCGGAGCTAGGCCATTAAGGGCTTTATATGCGAGAAGCAGAATTTTAAACTGAGATGCAGGGGCTCTCTGCTTAACCTGCTTTCCCCGCGACCCGACTACAGATTAAGCGGAAGATTCTAGATGGATGGAGCATGTGAAAGGAGATTTCAATATAGTAGGTGTTTCAGTTTTCCTTGTTTCTGTGTGCTAAAATAATCAAAGAGCTACACAGACTTTACTGCCCAGTGACGTCATATGCATTCATGGCGTTAGCATACGGAGATCCAGTGTTTTATTTTCTCTGGTGAAAGAAAGAAAGAAAGAAAGAAAGAAATGCTGTCTATCTCGACTGCAAACACTGTGCACACAGAGGAAGACGGAAGTCTCCTCTTTGTGGTCGACCAGAAACCAGAACTTCCTCTTTGACTCGCACCACCACTGGAATATAAACTGGGCTTCATTAGAACTTTACTGGGCCGAATCCGTCCCAACCACAGCGTCAACAAAGGAACAGGAATATACATAAACGTCAACAGCCAGAGACCAGGCAGAACTAAAATGGCATCCTCCACACACACACACCTACACACACACACACACACACACACACCTACACACACACCTACACACACACACCTACACACACACACCTACACACACACACAGATCTCAGTGCACGTAAGCCCAACAGCTACACAAAGAACACCTCTATTGTTTGGGTCAAGACTCACCAGTAAACTCTGTTCTGGACTCTGGACCAGGGTTCAACTTTCACGATTACCCGGTTTACCCGCGGTACCCGGGTACACAACTCTCTATCTAGACTTTCCCGGGGGGTACACCATCTTCTTTATTTGATAAACTGTACAGAAATCCTTTAAAATTCTTGTGAAGATTGTTTATATATTTTATTTGTGAAACCGTGTTGTTCATTTATGGCCACAATTAGTGTTTTAAAGGCAGATGACAGTTAATAGATTGTTTGTTTGTTTGTTTGTTTGAAATCAAATAATTGATATTCATGATATTGTCAGAATACTGTTGATAAATAAAATGCGTTTGATATATGATTGAATGTGTTTGTTAATCTGAGAATGAAAGATTGTCTGCAATTAATTTGCTTTGTTCTAGAAAATATGTTTAATCTCAAATTAAAGACTGTTTGTCATTGATTACTCTGATGTGCTTATAAATTATCAATGATTAAATCAATTTGGATTTTGGTTTTTTTTATTCCAAATTTGCAAGTACATTTATTGCTTGCTTTTCAAAAATTTTTAATGGTTTCTCTTTAACCTTAATAAAATGTACTCAGAGACGATCCCCTGACAATTTAACTTTGGAAACTTTGGAAAATGTTTTTTTTTTTTTTTTTTTAATTAGTCAAAAAAAAAAAGAATCTGATTTTTGCCACAGATATCACCAGATTGCACCTTTTGTGTGCTTTTTGGTCAAAAATAACTGGGGGGGGCAGACTCCCACTTTTCATGAGGGAACCAGACTTATCTAAGTTTGGTCCCCTCAAACTATTTATTCTACGGGCCAAAGCCTCCTCAGGAGCAGTTTTAACTAGATCCTGCTAACTATCCAGCTAACTATATTAGCCGCACTTTCACAGGCACACAACAGGTCTGGAGGAGTTTAATGACCAAAATAACTAATAACTTGCAATGGAATAATAAGTAAAGCAATAATATTGTTTTTATAAAGAGTAAAAACTAAATTATACTTTTTTCTTCTTTTTGTAATGGGTCCAGCACTGGTTAAAATTAGTTATTGATGTTGGTTTAATCCTTATTTGAACTAAAGTGAAATCCCTGGTGCTATTTCCATAGATGATGACAGCTTGGAGATAAGACCTCCGACCCTCTGAACACTAAACTAACAGGACACATTATTTAAAGCCTCTGTATGAGTATGTGAATAGTCATATTTTCACATTTATGTAAATTAAATGTCAAATAAAACGGGGGGAGTTACAGTGGGAGGTGGGGAATCTTCTATCTGTCCGAGGCATGTAGTTGTAGTTTTTTTCAAGCTGTCTCTGTATCATATATAACTTCATATCAGACCTTTTTTGGAAGCCACAACATTTGTGTAGAGAAACCTAAAACAATCGGGAAATAACTTTACTTCTGTGATGTTACAGTAAAATCCTGCCACCTCAGTCTTATGATAATTACATACATACATAAGATTTTTTTTCAGTCTTAGACATAAAAGATTCTTCTGTTTTATTGGAAGCTTCTGGACAACCGCTCTTCTGGATGGATCCATCCATTAACATTAACTTAATCTGGACTCAGGAGTTTAACCGGGGAGGCCCCGGACCTCCTTCTCCCCAGTTACCTCCTCCAACTCTTCTGGAAGGACACCATGAGTAGTAGTAGTAGTACTAGTAGTAGTAGTAGTAGTAGTAGTAGTCTCTCCAGTCTGTTCTAGATCTGCCTCGTGGTCTTTTCTCAGTTGGACCGAAACTCCTCCCCTTCAGAGGAAACACCTCAGCTGGCTCCTCTCCATGTCTCAGCAGGTACTTTACTCTGACTGAACTTCTCACCTTCTCTCCAGGTTCAGAGTCCATCCGTCCTGCAGAGGAAACTCATTTTAGCTGCTCGTATCCGTGACCTTATTCTTTTGGTCACTACCCACAATTCATGACACGGGTAACAGTAGGAACTAGGGATGCACGATAACTGTTTTTTAAAACCAATACCGATAACTTTCAGCTCCTAAAGGCCGATACTGATAACCGATAATACACACATATACCTAAGATCATTACATCAATACTATGAACAAAATCAAAAACAGTTTTGACTTTTTAAATGAACAGATATTTATTTTTTTCCAATGAAAAACTATTGTCAAGCCTCTCAAACATTTTCTTAAAGCTATCAAACAAACCTATTTGATATCTCACATTAACTTAAATAAGGTTCATTACTGACTGATATAAAAAATAAAGGCTCCTTGAACTGATGGAAATACATGCATCAGAATTACTAACTGAAAAAGATTAACATTTAAAGGATTTTGGCTTGTGGTTCCATTTGAATTAATACCTTTAATTAAAGTAAATGAGGTTCAGTAGGTTTTATTCTTTTATATTTTTTAATCTCATGGAAGCTTTAGATGAGAGGAATGAGGGAGAGGAGAGACTGCTGCTGGCTTGTGCACGTTAGCATTAGCTCACGTTAGCGTGATTTCAAAACTCCATGGAAGTGATTGTTATGTTGTAGGTGGCTGACCAGGTTTTACGTATTAAAGCTTGTGCTTCCCTCCTCGTAGAATTCACTCGGAGGATTCGTCACAAATAACCACCAAACTATTCTTCTTCTGAAACTTTAACAAGTTCCACGCCGCCATGTTTGTTGTGATCAGCGCTGTGCTGCAGGCTGCATTCAAGGTGTAACGTAAATTCCCACGTTCCCTCGTTTGCTAGTCGTTCTTTCAGCCTTTTCTATTTTTCTTTTTTTATGTGTAACATGTGGGAAAATACTGCGAATATCAATTCAAGTCAGCAACTACCAAAATTATGACCGAGTTAACGAGTTGTTTTCTGTCATGAGGGGGTATTCTTGATTTTCCTGATTGAGAAATCATTTTTCTGATTATGCCGACGTCACTTGAACATAACATTCACTGCCGGTCATTCAAGGCTCAGAGGGAGCGAGACACTGCTGTGTTGACAGAAATATAAATGTTATCGGGGCTATTCGTCGTGATATCGGAGTTATCGGGATGACGTCATCATTTCCTGTTATCGTGCACCTCTAATAGGAACAAAGATCGACTAAACATGGAGCCTTGACGTTTGCTCGGCTCTCTTGATCATGACACACTTCTCCATTACAGTACTGGTGTGATACTGGAACTCTTCTAAACCAGTATTACAATGATCACACTCACTTTACACATTACTGGGAAGTTCTGTCCAGGTGAAAATGTTCTTCTTCTTCTTTTTTTTTAAATTTCAAACACAAAACAAAACTTTGCATGACAAACTTAGAAAAGAACTCTTTCTTTTTCCATTTGCAGTATTACCCCCTGATTTATATCACGCTCGTTTCAGTTTCATTGTCTATTGTGTTCTTTGATGTGGTACACTGATGACTTTAGTCTGGATGATCCACCCCCCCCCCCCCCCCCCTCCATTGCTTGTACTTCCTTCATTTGCATTTTCTTTTAATCAGCTTTCCAGGTAATCAGCATAAAAACCACGTGCTGATACCACGCATGGATGGGGGTGCAGACATGCAGCACCCTTCCTGTCTTTCACAAACACTGTTTAAAACAGATTCTTATCTTGTACACCATGTTGCTTTGTTGTTTTATGAAAGATTTAATACCGTAAATATCTACTGACAAATTTCTCAACACAAACTTTAAGTGTGTCCATAAGCCACAGATGGGAAACATTATTATTTTTAATCCCTGGCTGGTATATTCAGGAGAAATTCACAATAAAGTTGACTTTGTATTTGATTTTTGATTTTTGGAGGGCAGTCTTTTAAGAGACAGTATGTTAAATTATCAGTTTCAATTTATTTGAAAGAAAATGGATTAGTTTTAGGAAGTGTCATCTAGCGGTCTACCATTTCTACTTTTGAAAAAATACTACCCAAAGTAACTTTGACTTTAATCCCAGTCATCTCTTGCAGCAACAGCATATTACTTTACACACATCAATAACACTGAAGCTAGCTCACTAGATTTTGAGACATTAAACCATCTTTTTCTGTGTTTTTAATGTGATTTAAAACAATCTTCAAGTATTTGAACATGAACTCAAGTTTATAAAAAATAAAATAAAATCTTTACTTTTACCTTACACATGTAAATATAACACTTAAAGAGTTAATTCCAACACTACCTCAGTGAACATATGGTCCCTCTCTACAGAGTGTAAAATGTACACTAAACACAGAGTTAATTTTACTCTGGTTGGAGTTAATGTTTTACACTTCACTACACTAAGTAGTGTTATTCAAGTTTTACACTATAAATAAGTAACACCCAAAGTGTCATTTACATTCAACACTGAGGAGTTAAGTGTTAATGAATAACTAGCTTTAAACACACGTAACACTATGTTAATTAAAGAAAGGACTCCAACATCAATCAACAGTAAAAGCTCAAATGTTATCACATTCTCATTTATAAAATTATTCTGTTGAACTCTGAAGAGACTTCTCTTAGCGCACGTTACACTCCACAACATTGTACATAATTAAGTGACACGAGTATATGAGGGCTGGGTTTCCGTGGCGACACAAAACGAGTCACTGAGGTGGAGAGAGTGATGGTTGCATGTCAGAAACCAAAGACGACATCATCAGTGACATCATCAGTAGGAAAAGATCCTGATGGATGTCCATATTGATCTTTTAACAATTAAGCTCTTTCTAAAACACTTATACAAAGTGTAGTTTCAAATGTTGTGTGTATAAGACAAGCCTCTGAGGTACGAGTGAATTTGTTCATGGGAAAATCTTAAAGTGTTACAGTGGTTTTCACAAAATATCATAAATTTGTGAGTATGAGATATGAAATATTCACACCACACAAATTTGCTTGGCTTTCCAAACATCCGACAAAATAGTGAGCATGCACACGCACATTGTTAAAGAGGAGGATGTTGTTTGTACACGTCCGTTAGCCGACGGCTGCTTTTTCTAGAATCAGAGAGAAAAACTGGCTCTTTGATTCATGTTTCTCTCGCTGCCCGTCTTCAGGTTTAAACTTGTTAAACTTCTTAATGAATACCTTTGGAACAGTGCTGAGCAAAATGGTGTCTGTAGGGAAAAAAAAGGATACAGTCAGACGCAAAACATACAGGCCTCCTTTTGTTTCAACAAAAAAAAAAAAACTTTAAACAATCTTGAAGTATTTCAGAGGTTTTGGAGCAGATGTAGAGCAGGTAGCTAACCTTCTGCTTAGCTCAAAACTAAACTCATCATTTATCTGTACTGAGATGCTAACACATGTTAATAAGTGAATGGATGGAGATGGTCATACTGGTTATGCATGGTGGTGTTCTCTACTGAGGAGTACCTGTGTAAAGGTATGGGAGAATGTGGAGGAAGGTGAGCTGCATACTCACCTGTCCACATTAACACTGAAACTAAAACTGACAAGCTTATTGATTTGATTCTGAAGCGTGTCACGACTTATGTTTGGCTAATTAGCAGTTGATTCTGAATCACAAGAGCATGTCGCCACATCAGTCACCGACATTAACTGAAGGAAAAACATCTGCGTCAGCTTCCGATGAAGACAGTAGCAAGAAACAGAGATGTCTAATACCAAAATTATAATACACATTTAAGAACAGCCATCATCAAACAGTTTAAGGGCTTGATGGTTTAGCTGTTAGCTAAACCATCGTTTAGCTGTTAGCTAGAATCTGGCAAATTCAAACAGGACTACAACAAAATTCTTTGTTCTGGAGGTAACTTAACTTTAACTAAATCACACCCATATGTGTAATTAATAACTGCACTTCACTACTTGTTGGACCCATAATGGCATTTTGTTTTGTTTTTTTCTTTTTCACATAACAATAGCTGAGTGAGAAAAACGCTATCTAATATAACAGGATAACAACGTAGATGACAAAATGAATAACTGCAGGTGTCCACTACATGTAAAGAATCATTTGTATTGAGTTTGATGGCAGAAACATGTCTGTAAAAGGTCTAAAAGAGACAAACCCCAAGAGACTGGAGCTGGAACTGCAGCAGAAGGGGGCGCCAAAGAGTATTAACGCAAGGGGACGAACAATATTTTCAGTTTTTTATTTGTTAAAATAAAGTGTAAAATATCCAATAAATTTTATTCCACTTCACGATTGGGTCCCACTTGTTGTTGATTCTTGACAAAAAAAAAATTAAATTTGTTATATCTTTATGTTTGAAGCCTGAAATGTGGCTAAAGGTTGAAAAGTTCAAGGGGGTCGAATACTTTCACAAGAACCTGAACAAACACGTGTCACACAACCACATCCTTCACAAACAGAGATGAAATAAAGATTGAGAAAAAAAAAACATTTACGAAAATGTCAGAAACGTAGTAAGGATCAGTTGTTAACTGTCATTAAAATGTTAAATGGATTTAATTTTCAGCTGAGTTGTAGAGGCAGTACGGTGATAAATATGTACTGTGAGTGAAAATATAGCAACAGCTTATATCCTCCCTTGTCTGACGGAGGAAGTGGTAATTAGTTAAATACAGCAACCGCACACTCATGACACCTTTCTCATCACGAAACTTTAGCTTTACAAAGCAGCTTTCTCTCACAGTCACACACATTTTAAATTAAATGACGTTAAATTACTTCCTTCTAAAAGATGAAAGGAATGGAGTTTTTTTTTCTTTCAAACCACACTATTCATTTCGAAAGACGCAACATTTTCAATGACAATTTAACCACTGACGATATAACAAAGACAATAAAATGACCGTAGTAGAAAACACTGTAGTCAAACTGCTGCAGAAATGTTGCCTCACAAAAACTAGTAAAGGCACATATTTAGCACATACCCAGTAAAAAAAGGTACGAGTTGTACTTTACCTGAGGCTGTATGTGCCTAATAATATCCTCCACTACGATACAATGATTTTAATGTTCTTATGTGAACAAAGTAAAAGAAAAAGGAGTTTAAAAAAGGGTTAAAAATGGGAAACTAACTTTTGCACATGACTGTATCTGCTCACCTTAAATGTCTCTTTTGCAACTCAGTTCAGGAATTTCCTATATGTTAATTTCTACTAAATAATGCAAACGAATTTGAAAATAGTTTGTAAACCTGTTCAGCCTTTTGATTCTATACCAAAAAAAAAAAACATTTATCATAGTGTATTTGCTTTTCATTTATTTGATTTTGACATAATTTGCGAAAAAGCATCATTCAGGGAACAGCATCTGATAAAATCTTTTGTCATTTTATTTTTTTTAAAGGAAATGTGGTGAATCTGCATTCTGACATGCCGTGGTACTGAAGTTAATACCTCAGCGCTGCTTTTGATACTATCACTCATACTTTTACAAACATATATACATAAGATAAACAGAATTTACATTATTCAAACTTCAACAACAACATTTATACCCGATGTTTGTTGATGTTTGTTGGAAAGTTGCTGTAAAGCCTATTCTTCTTCACATATCGATCATTCCAAGAATTCTACATCTGTTACTCACAGAGCATTTTTTCCAAAGGTATTCCACAGGACGCTGCGTACATGTATCATTGACGCATAAAAATTAGTACGTTTTTAACTGGGAAATGTTATTGCCATGCCTGGTTGGAGTATCTGCATGTTCCCAGTTGGATGGGAACCTTTAAAATCCCATTTTGAGCAACATCTTTTAGTTGTAGTTACATAAAAAGGGCTGGAAGCACCAACTTACCAGGTGAGTCAAACAGTTTAGTCTGAAGAATGTATGACTCTTCTTACTAAATGTTCAATAACAGTATCACTACCTCCATTACTAAGGGTCATGAAATCAGTCGGCACAATAGAAATATACTGTAAAGAAAAGGTTACGGACCATAAGTGAAGTTTGCTGTTGTGTGCAACAAGGAAACAGTTGCCAGGGATCACTGAGGCCTCAGTTGCGCAATAATAAGTCAGGCTGGTTTAGAGGTGACAGAGAAATGTCTGGTATCTGGATTAGTTCACTCTGCCCTGCAGCAACACTGAGGAACGACAATGGAATCAATCAATTTACCTTCTTTAAAAAATGTTGTGTACTGTGGCAATCAGATAAACATTTGTGTAACGAGGAAGAGTCGATCTGCTTTGGAGATTTATTTCCTTTTTAGTACATGATTCCAGACTCGAGTCCTTGACGTATTGTACGGACAACAATGTATGAAAATACTCCAAAATGAGTCAAAGTTTTGTACCCTGGTTCCCAAGATAAGAGGAAGGTAACATGTTTTATCACAATACCATGTTAAAGTAAAATCAGAGGACCAGTTTGATCAAATGATAGTCGTAATATTAGGTAACATACATTTTTTATCTCGTTATTCAAAAATTCAGATGAAAGCTGTCTGGATTTTGCAAACTTGTTTGACAGAATGTTGTTTTCCCTTTTTACCAACTCACGGATGTTTTACTGTTTTGCAAAAAATAAGGAACATTTTTCAGAGTTTCGCTTTCTTCTCTCTTTAATGACAACTTCTGCATTATTTTTGTATATTTTTTGTTTAATCCAAACAGCGCTGCTGTTGTCAAATAAACTGATAATATGAAGTTAAGGCTGTTGATGCTGTTTTTATTCACCGAAAGAAAAATTATGACACTGAACCCCATAACGCTCAGAACCTAGAAAAGGTCAAAAGATGCTTTATAACGTTAGCATGAACATGCAATGGAAGCGAAATACCGTAATGGCCCAAATATAGGACAGTATTTAAGTCTCAGAATTTAAGAGAATAAAGTGTACTAAACAGTACTATACATTGATCTTAAATAACATGAAAAACCTGACACGCACCTGACCTTTAAAGTATGATACCATACTTCCTAAAAAAGATGAAATCACTAAAATGTTTAACAATAGACCAGAATCTTATCTCTGTGGGATTTTTTTCTATAATAATTGTACAATAAAAGGATGTTCTATGAATAACATTATTGTCTTCATCATATTTTTATTTTCCCAGAATGATATTTGAAAGACAGGGATCGTCTTAAAATCAGAGTCGCCCTATATTCAGGCTAATACGGTACTGCTAGTCTTGTTTTTCAGATGGCATTTGAGGCTTTTTGGAGATCACCACTTCTGCTAAAGAAAGCAACAAGCCAAAACAGATCAATACTGATCCATACTGATCAAACAACCATGATGTGTGACAGACACTGTAGAGTGTTTTCAAAACCGATAACCGATAACACACACATATACCTAAGATCATTACATCAATACTATGAACAAAATCAAAAATAGTTTCGACTTTTTAAATGAACAGATATTTATTTTTTCCAATAAAAAACTATTGTCAAGCCTCTCAAACATTTTCTTAAAGCTATCAAACAAACCTATTTGATATCTCACATTAACTTAAATAAGGTTCATTACTGACTGATATAAAAAATAAAGGCTCCTTGAACTGATGGAAATACATGCATCAGAATTACTAACTGAAAAAGATTAACATTTAAAGGATTTTGGCTTGTGGTTCCATTTAAATTAATACCTTTAATTAAAGTAAATGAGGTTCAGTAGTTTTTATTTTTTAATCTCATGGAAGCTTTAGATGAGAGGAATGAGGGAGAGGAGAGACTCCTGCTGGCTAGCGCACGTTAGCATTAGCTTCCGTTAGTTCACGTTAGCGCGATTTTAAAACTCCATGGAAGCGATTGTTATGTTGTAGGTGGCTGATCAGGTTTTACGTATTAAAGCTTGTGCTTCCCTCCTCGTAGAATTCACTCGGAGGATTCGTCACAAATAACCACCAAACTATCTTCTTCTGAAACTTTAACCAAGTTCCACGCCGCCATGTTTGTTGTGATCAGCTCTGTGCTGCAGGCTGCATTCAAGGTGTAACGTAAATTCCCACGTTCCCTTGTTTGCTAGTCGTTCTTTCAGCCTTTTTTTTTTTTTCTTTTTTTATGTGTAACATGTGGGAGAATACTGAGAATATCAATTAAAGTCAGCAACTACTAAAATTATGACCGAGTTAACGAGTTGTTTTCTGGCATGAGGGGGTATTCTTGATTTTCCTGATTGAGTAATCGTTTTTCTGATTATGCCGACGTCACTTGAACATAACATTCACTGCCGGTCATTCAAGGCTCAGAGGGAGCGAGACACTGCCGTGTTGACAGAAATATAAATGTTATCGGGGCTATTCGTCGTGATATCGGAGTTATCGGGATGACGTCATAATTTCCTGTTATCGGCCCGATAGTTATCGTGCACCCCTAAATAGCTCCAAAGCAAAGAAGCTACACTTCTATCCTTTCATGACTGATATGACGAGAGGAAGGGCATTACAGACAAGAATGTTGGCGTGCTGAACCTCATAAGAAATTACAGACTATGTTTCTGTCATTTCCACAAAGAAAAGTTCAGCTCTGACTGCTACATGAGCCCGTCTACGTCATCTGGAATAACCAAAGGAAGCAGGGAAGAGAGTCACAAATCTGCAAAACCCAGGATGAGTGTGGATGCTACACTGCAACTACACTGAGATTTCAGTTCCACATCTTTTGTCCGTTATTTTATTCAACAAGACGATGCAAAACCAGGCGCTTTGATGTTGAGCACCGCTTCTCTCGCTGCTAGAAGGTTTCTGGAGTTTGCATGCTCCCCCCATGCTTCCACAGAAGTGCACGGGTTCAAAAACATGCATGTTAGACTTGCTAAACATGCACATCCAGCATTTCAACTCGGCTCCAACATGAAGACTGCTTCACTCTGGTGATCATAGTTCTACATTAGCAAACTAATTTCTGCATTTAGAATAAGTGTACTTTTATGATTGCATGTGAACTGGGAACTTTACACACAGAAATCCTCCTTGCTCCATTGTTTTAATGATGTTTTAATCTATCTGTCTATCTAGTATGATGATTGGTTAAAATTATAAGGCAAATAGAGGTAGAGCTCCCAGGATCATCTCTCATTAACCAAATGAAGCCAACACAGTTTAATTTCAGTGTATAATCGTTATTGAGGTTTACAGCATAGTTTCTCAGTAATGACAGAGGTATTGTAAAATTGCTGTCTTCTCATTCTTAAAATGTTTACTTTTGCATTTTAAAATTATGACACATCCACATTTGGCTTTTGGTGAACCTGTATTGGACATGAAAACTGTAATTTGTTTATCATTCTTTTCTTTAACAGAAATTCAAGAGTCAAATGTGAAGAGAGAAGCATGTTATCCACATGCATCAAATCCAGTTTACCACTTCAGTTTATCTTTCTTGCTAAAGTGTGACAATCACATACTTAATATTATATGATAAGTATCATATACTTAATAGTAGTTGTAGAGGTGTACATGGGCCACAACTATATATCCCACAATACACAAATTCACTACCTGTACCAACCTACTGGGTGTGAGTATCACAAATTAAGCCATTTATTATAGCATTTATGTGGCTGAGTGATGGATTTAAAAAAAAATAAAATGCCCAAGAAAAGAAAAACTTCTGAAGAGAGAAGACAATTTAATGGAGACAAACCAATAATGTTTTCTTCATTATGGGTTAGTGGGAATGCCCAAAGAATAGAGTTTTACATTGATACTTTGACACCAAGCATGTAGCTAAGTAAGCTAACCTTAGCCACCAAGAAAAGCAACAAAAGGTGCAAGAAACAGCAGAATGATGATAAAAGTCACAGAAAAGTGATGCAGCTGTAAAAGCATCTTTATTGTAGCCGAAGAAGCCTCAAAAATGTCTTCCAGAAAGTAAATATTTAACATATTCAAGCAGGCCTTTCACCCAGAGAGAGCTGGGATAGTCTCCAGCAGACCCCCGTGACCCTGCAGAGGACCAAACGGGTATCGATAATCAATGGATGGATGGATATTCAAGCAGCTTTAAGCAGTTAAAAAAGCAAAGTGACAAGAGCCATGATGCTGATGTGGTACGGCATAAAACTGAGTTAGAAACAGAGTTGGACACCTGCTGTAGTCCATATCCTGTGACCCAATCACATCCTCTCTAATTCTTAAAGTAAGTCTATATAAAAATAAAATAAAGATGACATTTTTCATTTTATCTCATTTGTTTATTTTCAGAATTCTTCTCATATAAATGAACCTCAAGAGAAACAGGGGCTGTGGAAGAATATGTGCTGCAGTTGATAATGATGGCCACTAGAGGTCAGTGCATGACAGAAGTTATCAGAGCAAAACAACAGAGTCCAGAATGTTACAATAAATAGCTGAATAAAACCCTCACAATAAAGACTTAAATAATCAAATACATTAAATCATCAAGTATATTTCTTTATTCTACCAATTTTCATTTCGATTAGCTTTTCAATGCTTTCAGGTGTTTTTAGATGTTAAAGTATTCCCTAAAGTATGTTACTTATACAATCAGGTATTATTGGTTTAAATGTAACGGGCTATATATGTAATATATGTGTATGTAATAGTTTATGAAATAAGCCCTTGAAGTAAAAATTAAATTAAATTTTTTCTTTTACTGGTCATGTGACATAATATATAATATAATTAATATTAGACGTCTCCTGTCTAAGTCTATGTCAGTAAATGACCTGATTTTGGGATCATGATATAGATTTATTCAGTTTTACAGAAACTTAGCTGCAGCAGGGAGACCATGTTAGCATCAACACCTCCGACCCACTTTAACTGTCACATTCCTCTGACCACGAGCATTTTATTACTAGATTTATTTATTACTGAGTCCTAGATCCAGACGCGAGTTCCTGACTCTCAGTTTTTCTCACCCAATGTGGAAATCACAGGAATAAGGTTCTCTATGTTGTGGTTATCACCCACCTGGTCCTGGAATCTTCAGATTCAGTATTTTTTTTTGTTTACTCTCACTTGGTGATGACTACAAATATTAGCCATTATAACGGGAGACTTTAACATTCAAATGGATGATGAAAACAATTGCCTGGATGTTGTCTTTTCTCAACCCCACCCACACATACCCACCACCAGAGCCGGCCCAAGGCATAAGCGAACTAAGCACCTGCTTAGGGCCCCGCGGCCAGTAGGGGGCCCCAAAGAGTAATCAACAAAAAGATATTTTTATTTTTTATTTTTTTGCATGTATGAGTGATGCTTTCTGTATGATCAAAGATATATTATTGTAAAAATGAAATAAAACAAAGTTAAAAAAAAAAATTAGTGTTGCTGCTGATGTAGGCCTAGTGATTCTTACTGCCGTTCTATGTCAAAGCTCCACTATACCGGTAATGTGTACCTCCTGCAATGCGCACGAGTGTCCAAAGCGCAGGTAGTTAAGGGGCAAAAAATGTCACAAAAAAGGACATATGCTTCAGGAGCAGAGAAACGAAAGAGGAAAAAAGAGGAAGAAGAGAAAAAATGCCAAGATAAAGGTATATTTGCATGTCATGGAATGTTGATCAAAGAGATTTGTGCAGCAGTTAATAACATAGGCTAATAGCTAGCTAGTTTAAAATGAGAGAGATTTATCTTTCATCTGGCCTATTTTGTATTTGTGTCTGAGCTTTAACTTCGAGTTGATTCTCAGGGTTGGCCCTATAAATTTCTCCCTTTTTTTTCTTTTTGGCTTCAAAACAAAGTTATTGCTAATATTTGATGGTCATCTGTTTGCTAGCAAGCGCATTTTGTTGTTCTTGCACTACAAATTTTTGCACATTGCTGTTGTAGTTTTTCTATGTTGTGAAAATCAACCCCAGGCTGCTCTTGAAGCTGAATGTGAGATTAAAAACCATATGTGGCACCCTGAACATCATTCATCATTATTATTTGTATTGTTGCATTGGTATTATTTATGTTATTACCTAGGCCACCCCCTTAAATGTGTAAAGACATGTCAGGCATAATAAGTTTATACTGTAGTAGGGTGTGAATGATCAACAATCAATATTATTGGCAGAAATAGTGGGCCCCACAATCAAATTTTGCTTAGGGCCCCATTGAGGCTTGGGCCGGCTCTGCCCACCACTTATTCTCTTATTCATAGGCCTGATCATGTTCTGTGTTTGTATCAGCAGGTAAATGAGTACTTTATTATAAATGTTAAGTATTTGGGGCCGAGATATGTTTGAAAAGGCGCTATGCAAGAGCAGTCAACAAACCATTTATTTAAAACTGGGAAGGAAGTAATGCTTGATTTTCACTTTTCACTCCAACACATCGGGTTTGTCATGGTACTTTTCACTCTATATACGCTTCCAAAATTATTCAGCAGCATGGCATAAACATTGAGCGTTATGGAGATGATAAAATACCCGTCCATCAAATCAAATAAGACCCATCAACTTGCTGACTACACTCACGTCTCAGTGACGTAGAGTTTGGTATGATCGCTACTTTTCTGCTTCTAAGCTCAGGTTCTTGAAATTATTTTATCACCGAAGTTATTTTTGGCAAAGATTTGTCATTTAATTCACCCATAAAACATGATGTTATAACTGCTTTTTTTCCAAGTTTTTATCAATTTTATCACACATGCTGCCATCATTGCTATTATTAACTTTGTGCCTTCTTTTGTTTTCACTGACTAGTGGAGAAATTGTTTTTCTGCTTAAATCAAAGTGTGAAAAGTAAAGGCGAGACCTGAGACTCATTTATTGTTGGTGTTTAACGTTCTGTCATTGTCTCCTTGTGGACCCACCACCTGCAGGAAGGTCCATCAGGGTCGGGTACATTGTGCCTTGGGTAGCAACCAAAAGCGTGAACCTTGGCATGCTGACCTCCGATTGGCTAAACTGGCTGCTGGGACATCAAATGTTACCTCTCTGGTCGGGAAGGTTGAGATGTACCGATTAGATATAGTGGGGCTCACCTCAGCACACAGCATGGACTCTGGAACCGATCTTCTCTAGAGAAGCTGGACCTTATTCCACTCTGGTATTGCCCAGGGTACTTATGGCCCCCCAGTTTGGAGCCTGTATGTCTGGGTTTTCCCCAGTAGATGAGAGGTTAGCTTCGGGTCAAGGAACGGGCTCTGACTGTCATCTGCGCTTAATGCACCGAATGACAGTTTACGGTACAAAGCCTTCTTGGAGTTCGCCAATGACTCCAAGAAGGAGTCAGCGAGGAACGGCCTCATTGATCTGAACCCAAGTGGTGTTTTGTTGTTGGATTTCTGTGCTAGTCACAGTTTGGTGTTTTACAATGACTTCATTGTTAGTTCATTGCTAACAATCACCATGCTCAAACATAAGAATGTCCACAAATGCACATGGCATCAGGACACTCTTGACCATAGGCTGATGCTGTATCATCAGCTCTGAAGCTTTATGTTCTGTCTGGACACTAGGCTGAAGCTGTCAAATGATCACTAGTAGTGAGGGTTTGCTGGGAACGTCTGGCAGAGGAAAGATCTTCAACTCGCACCTCCAACAGAGCTAAAGTGACCTTCTGAGGAAGGCTGGGGTTATTGATTTAAAATGGGCCATGTTCCACACCTCCTTGGTGAGATGCCTGCCATGTCAGCAATCCTCAAACCCCTGGTGGTGGACACCTTGGCTCAAGAAGGAGCCCTATTGAGCTCGGTTAGCTTGTGGGACTATCGACGGGTCAAATGAACTGCAGCCTTGGTGGTCTCTGAGGTGGGAGGAGTTTGGTGAGGCCATGGAAAGCCACTTTTGGTCAGCTCCAAGAAGATTCTGACAAACCGTCAGATGGTTCAGGCGGGGAAAGCAGTGCTTCACCAACACTGTGTACAGTCGGCGTGTGGTGCTATTGACTTCATTGGGTGATGGAAAGAACAATCTCACCAACATGTCTTTGGACTTTGAGGTGGACTCACCCATAACTGGAGCTGAAATTGCTGAGGTAGTTGAGAAACTGCATAGTGGCAGAGCTTCAGGGTAGAATGAGATCCTTCCTGAGCTCCTTAATACAAATACAAATACAAATATACTTTATTGATCCCTGAGGGGGAAATTCAAGTTTCGAGTACACCAGACGCTGCAGTCTGGTGTACCTGAGGAGCTGCCGGCGTCCAGCGCTCCTTCTTCATGTCCCGGTCCTGTGGTCTGAGTGTTAACTCCAGTTAACAGCCGTTAAAACCAGTATATCTCCACAATGGTGAGTCAAGTGAGATATCACAGGTCAGAGGAGGAAACACCGATGAACCAGACCGTCTCCTCTGGGAAGACTGAGCTCCTTCAGTCCGGCGAGCGACGGAGCCGACCGTTCCAGAGCCCGGTTCCATCATGCGGACCGGTTGCTGGCGTTACCCCTGGCGGTGCCGGGCCCACCAGGTCTCCAGACGGTCCCTGCCAGGTCAGCTGACCCCCTCCAGCGTGTAGACTGCTAGATAGGCGCTGCCACGTCGGGGGCTCCCGTCCCGGGTTCAGTCGACGCTGCAGCCCGGATCCAGTGGCGGTGGTTGCCGCGGGTAGCAGTTCAGGACACCGTCCATGTCCGCGGCGGCAGATCTCCACCAGCCGCAAAATCACCACACAAGGCTCTGAACGTTGTTTTACTGTCCTGGTTGACACATCTTTGCAACATTGCGTGGACACCGGGGGGCAGTACCTCTGAAGTGGTAGACTGGGATGGTGGTTCCCCTTTTTAAGAAGATGGACCGGAAGGTGTGCTCCAATTACAGGAGAATCACACTCCTCAGCCTCCCTGGCAGGGTCTCCCTTGCCCCTTGTCAGGGATGCTGGAGAAGAGCGTTCGATCGATTGTCAAATCCCAGATTCAGGAGGAATCTGGGATTTGACTGGACAAACCGTCATATGGCTCAGGCGGGAAAAGCAGTGCTTCACCAACACTGTGTACAGTCGGCGTGTGGTGCTATTGACTTCGTTGGGTGATGGAAAGAACAATTTGAGGATCTTCTCAATCTCACCAACATGTCTTTGGACTTTGAGGTGGACTCATCCCAGATTCAGGAGGAATCTGGGTTCGATCCCAGCCGTGGAACACTGGACCAGCTCTACACCCTCACTAGGGTTCTGGGGGCAGCATGGGAATTTGCCCAACCAGTCCACGGTGTTTTGTGGATTTGGAGAAGGTGTTTGAAGGTGTTTGTGTACTCCACAGGTACGGAGTACTTGGAAGTTAAGCAGAAATTAATGGATGGATGGACATTCATTGTTTCACTCTTCTCAAATTGTCTGCCTTTTCTGCTCAAAATTTGTATTATCCTTAAAAGAGTGTCCCTTATCCTAGTGACAAAATTGGACTACTAAATCTTGCTCTTTCCTGTTGTGTCATCTATCTTCGGAAAGGTTGTTTAGGTTTTCCTTCCTGCCCTCATGTGTATATACAACACAGATCAGTTTCTTTTCAAAGTTTTATCTTTATGGTGAACACAAGTACGTGCTTGAATTGTCTACTTATTTACAATTTTTACTATATACAATAAAAATCAACTCTACAATAAATAAATAAATTCAGAAATATGTTTTTTTGAAATAACTTTATTTTGAAAAATAGATTTGAATGTACTGATGCAGTATGAGTACTGTGACATATAGTACATATACAGTTGTCTGATGTCTTCCACAGAAACACCAACTATAAATTATAAAGAGTTTGTCATGTCCTTCAAGACTCAGCATTCCTATTTAAACTGACTGCTTTGTCTTAAAGGGAGTACACAAAATTATTGTATGCACATTAAATGCATCAGTATATTACAACAGTATATTATCAAGTATCCTGTGGTATTCTAATACCCAAAATACTCTTGCAGAGGTATAATCAGCTTTATATGAAACTACAATGATTTGTTGTGGTGTTAATGTTTGCTGGCATTTCTTTCCAGGATTTTCTGGAAGTAATGTAAGATGGCCAGAGTTGTTGTTTTTCTTAGACTCACAACAAATTATGAAGTACGCTTTCATTGTTTCTTAAATATCTGCATATAAAATGGAAAAAAAAAGGACAACTCTGTAATATTAAAAGAAATATATAGCGTCTTAAGAATAGTATTGACCTTTCAATTTTCTCATTTTATTATTGGCAGTGTACCAAAGTACCAAGATGGCTGTAATCTATAATATTTGCATCGTATTATGAGATGTATTTATTTCACATTCGATTTTGCTGCGTCTTAAAGAGAACCATCTTTTGCAGGTAAGTAGTATCAACATAACATGTATAAAGCAGTTAAATAGTCACAGTAGCAGCCTTATTTTAATTTAATGAGAATAACACTTATCCTTTCCATTTACACTGTAATATACACTTCACAAATCTCACATCCAGTCAACTCTCTCAACCTGCTATCCACGTACTGACAGCACCCATCACACTACAGTCAATTCCTTTAAGTCACTTATTTTGTTTTTTCCACTCTTATTTTGTTCCATATTTTCTTTCAAGTTCCCCTTCATCCCGTTTTGACTGGGGAGGAAGGCTGGAGCTGATCCCACTTGTCATCAGATGGGCTAAAACCCTGGACTGGTCATCTGTTGATCACAGAAGTCGTGAATGTTCTGAACGGTATCCTCTGACCCACGTGAGACATTTCTGATCTGATCTGAACAGAAAACAAAGACAAACATCAGAATCAAAAATCAAAAAAATCAAAAAGAAAAATAATTAGCTCTATTTAATATATATATATATATAATATATATATATATATATATATATATATATATTTTTTTTTTTTTTTTTTTTTTTTTTTTTCTTTTTTGCTCCAACACATTCCATAACCATCACTAACTACAACTCCGGACGTTTTGTTTTTTTTTGATAATTTGGAACATATAGATAGCAAACATTGTGTGGTACTTAAGAAAAATGGGGCAGGAAATAACTATAGAGTTTCTTTGGAGATTTTTTTCAAAAGGTGAAATATATATTCTTTATTAAAAGCAGTATATTGGCAGGCGTATGGCAAGCCGTTAAAACATAAAATAGTTAAACTGGATATGTATTGGAGATATCCATAATTCAATTCTTCCTATCCAAAAATAACATTTCAGATATCCACAATTGTAATTTTATATATTCACAACATCATTCTTACCAGGACAAATGACGTCAGTTTTCCCATTCATGCGTATTGGGTTTGATATTACAAATAGTCGTAATCCATTAACAGATATCCATAACTCACAATGCGGATATCTGCAACGGATTTACGCCTATCCTTATTTCCATTTAAAGATATCTACAACATAATTTTGACTAGTCACAATTCCAATTCTAGATATCTCCAAACACTGTTAATTCAAGATGTCTGCTTTTGTATATCAAGATATCTTAAATTTAATTTTACCTAGCCAGAATAACATTGTTGATATCTTGAATTGGAATTACGACTAGTTGAAATTAAGTTGTTGATATCTCTAACTGGAATTATGGATAGCCATAGTTCATATGTAGATATCTATCATCGGATTGAAGATATCTCGAAAGGAACTTTTATTAGAGATATCTCGTATTCAGGATATCTTTAAGCCTGATTCTTCCTAGTCAGAATGTAATTGCAGATATCTTGTATTAGAGTTTTTGACTAGGCGGAATGACGTTGCGGATATCTGTGAAAAGTGAGCGGGAAAAGAAAAAGTGAAAGAGTGAGGCGGGGCTTAGTACGGAATCAAAGCCATTAAAACCATCGACCACTACTGTAACTCTGTTTCTCCAGCTAGCCAGCTGAAATACTAGCAGGACTTTTTACTGTTTCTCATGATGTCCGAGCAACGGGGGGCTGAAGTTGCCATGTTTGACCGGGTTTTTAACGCCGCAGCACAACAGGAGCTAACAGCCAGAAATGGAGAGGAATTACTCTTTGATTAACTAAAACTTTGGTTCACTGAGCCAATAGGCAATAGAAAGCTAGCCAATAATAAGCAACAAATTGGATGCCTCGCATGAGCAACGTCTTACTCAACAATTCTGACTAATCACAATTACATTTGAGATATCTTTAACTTTCATTCTGACTAGTCAAAACCGAATTAAAGATATCTGTGATTGTCATTGAGGATGTGTGACGAGTCAAGTGGTGCGTTAAGTGACGTCATTTCGGATGTCTGTAATTCAGTTTTGACTAGACAAAAACGAATTACAGATATCTCTAAATGTACTTTTGACTAGGCAGACCGAATTTACAGATATCTTTAATTAATATTCCTACTAGCAGGGCTTGACACTGAGACCGGCCAACCGCCCAAATGCTAGTAAAATTTGGCTGTGGCTAGTAACAATTTCTGTCTCACAAACAACTTTGGCTGGAAACTTATTCTTTGATATGACACATCACAATAATTGTACTAATTGTTTGTATTTAAAATGTAAATGCAAGCATATTGTGAAGAAGAAAAAAAACTGACAGCAAAACTGTGGCTAGCATAAAGGCTAAATGGCTAATGACTGAGGAAAAACACTAGCCACAGTGGCTGGTGAGCCAAAAAGTTAGCGTCAAGCCCTGCCTACTAGTCATAATATAATTACGACTAGTCAAAATTAAATGATTGATATCTATAATGCTAATTCCGGATAGTAAAACCTAACTATTTTATGTTAAAAGGGCTTGCCATACCGGACACCAGCAACATGGACGGCCGATGTGAACGCGCGTCTACATTTATTTAATATGCACGATGATCTTTTCCACCATGAATTCGAAAATCTAAAGTTCCTGAATTATTTCATGTTTAATCTTGACACATATGGAGCCCCGTTTGGGTCATAATTCAATGAATAAATGAGTCTATTATTATGAAATACAGGCGTTAATTATTATGAAATACGTATCCATTATTATGAAATGTTTCCCATTATTATGAAAAAATTTAATTATTATGAAATATATTTTTTATTATCATTTAATCTTAGTTTTAATGCATAATAGTTTATTTCAGAATGGCTTTTTTTTTTTATCTAAGAATGAGTTTTTACAAAATTACTTACTTTTTCATAAGAATTAGCTTTTACATAATAATGACATTTTGCCAGTGGGCGGGGCCAGTGGTTGACCTGCACGCTCATTGGCTGATCCTTCTCCATTCTACGCTCTGACATCGACTAGTTTTGGCCGTGAGGTCCCGTTAGCAGCGGGCCGTGGCGTCATCAAGGTGCGCTCCTAGTACTATTGTAGCTATGGCAGCTTGGACTGAGCTACAGGAAACCTTGACGTTTCTTAGTCGATGTCAACTATTAACCGTAAACTGAGGTGCATTCTGCCACCTACTGGCCTGGAGTATATACATTGCACCTCTCGTCCACTATCGATATTCGCTGTTCTGTTGCTTATGACTGAATGAAAGAGCAGCCAATCACATAAATGGCTCCGCCCTCTCTGCTGTGATTGACACACAAATCATTCTTATGAAAAACGAAACCATTATCATAATAATGGGAAATATTTCATAATAATAAATGCCTGTATTTCATAATAATAGACTCATTTATTATTATGACCCAAACGGGGCTCCATAGACACAGGTATGGAAAGATTTAAAAAGATAAAAAGAAAATAAAGCGCACTACCTGAATGTTACCTGAATGTTCACTGAAGCCAAGACAAGTTCAGTTTGTTCTGGTGGCCCAAGTCAAACATGGAGTTCCTGTTTCTGCAAACCGTTTCTGTGGGTTCTGTGTCAGGTCTGTAAAGAAAAGAGCAGAGTTAACCTTTCTTTTTCATATTTATGGTGTACTCTCCTTCACTTTGCATGACAGCAGCTCTGGTTGGTGGTTTTTCTAATGAATCCTGGGTGGCAGCCATATCTCATCAGGCTTAATTCTGCCACTCCTCCAAGCATACCTTCGCTCTGACTTCGTAACCCCTTCTAACTGGGTCAGAGCCAAACTCTGGTCCGGACATAAGGAGACGCTGATGGGCCCATCAGATTCCTACTTTGTTCTAGACCGCTGCTCACACTCTCTCAAACCTCTCGTTTCTCAAGCAAAAATGCACCTAAATAACTACTTTTATCTCAGAAACCTGCTGCTCTGCCCTTTTCCCCGAAAGCCACTGAAGCTGTCACCACTTTTCCAGCTCAAAAATGCCTTTCTCTGCTTCACGCTGGCTTTTATTCACTCTTCTCAAATAACTCACATTCCTTTGATTCTTTTATGTTTTCTTCAACAAACTTGAGAAGGAGCACACTGAAGGCTCAGCGGTGTTTCAACCTAAAATGTCGAGACTCTAATATGAAAGATGCTTAAATTTAAACTTTTTTCAATTTTTTCAGCATTTCATAGTTTGACCTACAGTTACGCAAAAGTGATTTTGCATAACTTTTCTTCCTCACCTGTACAGCTGAGGGCAGGACATCTTTAGTGAGGAGGAAGTCCGCTCCAGCCTGGTCCGATTCTTCACTTTAGTTTTCCTCAAAAGTTCTTTGACTCGACCCCAAGTGTAGACGTCACTCAGCTGAACACGACACACAGGTTTTGTTAAAAATAATTACTTTTGTCACAAGTGCTCACAAGTTAATGTATCTTTTCAGCTGCTGGCTGCCCCACTCTGACTAAGTTCATTGTTTTTCAAATAAAAGACTACAATGTTCTGCAGGATTATACTTTTTATGTGGGAGTGGGCGGGGCGTCGCCTCAGGTCCTTAGCTGCTTTGCTAATCTGTTTTGTTGTTGTTGCTTTTCTGTTTTCCGAGATAAAGAGTTGAGAGGTTGCAGAACCTTTTCATTTGTACTTAATTCAACCCAGTTTATAAGACTGTGCAAATTTGCTTGTGTTGAATTCAGCAGTAGGACTTGTACCACCACTTCCTGTTGTAAGAAACATCAACCATAATCACATTAATGAAATCAAAGATTGAAATCAAAGATTATTCAGCGACAGAATAATCAGACTCCAGTTTAGTAACTCTCAGTGGAAGGGGAGTATCTAAATGTTTTAATCACATAAGCAAGGGCGCTGATGGTACTGGGGACGGGGGGGGGGGACATGTCCCCCCCAGATTTATATTGATTCCTATCTGCCTCACCCCCCTCCCCACCACCACCACCACCGTCCATATGTAAGGCACTAAACATAGGTAGAACTAGAAAATCACTCGGAAAGCGCAGATCTCCGCCAAGCAGCTCGTCTGTCTCACATTGGGTGCGTTTACATGGGAAGTTTAATTCCTCTTTAATTCAGAGTTAAAGTTAAAGCCGAATAAAAGTTACCATGTAAACACTTAATTCCATATGAAAATGTCAATTCCGAATTAGCTTAATTCCGAAGTAAGTGGCTGGTTTATTCCCATTTTAATTCCGCATTAAGTAATTCCGCGGTCATGTTTACACTCATTCCTGTTTAAATTAATTCCCGTCTTTCTGCGCATGCTAGTTCTCTTGCCCGTCTGTCGCCATGACGCTTATATTCCGGCAGCACGCAGTAAACGGTGTTCAAGAGCAGAGACGATTTATTTAATAAATAGCTTGGAGGAACTGGAAATAATTAAAAGAACAGATGGCAGGAAACATAAAAATTGTGAGCTTTTCAAAGCGGCCAGGTTAAATGAAGGAGGTTTCACAGATAGAGACGCCACCCAGGTCAAAAATAAGTGGAATGTTGTTGCTAACCGAGTTAGCTAAGTTTGTTTTCTTCCGGTAGACGTAAAGACGTCCGCCCCCCCATCCAATCAGAACCCTTCCCAACCCCCAGACCTAAAGCGGAGTTGGATAAAGCCGAACAAACGTGTTTTCCATGTAAACCTCAATTCAGAATTACTTTTTCCATGTAAACTCGAAGGAAAATAGTTTAATTCGGAATTATTTAATTCCTAATTATTAATTCCGAATTAAAAAACATCATGTAACCGCAGCCAATGATAAAGAATCTTTTAAAAAATTCCTGGATCCAGAAAGTGATCCGGCACAGCTGATCCATTTGATACCATTCTCGACCACGAACATCCGGGACACTGAACACATCCGGGCATCCGCGGGCCGTAACAACCAGGCCATAGCAACCAGGCCGTAACAACCAGGCCGTAACAACCAGGCCGTAACAACCAGGCCGTAACAACCAGGCCGTAACAACCAGGCCGTAACAACCAGGCCGTAGCAACCAGGCCAAGGGGGAAAACAAACACTCACTGTTGCTAGCAAAGCCGATGCATTTTGCATTTTGTGCCTGTTTTTCTGATTTCGTGCAGTTTACGATAAAGATGGTGAAGAACTGTTGTTTGTTCAACTGCACCAACAATGTTGCTCGCCAGCCACATTTGTCATTTTATATGACGTCTAGCGAAGCTACTGAGCCTGAAAGAAGAAGAAAATGGCTGCTCGCTATTAACAGAGCAGACGAAGATACTCCAGGGAAGATATGGGTGCCCAAATCAGACTACACGTATGTTTGTTCAGCACACCTTGTAACAGGTAAGAAATCAGATTTTCTCAAAACATTTTAGTTTTTAATTTCTATGTTTAGATCTATTATTTTAACGTGTTTTGGGAGGATCCATTATAGATCCTTCAGGTCTGTCTGCTGGGGCTGCTGACCCAAGTGACTGTCGAGAGACTCCATAATATATCTAGCCTATAATTATATACTAACGAGGAGTTTTTATGATAATGGTACATCTGGGTACCCCAAACGAGCCCATTGTTTGGGGTTATTCGTTCAAGAATCAGCTGTGTGCTTGTATGGACACAAATCGAGGCCGACTATGTCCAGTTTTGCTTTATACCTCGCTAAAGTTTCAACTCATCCTGATACTGGTCAGCCATGATGGCCACCACAGGCGCCAGTGACGATCGCCAAAATAAGTTAAAATACAATAAAGACGCTAAAATGGAAATAACTGAAGGAACTGTGGGTGAAAAATAACTGAATGCAAGTTTGTTTGTCTCCTCACGCTAAAACCGGAAGTGTAACCATGGTGACGTCACAACGATATCGATAATCAGTATTTCTGCTACGACTAATGGTGCGTTCAGTTATACTCGGAAATTTGAAATTTGAAGTCAGAAAAGCTTTGAAATCTAGCATCTACCAGGGGTTTTTGTTTCACTTCATTAACTGATCGTTTTTGTTTTGTTTTTGTTTTGTTTTTTTCAAATTCCCTGTTCCATAATGTCCCCGTTGTTTTCTGGCATGAGGGGGTATTCTTGATTTTCCTTATTGAGTAATCGTTTTTCTGATTATGCCGACGTTACTTGAACATAACATTCACTGCCGGTTATTCAAGGCTCAGAGGGAGCGAGACACTGCTGTGTTGACAGAAATATAAATGTTATCGGGGCTATTCGTCGTGATATCGGAGTTATCGGGATGACGTCATAATTTCCTGTTAGTTATCGTGCACCGCTAGAAGATATGGTCAATAACACGAAGGACGTAGCTCAGTGTAATTGTGAGTGCGTTGGGGAATAAGCTAACTCACCTTGCGCTGGGGGACGGACAGCTCGTCCCCGTTGTCTCTCAGGAAGTGGGCGTCCCCCTCGGTGTAACTCCTCCGCTTTATGCTTCTTTTCCTCAGAGGGACGGGTGTCAAACATTCACTGATTGTGCCTAAAGATTAAATCATAAATAAAGAACAATTACTCCTGGAACCTTGAAAATAAAGTATCCATTTGTTCCATGTTTGTCATCTACTTTCCAATTATCTGTTAGTGCAGTTGACTTCTACACGCTTCACATCTTTTATTTTACAATAAAACTGTGCAATGAGGCCCTTGGATTTGAAGATGTCCCTTCAAATACATTCACAGGTGGGCCTTCTCCGAATTTAAATAATGTCAATTAGCCTATTAGAAGTTTCTAACGCCAAAACATCATCATAAGAAATTGCTCAAACTCTTTCAAGCCACACTAAACTTTTAATTATTACATTACTTCCTGCATGTTTTTTTTTTTTATGTTTGGACCTCCTGGTCTTTAACAATGTAAGTTCAGAACAAGTGTCAAATATGAAAAATTGTAAAATAAAAGAGACAAAATGTCCTCATCTGCAGACCCTAAAACTATTTTCAGTTTAGCGCTGGTCGCTCTGCTTTACAACAGATCACATGTCAAAAATACTTCTTTCTGAAGTTCATGTTCTGAAAGTCTTTGCTCATTTGTTGAGTAAGAAGGGAGTGCTGATGTTATGACAAGTGGTGAAAGAAATCAGAAGAGGCCCGTTTTTCCTTTCCACCATTCCAGTGTTCATCCCAGTACTCCCCAGTTCTCCCACATCAATGTAAACGATGGAATAAAACAACACTCCCTTTATCACACACATATATATCCGTTTATATATATACAGTCATGGAAAAACTTATTAGACCACCATTTCTTCTTCCATAATATTCTCCCACATGTTACACATAAAAAAAGAAAAAATAGAAAAGGCTGAAATAACGACTAGCAAACGAGGAAACGTCGGAATTTACGTTACACCTTGAATGCAGCATGCATTGTGCTGATATATATACAGTCATGGAAAAAATGATTAGACCACCCTTGTTTTCTTCACTTTCTTGTTCATTTTAATACCTGGTACCACTAAACGTCATCATGTGACTAAAACAGACAGAAAAGAAAACACTGAATGCATAAAAGCAGTGTTTTTGGCAGTACAACGCCATAGCTATTGATGTAAAAACTTAAGTGATTTAGGTTATAATCAAGAAAACCATGGAAAATGGTAAGATATCAGCTCTTAAATAAAACTCTTATGAGCAATCTTTGTGGTTATCGTTATGTTTGTCCAAACAAATGTACCTTTAGTTGTACCAGGCATTAAAATGAACAAGAAACTGAAGAAAACAAGGGTGGGCTAATCATTTTTTCCATGACTGTATATATATATATATATATATATATATATATATATATATATATATATATATATATATATATATATCAGCACAATGCAGGCTGCATTCAAGGTGTAACGTAAATTCCGACGTTTCCTCGTTTGCTAGTCGTTATTTCAGCCTTTTCTATTTTTTCTTTTTTATGTTTATCATGTGGGAAAATACTGTGAATATCAATCCAAGTCAGCAACTACTAAAATTATGACCGAGTTAACGAGTTGTTTTCTGGCATGAGGGGGTATTCTTGATTTTCCTGATTGAGTAATCGTTTTTCTGATTATGCCGACGTCACTTGAACATAACATTCACTGCTGGTCATTCAAGGCTCAGAGGGAGCGAGACACTGCTGTGTTGACAGAAATATAAATGTTATCGGGGCTATTTGTCGTGATATCGGACTTATCGGGATGACGTCATAATTTAATGTTATCGGCCCGATAGTTATCGGGCACCACTACTTTTTCTAAATTTTACAGAATGCACATAGTGGAGGTAGTAACTCTTGTAAATGCATCCAAAGTCTATATTCTAATGCTTTACAATAATAGAGTTATGAACTTGTATTTCCGGCCATCTTTACTGACTTCAGTTTTCTGTCCAAACATTTCCACAGTTTATGGGATATAATGTGTTCTGGTCACGTGACCCGCGCCAGGAATTTCACCTGCGTTCTGCTTAAGTATTGATCCTCCTCCACCCAGACAACACATCAGAAATGATCAAAATTGGGGATATTGACAAGGTAGAAAACACAGCAGAAAAATATGAATCTAAAATGTATTAGTTGAAAATCTAATACAATATTTTATAGTCTGTGTGTATATTTACTGACACATCCCATTGGAGCAGGTTATTAAGAGCTGATTGTACAAATGATTAGATGCTAAAGATGAACTAGCAGTGGTTTCAGCTACACATCACAACATAACAACAAAAGGTAATTCTGTAACTCTGGTGGTGGGGCTAAGAAATATAGAGAATGTAGACAATCTTAAATAAATGTTACCTCTCCCGGTAGATATTAGCCGCTGCCGGTTGACTTCTGGGATAGTGGACAGATCAGAAAGAGTACCACTGGAAGAAAAAAACTCATTTCTCGAGTGTCTTTTTTGAATCTCCTGAAAGGCTAAAGTGGCCGCCCCGCAGGTGCAGTGCTGCTGGAAGAAGTCCTGAGGACGGAAAAAAAACACCTTTATATCACTGGATTCTTTTTTTTAGTGCATTTCTACAGCAGAAAAATGTGTAAAAGTCTTTGAATCGCAATTCAATTCTATTACAAAGTTGCAATAATTATTGTGATAAATATTGTATTGACAAAGACTGATCTTTGAAGTGAAGAGACGCACTCCTGCTTATAGCTGTCTGAACTAGGGATGCGCGCGATTAGTCGTCTAACCGATTAAACGTCCGCCCACTTTCTAGTCGGCACCAGAAATATTAGTCGTTTAAACTAATTTGTGTTTTATTCATGTACAAGGCCGCTTAACTGTCATACAGCTGCCCGCCACTAGTCGGGGCTACAGAGCCATCAGACAGCAGCCCCCTCTCCGCGGCAACGCTCGTGTAGACTGGAGTTTTAAAACGGCACGGTGGGAAGATAGTCTCGCTAAACCAGCGCGGTTTTGGCGGTACTTTAATCTAGAAAATGAAAACAAGGTAGTATGTAGACTGTGTCAGAAAAAAACAACTGGCATACAATCACTCGACTGGAGCAATGAGCAACCACATTCAAACTCAAGCATTTGGATGTTAACCTGCACGAGACGACGGCTGCTGATGCTAGCGGTGCTGATGCTAGCGGTGCTGATGCTAGTGGTGCTAGCCACACTCAGGCTGATTTGACATTGTTTACCCGGAGACGTGTTCTCCCGTCTGGTCTTAGAGATTTTAGATGTTTGTTTAATTTTACACTCATATTGAACTGCGCATTAGAGCTTAATAATTCAGCAGCAATTTATCTTTTTATTTGTTACATTATTTGTTAACTTTAAGTGAGTTTTTGTCGGATGTGCAGGGTTTATATTCATACTGCACGGCGCAAAATGCTGCTCGTTTTGGTTGAAATTTAATTATAATTTAGATGTTTTATTAACTTGAAAGTGAATTAAAGCAATAATTTTTGTCGGATAATCTGCAAGATTCAATGTGTCAGAGGCAATTTATTTATTTTGGTGGTTAACGTTTGACTGAGTTGCCTTCATGTTCACATTCATTCATACTGCACGGTGCAAAGTGTCTCGTACTTCAGCGGCATTTAAAATCAGACATGGTTGTTGAACATTGTGATTAAAGGCCTAAAGAACTCTTGTTACACACAATATTTTTTGGGACAGTGTTTAAAATTCTGTTTCGATGTTTCAATAAATTGTGCTAAATTTACACTGTTTTCTGAGTGTTTTCCTTTTTCTTAGACTAGTCGACTAGTCTTTCGTTTAGTCGACAGGGAAATTAGTCGCCAGGAACATCCCTAGTCTGAACGTATGATTACTGTATCACATTACCTGAATATGCACACGTGTGCAACACAAGAGGATATTTTAGTTTAGAGTCAGTGATATACCAGATATATATACATACATATATACCAGAATATGTGAAAAATAAGAAAATCAAAGTTTTGGACAGTCACAGTCATAGTTATACACTGTTGTTTATGTCAGATAATTTTTATTCTTTTACACACACACATACGCATGCACACAAAACAAAAGATTAAAAGAAGGCTACTAATGTTTTCACATGACTGTATGTGTCTGCAAATCAAGAATTAAGTTTGGCCATCCTCAGTTTTAACATCTGTTTTAAATGAACTCTGCCAGTGTTCAGTTATAATAAGAATCCAACACAAATATAAAAATGTATCGTGCTTTATTCTTTATTCTACCTCACCTTTACCTGAGTTGTTACATGAGCTGTTTCAGTTTTACCTCCTGATGCTGTTTTGACTTCTGTACATTTAAAAGTTCTTTGTGATTCTTTAAACATACACACGTTTAGCCTGATGCACATTGTTTTAAAAGTTAGTAACTTTTGTTGGAAACACTGTCCAATCCAGGTCTGACCTTTTTCATATGTATTTTATTAAGCATCTGTTGGTTCTACATTTTTTTAAAAAATGTCAATATGAACAAAGTGAACAAGAAAGAGATGAAGAAGATACATATAGGATTAAAAATAGGGGGTACTAACTTTTACACATTACTTGGCCTTTTTGGACGGATCAAGAGAATGCAATATGTAATTAGAACTTTGAATTAAAAGACATCCACACACCTGTTTTGTATTTGCCATCCGTCCATCCTTCTCCAGACTACAGATCTGCCGTTGCAGCCGCAGGTTCATCTTCTGCAGGTGACCGATCTTCTCGATGAGTTGGCAGATGTGCTGCAGGTAGGTCAGACCCGAGCCCAGAGGGTTCTGCTGTTGCGCCTGTAAAAAACAGATTAATTAGGACATGAAATCACAGTCAAATGTTTCATTTAGAATGGGAATGGGTTTTTTTTTCTGTTTTTTATTGTGAAAATAAGTTGTGAACCGTAGTTAAATCGGTATGTTGAGTATCATTTGTGTATCATTTCTTTCCTTACTTGCTTGATGTGCTCACTCTTTCTTCTCCTTCATCAAACCCTCCTCCATCCGCTGATGTAGCTGAACTGATAACCCATTCCTGTAACTAATTATTCCCGCCCAGCTCTCCGCTCTTTTACTTGGTTTCCCGTGTACCGAGTACCTTAGAACAGGGGTCTTCAACCTTTTTTAGCCCAGGGACCCCTTGGATGAGAGAAAAACAGAGCAGGGACCCCTGCTTGTAATTCTTATTTTTTTCCCCCCATTTTTTTTAATGTGTCACATTTTCAAGCCTGGCTTATAATAACTTTTAGATGTATTTTATTCTGCTTATTTCACCTTATTAACCAATTCCTGACTGGGTTATTAGCCTACATGTGTTTATGGTTGATAAAACTTTCATGCATATCATTATTATTATTATTATTATTATTATTATTATTATTTGTTGGTATGAGACAATATTTTCTATTATTGTTATTTTCCAACAATGAAACATTTAACTTCAGACAGTTATATATTTAGAACTGCCTGTATATATATATACAGTCATGGAAAAAATAATTAGACCACCATTTTTTCTTCAGTTTCTTGTTCATTTTAATACCTGGTACCACTAAACGTCATCATGTGACTAAAACAGACAGAAAAGAAAACACTGAATGCATAAAAGCAGTGTTTTTGGCAGTACAACGCCATAGCTATTGATGTAAAAACTTAAGTGATTTAGGTTATAATCAAGAAAACCATGGAAAATGGTAAGATATCAGCTCTTAAATAAAACTCTTATGAGCAATCTTTGTGGTTATCGTTATGTTTGTCTAAACAAATGTACCTTTAGTTGTACCAGGCATTAAAATGAACAAGAAACTGAAGAAAACAAGGGTGGTCTAATAATTTTTTCCATGACTGATATATATATATATATATATATATATATATATATATATATATATATTTATTTATCATTATTTATTATATTTGGTTTAAAATTGCCTTTATTTCTTTTTAAGTTGGAGGACCCCCTGCAGTACCTCCGCGGCCCCCCTAGGGGTCGCGGACCCCTGGTTGAAGACCACTGCCTTAGAAGTCCGATTGATTCTGTTAACTTTATTAACTGTGGCTCAACCACTTTGTTAATAATACAATGAACATGGTTTTTACTCCGTCTGCCTGTTTACCTTTATAACAGTAGAGTCTGGCCCAAAATGGATTTATTAATCTGATTGTGCACTGCTCTCCATACTTAATAACAACATGAAGGAAAACTCATTCAACAGGCCATAAAACTTCCAGCATCAGGGATTTCTGATAATAATTTCCTCCCAGTTCATTCATTTCACAGCATCTTGTGCTTTTTCATCAGAACCTGTCAACACCTGAATCCAAATCTTTCTCTGGATCACAGCACAACCGAGCTGAACATTTTTCTGGTGAGTCAGACATTTCCAGGCCCTGCGTCCATCACATATCTGCTGTTTTTGGTTATTTATTTATTCATTATTGCACCAAATAAGCTGCAGTTGTACCAATATTTCATTGCCACTGAGTGCAAATAACATTCAGCACAGATGAATAAAAGAAAAAAATACTCTAAAAAACTTTTTTTTTAATCATCACATGCCAAATAAGGTGTTGTGACACCTACAAGTAACGCTTGATGAAGTTTGTCCCTTCTGTAAAACTGTGTTGCGTTTATGTGGTGGAGACTCAAATCTGTATGATCTTAAGCACAAGAAAAAGGAAAATTTTTGAGCAAATAATTCTTAAAACATCAACATTCCCAAAGTGAAACAACAAAAGGCGGATGTGAGCTCAGGATGGGGTCTTTCCCTCCTCTTTCCCACGAATCCACAAGAAACCAAGTGGAAGCTGTGATGGAAACAATGGCCAAACAGGCGAAGGGCTGACGTCATTTCCTCTAACTGGAAAATGTAAAAATGTGGAATACAAAAGTTACTAAACAATAACTGATTTAAATCGAACACTATACAGAGTGGACTTTGGCATTAATGCCAAATAAGCAAACACTGGTCAAGCTTTACATGTCAGATAAGTAAAGCTTGGTCAAAACTGTCTCATACAACTTAACAGTGATCAACAGTGACGAGAACTATCGAGCTGAAAACAGGAAATTATGATGTCATTCCGATAAGTCCGATATCATGACGAACAGCCCAGAATAAAGCCCAGATACATATATATATTATATATAAAATATATATAGATATATATATATATATATATATATATATATATATATATATATATATATATAGATGTGCAAAGTTGCTAGATATTGACAGGAACTGGACCAATCCAGAGCATCCCAAACATGCTCAGTGGGTGACGTTTCCAATGAGTGTACTGGTCATGATGCAAGAACTGGGATGTTTTCAGCTTCCTGGAATTGTGTACAGATTCCTGCAACATGAGGTGATGGTCGTGGATGAATCTCACAATAATGGGCATCAGGATCTCATTACTGCATCTCTGTGCATTCAAAATCCCATAAAAAAAATGCACCTGCGTTTGTTGTCCATAACACACACCCCACTGCGACCGTGGACCAGTGCGACCATGGACCACTGTTACCATGAACCACTGCGACCATAAACCGCTGCGACCATGGACCGCTGCGACCATGGACCATGCGACCACAGAGCACTGCGACCATGGACCACTGCGACCGACCACTGCGACCATAAACCACTGCGTAAACCACTGCGACACTGACCACTGGACCACCATGGACCACTGACCACCTGGACCACTGTTACCACTGCGACCATAAACCACTGCGACCATAAACCACTGCGACCATAAACCACTGCGACCATAAACCGCTGCGACCATGGACCGCTGCGACCATGGACCAGTGCGACCACAGAGCACTGCGACCATGGACCACTGCGACCATGGACCACTGCGACCATAAACCACTGCGACCATAAATCACTGCGACCGTAAACCACTGCGACCACGGACCACTGCGACCGTGGACCACTACGACCATGGACCACTGCGACCATAAACCACTGCGACCATGGACCACTGCGACCACGGACCACTGCGACCACGGACCACTGCGACCATGGACCACTGCGACCACGGACCAGTGCGACCACGGACCACTGCGACCACGGACCACTGCGACCATGGACCACTGCGACCATGGATCGCTGCGACCACGGACCGCTGCGACCACGGACCGCTGCAACCACGGACCACTGCGACCACGAACCACTGCGACCGTGGACCACTACGACCATGGAGCACTGCGACCATAAACCACTGCGACCATGGACCACTGCGACCATGGACCACTGGGACCACTGGACCACTGGACCACTGCGACCACTGCGACCACGGACCACTGGACCACTGCGACCACTGGACCACTGCGACCACGGACCACTGCGACCACGGACCACTGGACCACTGCGACCATGGACCACTGCGACCACGGACCACTGCGACCACGGACCACTGCGACCACGGACCACTGGACCACTGCGACCACTGCGACCACCATGGACACGACCGACCACGGACCACTGCGAACCACTGCGACCATGGACCACTGCGACCACGACACCACTGCGACCACGACCACGGACCACTGCGGACCATGCGACCACGGACCACGGACCACTGGACCACTGCGACCATGGACCACTGCGACCACTGGACCCACTGCGACCACGGACCACTGCGACCACCACTGGACCACGGACCACCACTGCGACCACTGGACCACTGCGACCACTGGACCACTGGACCACTGCGACCACTGCGCGACCACTGGACCACTGCGACCACGGACCACTGCGACCACGGACCACTGCGACCACTGCGACCACTGCGACCACTGCGACCACTGGACCACGGACCACTGCGGACCACGGACCACTGGACCATAAACCACTGCGACCACGGACCACTGCGACCGCGGACCACTGCGACTGCGGACCACTGCGACCACGGACCACTGTGACCACAGACCACTGCGACCATAAACCACTGCGACCATGGACCACTGCGACCAGGGACCACTGCGACCACGGACCACTGCGACCACTGGACCACTGCGACACTGCGACCACGTGGACCACTGCGACCGTGGACCACTGCGACCATGGACCAGTGCGACCACGGACCACTGCGACCGCGGACCACTGCGACAACGGACCACTGCGACCATAAACCACCGTGGACCACTGCGACCGTGGACCACTGCGACCGTGGACCACTGCGACCATGGACCAGTGCGACCACGGCCACTGCGGACCATCGACCACGGACCACTGACCGACCACTGGACCACTGGACCACTGCGACCCACTGGGACTGCCACCAGGACCACTGCGACCAAGGACACACTGTGACCATAAACATGCGACCACGGACCACTGCGACCGCGGACCACTGCGACCACGGACCACTGCGACCACGGACCACTGTGACCACAGACCACTGCGACCACGAACCACTACGGTACAGGTGGCTCACGGTGTGGTCCGTACCGCAGTTTTTGTGTCACGGATTCGGTACAGTTTCAGACCAGCTGCCACCCTAAACAAGCAAGACATAGTATATTGCTGGTTCATTACGATAAGGAAAGATATTCCTTTGAGGAAATGACGCTCACTTCTTTAGCGTCTGTCAGTGATGGGGGGGGGGGGGGGGGGGGGGGGGGGGGGGGGGGGGGGGGGGGGGGGGGGGGGGCTGTAATCAGAGGATATTCTGAGCACTGATCTTATCCATGATCCCACAGAGACCCATAAGTGATCCACAGTCAGGAAGCAAGAGTGGGATGCAGGAATGTCCCCCTTTTTACGTGCACAAGCCCATTTTAAAATGAGTAAGCAGTGTAAACAAATACACACACCCTGCTGCACTTCCTCTGGGCTTCCGTAGATCACATGGGTCGAGGTAATAACGGCCAACACACAGCTGTCAAGTGTGTGAGAAGGAAAGAAAGGAAGAAAAGAAAGGAAAAGAAAGTCCAACACAAGAGACAAAAGTTCTGATTAAAGTCGATACTTTCAAATGTGTGCCTTTGTTGGCATTAAAAAAAAAAAAAAAAGGAATATCTTAGTGTTCATCAAAATTTCCACCTCTGTACAATATCTTAAAAAAATAAATAAACTATACCACATTGAAAAAGTGTCACCTGGACAAATCAAAGCACCGGAAATGAACCCTGAAGCTGTTTAAAAGAATGGAGAGAAAGCAGAATAATCTTTTTTAATGTTTGGAATAAGAGGGTGCATAATCTCTACATGTCAACGGTAAAGTTCTTTACACAACTTATAATAAAGTTTAGCGCTGCGTTGAAAGTCTCTCCGGAGATGATCGTAGAAAGACAAATATTGAACAGTCTAGAAAACATAACGTTCGACACTGCAAACATTTGGACCATGCAAATGGTTTCAGTTTTGATTTATCTTGAATTATTTCCTCTCATTTTAATCAGTTTCTTATTTGCTTACTTTAGAGTTTAGGATACTTTGTTGAACCACATCAGTCTTACTTCCTTACTTCCCAAAAATTACTTCCATAAGGACCTTTTCCACAAATATGGTGATAAATGTCTATTTGTTTTTACAGATCAATATCGACTATGAAACCACAGTATACAAAGAAGTTTTCCCGAACATTTCCAACTTAATTCCCTCTAAAAAAAAAAGCACTAAGTCCAAATTTTCCTTTATACTAATCATTTGAAAAATGGCACTAACTGGGGCTCATCATCTTAGCTCATCTTGGATCGCTATGGAAACTGATGTTTTGACTCTCACTTGTGTTTCTAATATTTGTGCTCGAACCAAACTGCTTTCATAAACATGACAGTGTTGGAAAGGAATGAAACGCCAGATGTGTTCGGAGGCTCCAGATAGGGAGGAACGTTTGTTCCAGGTCACGTACGCCGTCTTTTCAGCGGTCACAGATAGTGTTTTTGTCTCATTTTACTGCCGTTTTATCTTCCGAAGCGCTCAGGGAGGAACTAGAAGACGCCATGTGCAGAACATTGTGTCTTGACTAGTGTGAATTTTACCGCTAATCCTTGGGATGAAAGCGTATTCTGAACTTTGTCACATAAAATATTTTATATTGTTTCTCATTTCAGCGGAGGTAACTTTTGTTTGTTCTTAACTGAATTCTTTTTGTCTTCACGTGTTATGGAACTAGAATATTTATATACCATCGTTCCATGGGTTGCTCAGAAATTCATGGTAAGATCTCAAAATGGTAGTTAGTGTGATTGTCTAAACCAGTTATTTTAGGATGAAAAAGTGTTTGTTTGTGTTTTGAGGTGGTTAAAAAGCCTCCTAGATTGTACATTTGAACCTGCGCCAACACAACAATTAAAGTCAATATGTTATTATAAAGGAAATTACTTAACTGGTGCATAATTACATAGTTTTATTAATTAATTTTATATTTGGATTGAAGCGGACTATAATTTCAGTGCATGAAGGGTAATGTTGTTGGTAGCTGGTGCTACACAAATAAGATGTATGAAAAAAATGATAACAAACAAATTGGTCATCTGAAGTTCTTTAAATGCAAAAAAGCTTTTCGTTACAAAGGTTATTTGCTAAATTAAAATGCTATAATTCTCCACCATTAGGAGTTCTTGTGTACTACTAATAACTGTTTATGCTTGCACCTGCTTGTGATGTCATGCACCTGCTTGTGATGTCATCTGCACTTATGTCCCAAAAAAAGACACAAACACCAAACTTCTCTCACAGCTAAGTGGTGTTCCACCTGGCTCCCTGTTGGGTCCCAGAAACAAACCGAGCTCAGTAGTGGCTCCCTTCACCTCAGGTTAACACCACGACAGTTTAGAGACGCGCTTCCACCCACTTTATGTTTTTATCCTCCATAAACGCTGCGTCAGCAACTCTCCAGGTTTCACAGTTCTGTGATTATTTTCCTTGTATCTAGCTGTGTTTTCATTTATTTCTCTTCTTTTTCTTTCCCAGCCTTACAATTGACCTTTCGGTAAGCACCGCCCCCTCCCTAGTTACTGTTGCTAGGTCGGACATTCTCGCTGCTCCTCCATTGAGGACAATGTTATTTTGCCATTTTTCCGATGCCTATCAACCGTATTTACATTAAATTATAATAACGTCGTGGTGAAATATTGCTGCTGGGGACCTGCAACAGTGACTCGAGGTGTCCAGAACGTTTGGAGGGACATTTTTATTCTCTTTAACAAACCAAAACAAACGCTGGAGAATGCAGCTGTTGGTTCAGTTCCGTCCACACAATCAACTGAACGTGGGGAAAGTTACAAAACACACCTACATTTACTCCAAGGTAAGTTAGCTTTGTTTATTAGATGATTGATTTAACCACCGTTTAGTAAAAGTAATATGATTTAGCAGCAGGGAGGGTGATGAGTGAAAATATCTCTCCGTTAGCATTCCGGCTAGCTTGTTAGCCACCTATAAGCCTGCCTCGTTGTCTACAAATATATATGGCCCTGGATATTTATTTTGTTAGGTATAATGTGAGGCTAGTGATGTTAACGTCACTTTATTAATTATATTAATACAATGCTGCGACTGTCTGATGTTAGCATAGCTCTGGTGTGGGACAGACCTACGGACCAGAGCTAATGCTAATGCTAACGGAGAACTCATCACCCTCCCTGCTGCTAAATCATATTATCATATTATCATATAGTTTTTATGTCAGCACTAATAAGTTAAGTATGGTTTAAAAATCATAGTGTGTCATCAGAGTGAGATCAGATATGCAGATAAACAAGTCACGTGATCAGTCTTAGAATAGAATAGAATAGAATAGAATCCTTTATTGTCACTGTACATAGGTACAATGAGATTTACTTCCTGATGCTCCACACAATAATGTTTCCAAATTCTGAACTCTGAGACTCGCAGAAGTTATGGATTCCACAGTTGTTACATTTAATAGGAGAGCAGAAGAGGAGGATCAGACAGGTATGTCAGTAACCAGAGAGGAAGAAAAAGATTTCTACGTTGCTGAGGGAAGAAAAATTGTGAGAAGCGATGACAGTGGGGGGGTTTCAGCAGTGTACCTAAGAGCCTGTGATTTAGGGGCCCTGAAATTCACCGCCACATGGCATTACCTACCCAGGTAACTATCAAAGAGCCTTTATCTCTGTAAATATGTGAGTAATTGGAGATATTTGACACCTGCTTGGTACATCAGGTGGGTTTCCAGATGAGAGGGGGAGCTGGCAGCCAATGACAGCGCAGGTTGGAAAAATCCAGTCCCTCAAAGATGAACAAGTGTTGCATGACATGCAGGCGCATGAAAACACTGTAGCATACTGTGTGAACCCCCCCCCCCCCACCTTACTGCCTCTGTTTGAGGGCTGGTATGCTCTTGTGTTTTAGTTTGACTCATGTGGCTGCAAAAACGAATTAAGTGTTTTCGTAAAAGCTTTTAGGCTCGACATAGGTATTTGGCAGAATACGTTTTTAAACTACATGCCAAAATATGAGAGGTTTTTAAAGTAACCTGAGGAGACTGATCTGCTTAAATTCTTTGTTCCGAGATATACAGTAAAGTAAAGTAGCAAAGCCTGACAAGAAAATGCCCAAAAACCTAATATTGTCACAATCAACACATAGTAATTGTAAGACTTTCCTGTTGTTTTAAGTGATTCACATATATGCAAATGGTAGAAAACCATATTTTAGTCTGTAATTTATCAGACAATATGCCTTACTGAGCATGTTAAATGTAAAGGTCCATTACAGCAAAAATAGAAGAAGACTAAAATAAAATACAGTTTCATTGAAAGTAGGGATGCACATGGCTAACCGTTTAACCGTTAACCGATAACAGTAACTCTAACCGAACAGGCCTCTGATTGGTCAATTCTACATCCGCGTAGAAAAGAGCGCGTCATTGAAGAAATGAGGAAGTACCCACATCTGTACGATTCTGGTTCTCCACGCTACAAAGACAGCACATATTCTAGTAATTCATGGAGGGAGATAGTGATGAATGTGGGTCTGGATACGGCCGAGACGGTGAGGAAGTGGAAAAACGCAAGAGATAAGTTTAGTAAGTTTAGCTAGTTCCTGATTGTCGCTCTTGCGTTGTGGCGTGGAATAACATAGCGGAGACAGCGCTAGCATAAATCAAAAGTGACGGCGGCATCTCTTACTACAAGCTGACGGCGACACATTGCCGCAAGAGTAAACACGGGGAAGTGTCCGCATGCGTCCACGACAACGCGCGCAACATCGCGGCAGCCAACCCTCCCGGACTTATCGGTTAACGGTTATTAATCGTTAAAGGACGTCGGTTAACGGTCGTAAAAAAAATCCAAAATGTGCATCCCTAATTGAAAGAGAATGACAGGAGAACGCCTCTTTTGTCTTTATTTTTTTTTTTTTTTAAAGAAAAAAACTCAGCCAGGAAAAAGCCATTACTCAAAAAAGCACAAAAGAAGAAAAAAAAACTGATTTCAGTTTGAAAATGGACACAAGGACAAAGACCTTAACTTTTGGAGACATGTTTTATATCCTATTGAGACTAAAATTAAGCTGTTTGGTCATTATGACCATTTGGAGGTTAAAAAAAATAAAAGTGAATCTTGGGAGGAAGAGAAGACCATCTCAACAGAACATCAGATGGTATCATGAGGAAAAAACATTATGTAGAAGAATTGAAGCAACATCTCAAGACCTCAGCCAGGATGTCAAGGCTTGGACACAAATGGGTCGTCAAAATGGACACTGACGCTGAGCATAGCGTCAATAAAGGACAACAAAGCCGATGTTTTAGAGCGGCCGGCACAAAGCCTTGATCTCAACAGAGGAAATTTGTGGGCTAATTTGAAAAGGTGGCAGGTTACACAACCTGTGTGAAAAAAGGTTATGTCTCTTTGTTTACAGTGTATCTTCATTTTCATTTAAATAAATAATGGCATGGAGTACAAAGAGTTGTAGACCCACTACAAACAGATGGTTTTCACATTAATTTACATTAAAAAAAAAAAAAAAACAACACATTAATAAAAGGGCTACTAGCTTTTGAACATAACTGTATCAAAATTATGGATCCGAGAAAATGTAATAATTTAACAATTTTTGATCTTTTATTGTTAAACAGCTATACAGCTGAAACAATAAACAGAATGTAAACACATTCTGGTCTAAGTGAGTTTATTAGTATAAATTCCACAATCTTTCCAGTGTGGTCTAAAACAACAGAAGGTTTTAATTTAGAAACCTTGAAGCTGTAACACATTTTATCTATATAATCACCGGCGGTAATGAAAGACTCAAAGACAGTCTCAAAGCGCGGCTGTGATGTTTTCAACAACATCAAACAGCTGATTATGACTCTGCAGCTCCACAGCTGCCAGGTGTTCTCCCTGAGTTACCTGTGCTCTTTCATCTTTGATCTGAACAAGAAAAAAAACATCCCCCATAACATGAATGGAACAGCCGTGCCATTCACATTTCCACAGCGTTAGGTCCAAACACAGGTATGGCTTCTGTGTTTTCTACGTCACATGTTCAGAAGAACAAGTGAAAACTGAAGGGAGTCATTGTGTTAATCACACCTATAAACTCCTGTTTACCTGGTGACAGAGAGTCTGGGATAAATTTAAAATTAGAGATAATGACAGAGGATACTAAATTTCCATGCTGCTTAACCTAAAGGGATTTTCCTAAATGTGGAAAAACTTAATACATAAACACAGAAAAAAACGTGTAAAGTATTAACACAAAATGTATATTGATTACATTTTATGCATTGTAAGCTTTGTCAAACAAATGTCCAAATGTATTTCTAAAACTTAAATTTATTACATTTTACATTTTAAAAGGAAAAAGAAATCTGCCAGGCAGCATGAACTGAAAAACCTACATTCACTATCTTGTTACATTGATGTTATTGCGCCATGTTGACGCAGAAATCTGACTGTCATTTCTCAGTTTTCAGATTAGGATTGTGTCCCTTCAGTAGGTGGTCCCAATTTGGATATTTATATCTGAAACGTGGTCATGTGACATGAGTGAGAACGAGAGACATCCCAGAATTCATGCAGCCTCTTACATATTGGATTGAGCATTGTTGTCATCTATGGAGCCCCGTTTGGGTCATAATTCAATGAATAAATGAGTCTATTATTATGAAATACAGGCGTTTATTATTATGAAATATTTCCCATTATTATAATAATGGTTTCGTTTTTCATAAGAATGAGCTTTTTTATATAATAATGGCTTTGTTTTTCATAAGAATGATCTGTGTGTCAATCACAGCAGAGAGGGCGGAGCCATTTATGTGATTGGCTGCTCTTTCATTCAGGCATAAGCAACAGAGCAGTGAATCGTCAAATCGGGTCAAAATAGTATCGCCTAATAAATGATAAATTTTTTTCGATATTGTCTGCTAACCTGGTCAAGGTTTCCCGTAGCTCAGTCCAAGCTAGCATAGCTACAATCGGACTAGGAGCGCACCTTGATGACGCCACGGCCCGCTGCTAACGGGACCTCACGGCCAAAACTAGTCGATGTCAGAGCGTAGAATGGAGAAGGATCAGCCAATGAGCGTGCAGGTCAACCACTGGTCCCGCCCACTGGCAAAATGTCATTATTACGTAAAAGCTCATTTTTATAAAAAACAAAGCCATTATCTAAAAACTCATTCTTAGATTTTTTAAAAAAAGCCATTCTGAAATAAACTATTATGCATTAAACTAAGATTAGATAATAATAAAAATATATTTCATAATAATTACATTTTTTTTCATAATGGGACATATTTAATAATAATACACATATATTTCATAATAATGCGAAACATTTCATAATAATAAACATGTATTTCATAATAATAGACTCATTTATTCATTTAATTATGACCCAAACGGGGCTCCATAGTCACTCTTTTACATATAGCTGTGCAGCTACTTTCCTTTCTCTGGAAAAAAATGTTACCAGTAACAATCACTTCCATTTTGAACAGTTTGTATCCTACTTCAATCAACTCTTCCACTTCAGTATAGTCTCAAATAGACCGCATTTTCTGTTTTTGGGGATACAAAAGATACCTGCCAAAAGGTATATGGTGCACATGTGTTTTTTCAGAGGGATGTCGTGTTCACATGGGACTCTGATGTTATTAACGTAAACCGTCAGAACACATCAGAATTAATAAATAGTGTGGCTGCTACTTTGTAGTCAAATCCATCTCTCCAGGCAGCATAAAGGTTTTTTTTTTATGATCAAATATCCGTTTCAATTTCATTTGAAGGAATATTTGATCCTGGTCATCTCTTGCAACAACTGTGTATCACTTTATGGTACTTTGTGAAATATCAACAATGAGGTCACAGAACGGCAGTTGACATGATGGCAACTCCAGGAAGTAATGACAGAAGAGGAAACAAGGGACGGGAGAAGGGACGGTGTTGTAAAACCCGTTTAACCTTCTCACCTAAAGGGGAAACCTATGAACTAAAAACTGCAAAGGTTCCTTTGTGTTGCTTTAACGTGAGTCCTCATCAAAAAGAGGGTCCAGCATAAAACATGAGGATAAATGGATGGATACATGAATAAACACTTACCTCACTAAGTCTGCAACATTTGTCCATATACTCGTCCAGGCTGTCGCTGGAGACGCTCTGCCTCAAAGACGTTGATTCATCACCCGTCCTGCCGTCACATGACCTCGCTGAGGATTCCCTCATCTCCTCTGAGTGGATGTCGTCAGTTATCACACTGATCTCTTCACACTGTTCATGTTTCTCTCCTTCTTCTTCACAGCTAGTTTCTCCCGCCATAGTCGAGGAACGACATTCCCGTCTCTGTATGAAGACGCTTTCTTGAGTATCCGATGCCGTTTCCAGATTGTCGTCCACCGGCTCTTCTGCGTGGTCAACCTCAGAGCTCTGTACATTTATAACTAGTTTATTGGAAGGGCAGGTTTTATCGGCGTTTAGGTTGCTGGAATCACAGGAGGACTCCCGACTGTGGACCACCAGGCTCTGCTCCGACCCGGTCGGAGTGGACGGAGAGTTAGCTCCGCTGGCCAGTTCCACTCCAGAGTCCTCTGATTCAAACTTGTACAACCTTGGGAGCTGAGAGTCTGAGAAAATGGTGGACAGGTAGTCTGAGTCAGACTCCAGCCGAGGCTGGAGGCTGGACTCTTTGGTTTGGTCCACGATGTCCTGGTCAGAAACTGACACTGTTGAGACGGTGGAGACGGAGTCGTCGACCGTCAGAAGACCTTCGTGGAAGTTGTTGAAGAGCTTCATCTTTGTCAGGACCACCTCGCTGCCCAGTACTGCATCCCGGTCTCCTTTCCCTGTCGCAGAGATAAAGACGTATGTAGACATTCAGGCTGCCTCAACTGAACAGACACAAAGCACATGTTACTTCCAAGCTTTGGTTAACGCCAACGCTCCAAACGGACTCATGAGTAGCAATAGCATCTCAAGTGTCAAAGATTCTCAATTTATTGACCTCAAAACTTTTCCCAAAGAAAACAGTGTCTTTGTTTCCTGAATTCTAAATGTTGTCATAACTGTAACAACAAATGTTATATTTTTCTCTTGCTAACAGCCTATCTTTGTCTTCATACGATGAGCTACTAGTCCTTAATGTTTTGATCTTAAACGTAGCCTTGTCTTAACTGCTACAGGCCTAAGTTGCAGGGGGACACCAACATGGAGCCCCTCATCCCTCTAACAACCCATAGTTGTTAAATGTGATCACTTTGTAACCTTAACTCTGTGCTCTATTATTTTTGTAGCTATTGAACTGTCCTGTCCCTTCTGTCTATTTTTGCAGGCTTTTCTTCTTCCAGACCACAGTATTTACTGCCTCCACCTGTTTATATAGTTGTCTCTGTTGTGTAAATTAGCTAACTATATATCGGCCATAATGTAAGCACATATAACTCCTTCTTCTCCAGTACTAATACCATATTTTGCCCTGTATAAAATTAGCTGTGTATTTGTCCCTGTCCTCTCTATTTTTCATCCTATCTCCCTCCTCTTTTCCCTCCTATCCCCCCCATGCCCCCCCCCCCCCCCCCCCCCCCCCCGTCATGAAGCAGGTCCAGGTCAAGGTTCCTCTTAAAGGGAGTTTTTTCTTACCACTGTTTGCCATATAGGTTTTCTCCCTACTGATGAGTTTTTACTTGTCATGGTTTGTATTGTAATAGACATAGAAAAAGTTAACCTTTATATAATCCTGAATTCTGAACTGGGATTGATGAATTATATTGAACTGAACTGAACTAAACTAAACTAAACTATACTAAACTAAACTGAACTGAACTGAAGTAAACTAAAGTAAACTGAACTGAACTGAACTGAACTAAACTAAACTAAACTGAACTGAATTAAACTAAACTAAACTAAACTAAACTGAAGTGAACTGAACTACAGTAAAGTAAACTAAACTGAACTAAACTAAACTAAACTAAACTAAACTAAACTGAAGTAAAGTAAACTAAACTGAAGTAAAGTAAACTAAACTGAAGTAAAGTAAACTAAACTAAACTGAACTGAACTAAACTAAACTAAACTGAACTGAAGTAAACTACAGTAAACTGAACTGAACTGAACTAAACTAAACTGAACTGAAGTAAACTAAACTAAACTAACTGAAGTGAACTGAACTAAAGTAAAGTAAACTAACTAAACTGAACTGAACTGAACTGAACTAAACTAACTAAACTAACTACTAACTGAAGAAACTAAAGTAAACTGAACTGAACTGAACTAAACTAAACTGAACTGAAGAACTAACTGAACTGAACTAAACTAAACTGAAACTAAAACTGAATGAACTGAACTAAAGTAAGTAAAGTAAACTAAACTGAACTGAACTGAACTAAACTAAACTAACTGACTGAAGTAAACTAAACTAAACTAAACTAAACTAAACTAAACTGAACTGAACTGAAGTAAACTAAAGTAAACTGAACTGAACTGAACTGAACTAAACTAAACTAAACTAAACTGAACTGAATTAAACTAACTAAACTAAACTAACTGAAGTGAACTAAACTAAACTAAACTGAACTAAACTAAACTAAACTAACTAAAGTAAAGTAAACTAAACTGAACTGAACTGAACTAAACTAAACTAAACTAAACTGAACTGAAGTAAACTACAGTAAACTGAACTGAACTGAACTGAACTAAACTAAACTGAACTGTAAACTAAACTAAACTAAACTGAACTGAACTAAAGTAAAGTAAACTAAACTAAACTGAACTGAACTGAACTGAACTAAACTAAACTAACCTGAACTGAAGTAAACTAAAGTAAACTGAACTGAACTGAACTAAACTGAAGTAAACTAAACTAAACTAAACTAAACTGAACTGAACTAAAGTAAACTAAAGTAAACTGAACTGAACTGAACTGAACTAAACTAAACTGAACTGAAGTAAACTAAACTAAACTAAACTAAACTGAAGTGAACTGAACTAAAGTAAAGTAAACTAAACTAAACTGAACTGAACTAAACTAAACTAAACTAACCTGAACTGAACTAAACTAAAGTAAACTGAACTGAACTGAACTAAACTAAACTGAACTGAAGTAAACTAAACTAAACTAAACTAAACTGAACTGAACTAAAGTAAACTAAAGTAAACTGAACTGAACTGAACTGAACTGAACTAAACTAAACTGAACTGAACTGAACTGAAGTAAACTAAAGTAAACTGAACTGAACTAAACTAAACTAAACTAAACTGAACTGAACTGAAGTAAACTAAAGTAAACTGAACTAAACTGAAGTAAACTAAACTAAACTGAAGTAAACTAAACTAAACTAACCTGAAGTGAACTGAACTGAACTAAACTAAACTAAACTGAACTGAACTGAACTGAACTGAAGTAAACTAAACTAAACTAAACTAAACTAAACTAAACACAAAGACTAAGACTAAATATCTTTAAATTAGTTTGCCGATTCTGAAGTGAATAATATTCACAATAATGAAACTTGATTGTTCATAACTTGTAAATAATTATTAGCTAAGTGCCCCCCCTCCCTCCCCCCCAACAGAACATTGGCCTCAGAAACCATCTTGTTGTTTTTTCAAAGTCAGTCAGTCATCAAAACACACCATCACATCCAGAAAATAACACCGCCTCGACATGTTTGGATGAATTTAAGCAGAAAACATTGATAGTACAGCGTTTAAATTTGAAGGCTCTGAACCGCAGCTCTTCCTCTGATAAACACGTCCATGTTTTCTTACCGCGGCTAAACACGACAACTAGCTACCAAATCAAAAATGTTGGGAATGGTAAACATCAGTGAGCCACATAAGTCTGAAAGTGCTGCCACAGAGCCGAATAAGAGAATAATTATCTTCTGATATGACAAACCATCCATCCCCCCCCCCCCCCCCCCCCCCCCAAAAAAAAAAAAAAAAAAAATTTAAGGGAACTGGGTTTTTTACCCATTGATTCAATTAATGACATCACCAACACCATAAAGGAGGGGAAATGCTTGGCAACCAACCCCCCCCCCCCCCCCCCCCCCACACACACACACACACACACTAATCCTGCATGGGGGGGTCAGGACAAATAATAAGAGTGATTAATAAACATATTAACAATATTTAAACTACACTAAACAATTCAAACTAACTACGTAATACTATATGTTTGCTCTGATGAATGCTTTGATGTTAACTATAACACAATGCAAAACTAATCTGGGATACTATGTGACTATATGCCATTAGCAATGGTAAATTAAATAAAATTAAACAAATTAAAGATAAAATTCCAGGTGTAGGATGAAGCTTTGCAACATGACTGGCAGTTTTTACTGATGTAAGCAACTTCTTTAGCCGTTTTACTGTTAGGATAGTATTTCATTATAACAATGAATAATAATGAATAATACAAATATTTTGCATATTTATTATTTGATTGGTTTAAGTATTTCAGATTCCATTCATTGTCATTGTAAATCTGACGCACGTACAAAACTGCACATAGCTTTAGAAGTCTAGTCGTGATCTGGTGCCATAACAGAGAAAATAAATTCATGTTGAATTTAAGTTATTTTTAGATTTTCCAAAGAATCCTGCTTGGCTTTCAGGAGGAAATTAACTTTCCACTGTTTGTTCTCTTGACACTTTAATAATCCAGCAGCAGAACTGGAGCGGTGGATGTGATAAAACCATGTTAGCTTTGATGGCTATGGGTGTTTATTTTAAAAGTTTTTTTATAATCTTATTTCGTTATATACACGGTTGTGACATGGTGGGCTTTTGTTTCTCTGTCCTGACAGACAGAAAACTAATTTCCTGTTTTTGCCAAATGCTGGAGAAAATAGCTGAACGCCTGTAGCTATTTTTATTGTCACGTCCTTAACTCGTTTTATTGTTGTTGTTGTTGTTTTCCAGTGACGTTATTAATCAGTGAGTGAAGCATTGATTATGGATTCATGTCTGTTGAATGGTGGCACAAACGAGTGTTTTCTGATTCTTGTCTCCAGGTCAGAATAGGACGTATACTGGTGTAATATCTACAAACCAGTCTGAGCTGACACACGCATCACTGGTTTAATAACTAATAACTGGTTTTATTCATAAAAAAAGCTTCAACTTAGATCAGCTGGATTCAAACACTTGACTCAAGGTCAAGTAGAGGTCATCTCATCCATCCATCCATCCATCCATTCATCCATCCATCCATCATCCATCCATCCATCCATCCATCATCCATCCATCCATCCATCCATCCATCCATCATCCATCCATCCATCCATCCATCCATCCAGCCATCCATCCATCATCCATCCATCCATCCATCCATCCATCCATCCATCCATCCATCCATCCATCCATTCCATCCATCCATCCATCCCATCCATCCATCCATCCATCCAATCCATCCATCCATCCATCCATCCATCCATCCATCCATCCATCCATCCATCCATCCATCATCCATCCATCCATCCAGCCATCCATCCATCCATCCATCCATCCATCCATCCAGCCATCCATCCATCCATCCATCCATCCATCCATCCATCCATCCATCCATCCATCCATCCATCCATCCATCCATCCATCCATCCATCCATCCAGCCATCCATCCATCCATCCATCCATCCATCCATCCATCCATCCATCCATCCATCCATCCATCCATCCATCCATCCATCCATCAGCCATCCAGCCATCCATCCAGCCAGCCAGCCATCCAGCCAGCCATCCAGCCATCCATCCATCCATCCAGCCATCCATCCAGCCATCCAGCCATCCATCCAGCCATCCAGCCATCCAGCCATCCATCCAGCCATCCAGCCAGCCAGCCATCCAGCCATCCAGCCAGCCAGCCAGCCAGCCAGCCACCAGCCATCCATCCATCAGCCAGCCAGCCATCCACCAGCCATCCATCCATCCATCATCCATCCATCCATCCATCCATCCAGCCATCCAGCAGCCAGCCCCATCCATCCATCCATCCATCCAGCCATCCATCCATCCAGCCATCCCATCATCCAGCCATCCAGCCATCATCCATCCATCAGCATCCAGCCATCCATCCATCCATCCATCAGCCATCCACATCCATCCATCCATCCAGCCATCATCATCCATCCATCCATCCATCCAGCCAGCAGCCATCCATCAGCCAGCCAGCCATCCATCCATCCCATCCAGCCATCCAGCCAGCAGCAGCCATCCATCCAGCCAGCCCATCCATCCAGCCAGCCAGCATCCAGCCATCAGCCAGCCAGCCAGCCAGCCATCATCCAGCCATCCATCCATCAGCCATCCATCCATCCATCCAGCCATCCATCCATCCATCCATCCATCCATCCAGCACATCCATCCACCATCCATCCATCCATCCAGCCCATCCATCCATCATCCATCCATCCATCCATCCATCCATCCATCATCCATCCATCCATCATCCATCCATCATCATCCATCCATCATCCATCCATCCATCCATCCATCCATCCATCCATCCATCCATCCATCCATCCATCCATCCATCCATCATCCATTCATCCATCCCATCCATCCATCCATCCATCCATCCATCCATCCATCATCCATCCATCCATCCATCCATCCATCCATCCATCCATCATCCACATCCATCCATCCATCCATCCATCCATCCATCATCATCCTTCCATCCATCCATCCATCATCCATCCATCATCCATCCATCCATCCATCCATCCATCCATCCATCCATCCATCCGTCAGGTCACAGGGGCAGCAGCCTGAGCTAGAAAGTGTCAAAATATTCATTATGATTTATAAATAAACGTTACTTATAAAATGTACTTTTACTGTTTGGCTTAAAGGTTTTAATGATAACAATCCTGATACTGTTAGGATGAACTTTGAAGCATATTTTCAGTCCTGAACAGGACTGCGCAGCATGAACTGTAGAAATCATCTGCAGTGTCTTTGCATCCAAGCCATCTTTTCCCAGTTAGCAGCGTTAATAAGAAGCTGGTCTGGTTCCAGTGACACAGAAGCCCAATAATTCATCGCCATGAGCCAGGAATGCAAAATGTGAAAGCTCTGATTTCAATTAAATTAGTTATTTGTTCTGCCAAGCAGAATAGCAACAAGTAATTCTTTCTGGAATCCAAACATCTTAATTTTATTTACCTCTGCCACACTATTCAGATGTTTGGACGGATGGTCGTCTTTGCTTAGTTTTTCACTGCATGTCAGTTCTCGTGAAGCACAAGTAGACAATGGCTGCGGTTACATGATGTTTTTTAATTCGGAATTAATAATTAGGAATTAAATAATTCCGAATTAGACTATTTTCCTTCGAGTTTACTTGGAAATAGTAATTCCGAATTAAGGTTTACATGGAAAACACGTTTGTTCGGCTTTATCCAACTCCGCTTTAGGTCTGGGGGTTGGGAAGGGTTCTGATTGGATGGGGGGGGGGGGGGGGGGGGGGGGACGTCTTTACGTCTACCAGAAGAAAACAAACTTAGCTAACTCGATTAGCAACAACATTTCACTTATTTTTGACCTGGGTGGCGTCTCTATCTGTGAAACCTCCTTCATTTAACCTAGCCGCTACAACTTTGAAAAGCTCACAGTTTTTATGTTTCCTGCCATCTGTTCTTTTAATTATTTCCAGTTCCTCCAAGCTATTTATTAAATAAATCGTCTCCGCTCTCGAACACCGTTTACTGCGTGCTGCCATTTTAAAATTTTGTTTTGAAAACAAGCCCAGCGCGGAATATAAGCGTCATGGCAACAGACGGGCAAGAGAACTAGCATGCGCAGAAAGACGGGAATTAATTTAAACAGGAATGAGTGTTTACATGACCGCAGAATTATTTAATTCGGAATTAAAATGGGAATAAACCAGACACTTACTTCGGAATTAAGTTAATTCGGAATTGACATTTTCATATGGAATTAAGTGTAACTTTTATTCGGCTTTAACTTTAATTCTGAATTAAAGAGGAATTAAACTTCCCATGTAAACGCACTGAATGAGAAGGAGAGTAAGTTGACTTTAATTACACGCTGAAGTCATCTGACCAGCTCAGCCGTCTAATCTGACTTCTGGCTATTGTGATCCAATCCTCTCCATGCAGTCAGTGTGAGCTGGACAGGTGTTGCCCTGATCCAGGTGTCCTCACCAGCGTGAGCTGGACAGGTGTTGCCCTGATCCAGGTGTCCTCACCCTTCACAAATAGCACAAACACATATTCTATCCTGTAATTGTCTGCGCTGGCTGACTCAGCTTGTTTACAGCCTCTGTGCACAACTAAACCCGACAACATATCATTAGAGTCAGTCCACCCCCCCCCTCCCCCCTCCCCCCCCCCCCCCCCCACCCCGCCCCCCCGGCCCATTCCCAACTCATCCTAAAGCCTGGTTTCTGTCTGAAAGACATTTCCCATCAGATTCATTTCACATCCCAGGGAGTACTACTCGTCTCCTACAAAGTCAGATTTTTTTTAGGGCAGGTTAAAGTGAGGTAAGTGGATCCCCCCCCCCCCCCACCCCCACCCCCCCTCCACACCCCCCCTCCCCCCCTTCTCTGATGCCTGAGGCTCCAACTCCATGAGAAAACAAGCTCTGAGGTTCTAAAGGACTGGAGAGTAAACACAGTCTTCATCCAGAGGTTAACAGAGGCCGGGGGGGGGGGGGGGGTCTGAGATAGTAAAGAACAAAAAAAAAAAAAAAAACAGCTGTCAAAGAGCATGCATATAGATGCTTGCTTAACATGCTTAAGGGACAGATGTGACAGATGTGCAGATGATAATTCTATTAACTTTATAAACTGAAATCTGGTGTTTATTTAAGAGCTTCTATATGCTAAATGAGATTTATTTAACTTGTTCTATAAATCTCAACCAGGTCCTACAGTGATTAGAGAGAAATGTCATAAATAGATGTTTGTCTGGTTTTGCAGAATGAGTTTCGATGTCATGAATGCTTCAGATAAATTCTGTGTCTATGGAAGAAGAGAAGGAGGAAGTTCGCTAAAGCAAGTGTGAAAAGAGGAAGTAGTGATTTAAGTCATGCATATATCATGTTTTTTCATTTGCATAAAGTCGGGCAAGGCTAAACTTTCTCCTAACATCTCCTAACTTTCCACAGGAAATGAACGGGATCCATGCAACGTGAGCAATTCAGTCTTAGTAGTACGACTGAACAGTGTTACCATAGCAACGTAACCCCTAAAACTATATTAGCTACCTTTGAGCCTCTGAGCCAGAAACTGCAGACGTTACTTTGTGCGTCTTTAAATGTGGTTTGTTGAACGTAACAACGTGGCATCTCTGTTATTGAAGTATCCCTGAGTAAATGAATTAGTGATTATAAAACCTGCCGGCACTCGGAGGATCATGTTTGCAGAAATAAGGCAATGCCTCCTTTTTGAAGTTTTACAAGCCTTGAAGAGGAGAAAGGAGGAACAGACTTCCTCCAAAGCTATTTTCACATTTCTGAAATAGTTTCTCTCATTTAAAATGGAAATCACAAAAACACTTCTGGCCCTTTTTCTTTATGTTATTATTATTATTTGTTTTTAACACACACCCATGACAGAAGGATGTCTACAGACAGCCTTTGCCTTCTAAAAATATGTGCGGCTGTCAAACTGCATCTTAAAGCAGAAATAAAAAAAACCGTGTAAGACTTTTTGCCGTAGAGGTTTTCTAAGGTAACACGTGCAGAAATGTTTAAGCCCTCAGGAGAAACTGTTAGTGCCGCTGCTCCGTCTAAGATCCTGAACACAGGATGTCATAAACAGGCTACGACAGGCCTGCTGTTTTCACAGCCCAGGTGCATTGTGGGTAGGTCAGCGCCCTGTAACCACTCTGGCTGTACTGGGGTCAAAGAAACACCTTTGAGTGGTGGAATCCTTAAATCTTTTATTAAAACTTTTGTTATCGTGACCAATTTTGGAATATTGGTCTGTTTTAACAGACACTTTTTCTCTACTGATGCAAGTTTCATTTATCTCAATTTAATTTTGGATAAGAAACACACTTGATTATTCTCAAAATCATAACTTTGAAGAGTATTTGTTGTTCAGGCCTTTCAAAACAACTAAATATCTGCAGAACACATGAAAACCTTCAGAGTACATGTCAAATACTTTTAGACATCTAGACTGTAGCCAGAAAAAACAAGATTAAAAAAAATAGAGATGTACATTATACACTGTAAATTATTTGGTTCTGACCAAGAAAAAAACTTACATTTAGAAGCGTTAGATATTTTTTCTTGTTTAAATAATTACTTTCTTATTTTAAGTCTCAGTATAATCTTATATCAAGTAAAACTTTTAAAAACTTTTTTGTCTCAAACAGGCAGGGAATCCTAAAATGAGACAATTAACACTTAAAATAAGCTGTATTACGTTTTTCCTCTTCCTCATCAAAATAAATCTTGTTTTAAGATTCAATAACAAATTATACCTTTCTTAAATCTAGAAACAATCTTAATTTAAGAAATCTTACCAAGGGAAATGATCTTGTTGCAGGAACAGATTTTTTTCACTTGTTTTGAGAACCTTTTTTCCTTAGTTGTAGTGTTTTTATCTTGTTTGAAGACCCCCTTTTTTTTCCAGTGTAACGTTATGATTATAACACTTATTCCATCTGAGAATCTTTGAAACTGGAAGAATCTGTCAGACTGACTCTAAATGAGTCATTTCTGAGTCATTGTTCACTTCTGAACTGCAACCTAAAAAAATAATCTGTCACTAAAGCAACATCTGTATTCATAAAGCAGCATGGCTGTTACACGACTAGATTCAGACTAGCTAACACGCAGTTATTAAGCATAAAAGTTCCTTATACTAAAATAGTTATGTTCAATCCAAGGATTCTTTATAATGTTAAGTACTTTTCATGTTTTTGAGCTTTTATCTTGACTGACCTATACTGTGGTAAGACATAGCGGTTGGCTTGACACTGACACCGGCTAACCGGCCAAATGCTAGTAAAATTCGGCTGTGGCTAGTAACAATTTCTGTCTCACAAGCAACTTTAGCTGGTAACTTATTCTTTGATATGATGCATCACAATAGTTGTACCAAGTGTTTGTATTTAAAATGTAAATGCGAGAATATTGTGAAGAAGAAAAACTGACAGCAAAACTGTGGCTAGCATAAAGACTAAATGGCTAACGACTGAGGAAAAACACTAGCCACAGTGGCGGGTGAGCAAAAAAAGTTAGCGTCGAGCCCTGGTGGTTACTGAGACCTCTCTTTGTCTCCTTCAGTTAATCCAAAATGCTGCTGCTTGTTTCTTTACTAAAACCACGTTTAGGAGGGAATTACTGCGTCTCACATCTGGATAAGAGTCCAGTAGTGACACATCTGTCAACAGCTGCTGGAGCTGAGATCCTGAGTGGCGTCATCAGACCTGTGGATGATACCCAGACTACCTCCAGTTATCAGAGATAATGCCCCCCCCCCCCAGCTCTGCCGTCCTATCAGACAACATTAAGATAACACAAGAATGCGCAGGAGCACTGTAACTCCAGTCAAAACTCTTTTGGGATCATTTGATTTGACACTTAAGGGTTTGACGTCTCCAAGTTAAAGGTTATTGGTGTTTTACAAATGTTCTCTCTCAAAGCACAAACAGAATTATTATGCCGTAAACATGCGGCATTATGATCGCAACTTACTTAAACTCTGTCTACTTCTGCTGTTGACTTCATTTTGTCAATTGACCTTTCGGTAAGCACCGCCCCCTCCCTAGTTACTGTTGCTAGGTCGGACATTCTCGCTGCTCCTCCATTAAGGACAATGTTATTTTGCCATTTTTCCGATGCCTATCAACAGTATTTATATCACACTATAATAACGCCGTGGTGAAATATTGCTGCTGGGGACCTGCAACAGTGACTCGAGGTGTCCAGAACGTTTGGAGGGACATTTTTATTCCCTTTAACAAACCAAAACAAACGCTGGAGAATCCAGCTGTGGGTTCAGTTGTGTCCGTCCACACAATCAACTGAACGTAGGGAAAGTTACAAAACACGCCTACATTTACTCCAAGGTAAGTTAGCTTTGTTTATTAGATGATTGATTTAACCACCGTTTAGTAAAAGTAAATTGATTTAGCAGCAGGGAGGGTGATGAGTTCTCTGTTAGCATTAGCATTAGCTCTGGTCCATAGGTCTGTCCCACACCAGAGCTATGCTAACATCAGACAGTCGCAACATTGTATTAATATAATTAATAGAGTGACTTTAACATCACTAGCCTCACATTATACCTAACAAAATAAATATCCAGGGCCACATATATTTGTAGACAACGAGGCAGGCTTATAGGTGGCTAGCAAGCTAGCCGGAATGCTAATGGAGAGTTCTGTTTCTCATCCACACTGCTTCAGTTTTCACCTGCTCCAACAAGAATTAAAGATCGGGACTTATTGATCAGAACAGGACCACATTATTTGCCAAATGCAGAGATCGAGTCCCGAGGTTATGAAACTGGACTAGTTGTGAAGCGAGAGAAGAATCTGTTTCCTCCTTCACGTACGGTCACAAACCGCGGACGGTGACTAAATACGAGATACAAGCGGCTTAAATGAGTTTCCTCTGCAGGGCGGGTGGATTCTGACTTCATGATGGGGTGAGAAGTTCAGTCAGATGGAAGGAATGTTCCCCCATATTAACGGGAGCCGCTGAGGTGATTTAGGCATCTGGTTCAGACGTGTCCATGGGGAGGTGAACTGGGAGGAGGTGAACTGGGAGGAGGTGAACTGGGAGGAGGTGAACTGGGAGGAGGTGAACTGGGAGGAGGAACCATACCAAGGACACGCCGGAGCTTCTATCTCTGGGCTAGCCTGGGAATGTTCTGGGACCTTCTCTGAGCTGGAGGAAGCAGCCAGGAAGTGACCCGTTGACCTGAACCTGAATAAGTGGAAGATAACGAATGGAAGGATGGATCTATACTTGTGCTTATATTGTAACGTGACTGAGGCTGAGAACATGAGTCCCTGGACCTGGACCTGGACCTGGACCTGGACCTGGACCTGGACCTGGACCTGGACCTGGACCTGGACCTGGACCCCCCCAGGGCAGGCCTCCACATGGACCCGTCTCAACATCAAGCCTGGGAGGCCTTGGACCAGACCTCCTGTAGGCAGTGCTAGCTTGACTAGCAACCCATCTGAGAGGACCTGCTACAGGTCTTTATTAATGGACAGCAAACTTGTGAAGAACATGATTTGTATGGAGCCCCGTTTGGGTCATAATTCAATGAATAAATTCAATTAATTCAATTCAATGAATAAATGCATATTATTTTGAAAGACAGGCATTTATTATTATGAAATATTTCCCATTATTATGATAATGGCTTTGTTTTTCATAAGAATGATTTGTGTGTCAATCACAGCAGAGAGGGCAGAGCCATTTACGTGATTGGCTGCTCTTTCATTCAGGCATAAGCAACAGTACAGTGAATCGTCAAATCGGGTCAAAATAGTATCACCTGATAAATTATCATTTCCGATATTGTCTGCTAACCTGGTCAAGGTTTCCCGTAGCTCAGTCCAAGCTAGCATAGCTACAATCGGACTAGCAGCGCACCTTGATGACGCCACGGCCCGCTGCTAACGGGACCTCACGGCCAAAACTAGTCGATGTCAGAGCGTAGAATGGAGAAGGATCAGCCAATGAGGGTGCAGGTCAACCACTGGTCCCGCCCACTGGCAAAATGTCATTATTATGTAAAAGCTCATTCTTAGATAAAAAAGCTATTCTGAAATAAACTATTATGCATTAAACTACAATTAAATAATAATAAAAATATATTTCATAATAATTACTTTTTTTTTCATAATAATGGGAAATATTTCATAATAATACACATATATTTCATTAAATTGGGAAATATTTCATAATAATGGATACGTATTTCAAAATAATAAATGCCTGTATTTCATAATAATAGACTCATTTATTCATTGAATTTTGACCCAAATGGGGCTCCATAGATTTGAAGGACCAGCCTGAACCAAGCTGAGACTCCCTCAGTTTGATCCTGAGATGTAGTTTTTTTCTTTTTTTACTACTATTAGTTATTTACAACTATTGTAGTGCATGTCATAAACATGTTTATGAGTCTTTACTGCGAAGAACAACGACTACAGGGACATTAGCCAAGTATGCTAGGCAGCTAGCCACTTGTTTATACAGCTGCACTTCAATACAATTTTTTTTTGTCTGTTGTATCACTGTAATAGTTCATAGAGTTATGCTTATATAACACCTTTTTAACTATGTCCGGGTTCTATAAAGCATTTTACATTGCCCTCGGTTACATGATGTTTTTTAATTCAGAATTAAATAATTCCAAATTAAACTATTTTCCTTCAAGTTTACATGGAAATAGTAATTCCGAATTAAGGTTTACATGGAAAACACGTTAGTTCGGCTTTATCCAACTCCGCTTTAGGTCTGGGGGTTGGGAAGGGTTCTGATTGGATGGGGGGGGGGGGGCGGACGTCTTTACGTCTACTGGAAGAAAACAAACTTAGCTAACTCGGTTAGCAACAACATTCCACTTATTTTTGACCTGGGTGGCGTCTCTATCTGTGAAACCTCCTTCATTTAACCTGGCCGCTTTGAAAATCTCACAATTTTTATGTTTCCTGCCATCTGTTCTTTTAATTATTTCCAGTTCCTCCAAGCTATTTATTAAATAAATCGTCTCTGCTCTTGAACACCGTTTACTGCGTGCTGCCTTCTTGAAACTTTGTTTTGAAAACAAGCCCAGCGCGAAATATAAGCGTCATCGCGACAGGCGGGCAAGAGAACTAGCATGCGCAGAAAGACGGGAATTAATTTAAACAGGAATGAGTGTATACATGACCGCGGAATTATTTAATGCGGAATTAAAATCAGAATAAACCAGCCACTTACTTCGGAATTAAGTTAATTCGGAATTGACATTTTCATATGGAATTAAGTGTTTACATGGTAACTTTTATTCGGCTTTAACTTTAATTCTGAATTAAAGAGGAATTAAACTTCCCATGTAAACGCACTGACTGTGTTTCTCATTTACCCATTCACACACCGAAACATTAAATATTAGTGATAATCGTGGATGAGTACAATCACATAATTTGTTTATCATTTTTTAAAATGACATTATCATAATAAATAAGTAGAGTACATTATTATTGTACTTTATGATTACATACTGCGTATGCTGCTCATAATACAGAGACTACGTTCAACTCAGCAACCTGAATTCCTGATATGTGAGTAATGACAAGCCTCACATCCAACTGCAGCCCAACCCAGAACTAAATTCCTCTGAAACTGCCTCCTTCTGGAATATTTCTGAAGCAAGTCACTAAATGTTTACTGTTAGTTTCTAGTCTCATTCTAAAAAACAATAAGTTTAAACATACAAAAGAAAAAGTGATGTCATTGAGGTTCCATCTCCCTCCTGAACCAAAACACTGATTAAACAGTAACGGGGACGAGCCGTTAGCGCCGTACACAGCGTGAGTGTTATATCTTTACAAAGCTCCTTTCTTCCTCCTCAGAACAACAATGAGACTGTTTTCCAGCTTCCTCACAGCCGCAACAATGAGCAGATTTATCTTCCTTCCCACAACAACACATCTGTGGGATTTGCTCCTCAGCAGGTGTGGAGGCTCATACTGTAAATAAGCTGGCGGTGATATCTGACACACACGAGCCAGGAATGCTGGGTAATCTGACACCAGGCCCAGGCCCAGGAGGAGGAAGATGGATGAGCCCGAGAGCTTCGGGTCTGTTACTGATCCGACCTTTGTAGAAAGCTCTGACACAAAAACTTAGAATTATGCTGTTCATGAAATTATAATGACTTTTCAGGATAAAATTCCTGGAAATTTCCTGATAAATACAGTTTTAACATCAGAAAAAAAAAAAAAAAAAAAAGTTTTCATTACCTTGATTTTAGACTGACCAATTTTTTTTTTTTTGATGCAACAATAACATTTCTCATCAGACTGATAAAGTAAAATTGAGTTAAGTTGAACTAAACTGAAATAATATGCTGTTTTTCTCAGAAAGTGGTGTTTATCAGATAATGTAATCATTCAAAGCTTGAGTTTCTACAGGAAGTGTAAAGGATGTTGATGTAAGTATAGTGGAACTATGGAGAAAATGTAATAAAAATAAAAGAAGCTTTTATAGAAATAAAAGCCTCTCAAAATAATTGCAAATGTAAGAACCTCTTAAAATAATTTTACTTTTTTTTTTTTTTTAGATAAATCATCTGCAAAAATACAGATGTAAGGTAATTTATGATTCTATATTGTCATCCAAGGTGATATTTTCCTTTAGAGTTTTCTTTATTTAGAAAGCTCAGGTCTTGTCCTCTCCTCCTGTTATAAATAAAGTTTTTATTCACCTGTTTTTCACGTCTCCCTGTTTTCATTAAAGCCTCGACTTTATTTTAAAAGAGCAGACCAGAAAGGTTTTATGATCAGCAGAGAAAATGAAACATCAGCTTTTATAACACATTGAAACCTCCTGGATGGTATTTGTTGGATGTTATTTTTAGAAAGGAACAGTTAACTATCTGGAAATCCAGTTAACTTCCCAACAGCATGTGTCACATGATGGAGACGTTGCTCTCACTTAGTTTCCCATCAGCATGTCCCTGTAAATTAAAATCTGACGGTACTTAACAATTCTTCACCTGTCTGTCATGAGTGACCCTCTGTTTACCTGGACAAATGTTTTCCAAAGGTTAAAAACAGAAAAAATAAAACTAGAAGTGCTGTGAAAGACATTGGAGGGAGTTGACATTTGTGTGTGATGAGAGTCAGAGACGTGAAATCAAACTCATCTTATTATTAAAAACAGAAGCATAAAACAAGCAGCAGCAGTAATTTATAATTATTATATTTATAAAGAGTATTTTTACCTTTCCTCCACGGAGCCAAGATGGAGAAGGACTTCTGCCAGCTGATAAACAGCCCGCTCTTTTTAATTTTCATGCTCATGTTGCTGAAACGATCACTGAAGTTCAGGAAAAATTAATAAATCAGCTTTAACAGAAAAAAGAAAAACTTCCTTGGAGATTCTTCATTGTGGGATTTGTTTTGTTTTGTTTTGTTTTTCTCATTAGTTTATTCTCCTTTTAAGATCAGTTGTAGAAAAAGCAGCTGCAGTAGAAAGTTTTAGTTTAGACTCATGGTACCTGCCTCTGCTGGACCTCTGCGGTTCTGAGAACATGTGTGAGTGAGCAGCTCCTCCAGCTCAGGGGCGTGAAGGGGCGGGGCTTCAGCAGCAGCAGCAGCCAGTCAGGGGCATGAAGGGGCGGGGCTTCAGCAGCAGCAGCCACAGTCAGGGGCGTGAAGGGGCGGGGCTTCAGCAGCAGCAGCAAGTCAGGGGCATGAAGGGGCGGGGCTTCAGCAGCAGCAGCCAGCCCAGGGGCATGAAGGGGCGTGGCTTCAGCAGCCAGAGTCAGGTGCGTGAAGGGGCGGGGCTTCAGCAGCAGCAGCCAGCTCAGGGGCGGGGCTTCAGCAGCAGCAGCCAGCCCAGGGGCATGAAGGGGCGGGGCTTCAGCAGAGTCAGGAGAGCAGGAGGAGAAGTGGCAGCCGGCCAGGACCTGAGAAGAGGAAGAAAAGGAAAGAAAAGGAAAAAACAGAAGTGAGATCAACTCTGCCTGAAGGTGAACACGCACTAAAAACAACTAAAGGAAGAACAAGAATGTGGGGAAAAAAAGAAGAGGCTGGAAATAAAACTCTTATTTTTGCTTAGTTTGAACCTAAATCCTAAGAGAGCTGCAGTGAATGACTGAAAGGAAGCACCGAGACACAGAAAAAGGAAACAATATTATCACAAATTCCATTTCCAGAAACAAAGGTATGAGATAAATGTTTCCAGCAGACAGAAGGGAACAACGATGCTCATCTTTTAGCACATTTAGAAACACACCAATGACTGAGCTTCAAAATCAAAATCATTTTCATGCAACATGATGAAAAACATATATATATATATATATATATATATATATATATATATATGTATATCTGTGTGTGTGTGTGTGTTACCTTCATGGTTTAACAGAGGGTTTTAACCTTTATGGTGTTATTAAAAAAAACATCTAGTTTCATAATCAGTTTTAGGTAAAATAGGTTTAGTTTAGTGCCATAAATATACAGTAAAATGTCAAGCTAAGATCTAGGAGTCTAAATGTGGGAAAATTGAATTCAGCCATCAAAAACAAAGCCCCCCCCCCCCCCCCCCCCCCCCCCCCTCCCTCCACCCAGTGAGCCTTTACTGGAGAATTCACCTAAAATGATGTTTGAACAGCAGAAAGGGGCGGAGCCAACACTCCCAGGAAATACCAAACGATGGATCGAATGTGATAAAAAGTCCATCACCGTGGCGTTTTCATGGGTGTGACTCTTAATGTTGGAAATAAGAGAATAAAAACAACCTGGAACATCTGTATTCCACCGCTGGAGTGGATTGAATTACGCTGTTAGGCGTTAACCAAATATCACATTTTTGCCCAAATATTGACCATTTATTGGATATCAACATACTTGCATCCATCTGTTTTTCACTAACTAGAAAAACAAGTAAAGCCCTGGAACTGAGAGACCCCCCCCCCCCCCCCCCCCCCCCACCACCACCCCCCCCCACCGGGTCGCGCTGAGGTCAGAGCCTGGTTCCACTAAGCACCTTCACCTTCAGGGAAGAGTTTCCTTATAGTGTCTGATCAGTTGCATCAAAGACGTTTTAAAACTTAAACCTTTAAAAACACATCAAAATGTACATAACCCTGTCATGCGTGAATTATCTCGAAAAGAAAAACTATATTTAAAAACTTAAAAAGAAAAAAAATCTAAGTACAACTATTCACTCCTAAGCACATGCAGTATTATGTATGTTTTTTTTTTTTTAAATTTCCTTTAATTAATTTATTCATATTTGCACAACCAGTTGCTCATGTGACCACCCCCGTAGATGTCATCAATTAATGAACTCATCAATTAACGAAAACAATCAGAATTCCTTTTCAGAACTGAGAATTAATTTCCCATGAAGTATATTTATTTTTCTTTTGACAAAATTAAAAGTAATCAAATACTTTTTCAATGTGATATTCATACTTTTCAATAATGAATAGCACAAAAGCGTGAATATGGATATTCGGTTATAGAGTCAGTGAAGCTAACCAACAGCTACATGCACATACTAGAAAACAGTTTCTGAATAATTGTGACTGTAGTGGCCACTATGCATAAAAAGATTAAAAATACTGGAGGTTTTCTTTTTAACTTGACATTAAAGTAAACTCAAGGAAACCCGAGGATAACAGCTAACAGCTAACAGCAGAAATAGCAAACATTTCATGCTAGTTTGAGACAACACTAAGCTATGACTCAATACACCTTGACATTTAGTATCACATGGTTTCTGGACTCCAGGTGGCGCTAGCACAGACTGTAGTAATAAAGATGCTCAAAAATAAAGTAAAAACAAATAACGAGGCACGTTGTAACTATTTCTACTACAGTACTGCATTCTCAGTATTAGAAGCTAATAAAAGCTCTGTGCTTTTAAACAATCATACAATATGGAGAAAACTGAAGATAAAGAAAATATCCAGTATTGTTTTTGTGATAGATAAATATAACAATAATGGTTCTTGCCCGGCACGAGAAAACTTCATGTCTTAAAAACATTTACAATGCAGTTAATGCCTCAACAATTGTGAACTAAATTTACCATTTAAGACGTTGTGCTCAACACTAATACATGAATCCCTTCATTAAGGAGATTAAAATCAAGACACCAGACGTCATATAAATGTTCTGGAAAGAGGAGCAGTCCAGAATTCCTCCTTAAAGTATTTCATTAAAGTCTTAAAGTGGAGTTTTTTCTTGCCACTGTTTGGCTTAAAGGTTTTTTTTTCTCCCACTGTGGGAGTTTTTTTACCTGCCATTATTCTTGATTAGGATTCAATATTATATTTTGGTTAATGATATTTGCTCTGGGTCTCTGTAAAGCTCCTAGAGACAAATAAAATAGAATTGAATTGAATTGAATTGAATTGAATTGAATTGAATTGAATTAAAAAAGGAGATCCAACCAACTCTTAACTCCAAGGGTTAAATTACTTTTTCCTTCAGGACTGTGAATAATAAATGTATATATACTATATACTATATACATAGTGCAAATTATGGGGGGGTTTGGGGGGGTTTGACCCCCCCAATTTACAAACTTCGACCCCCCTAAAGATGGGACAAATTGTCATTTTTGTCATCTCTAGAAAATGTTGACCCCCCAATTGTCTTTGTATGATATATATTGATTATTTATAATATGTAATTTGGACGAATATATAATATATAATATATATGATATATATATATATATATATATATATATATATTATATAGTTATATATCTATAATATATATATCTATATATATATATATACTACTATTAAAAAATACAAGCAATTATAACTGTTTGTGTATTATCAGCTTAGGAACGTTGAGTTTGTCTCTTGTCGCTGATTTAGATTTGTTCACATTATACGGCAAATTAATGCAGAAAAACAGATTATTCCAAAGGATTTCTTGCTGCTGTTTGTTTGTTTGTTTCTTTTGGTTTTAATGTATCATTATTATTTTTTTTGTTCTTTGTGTTTTTTTCCTAACCTTAACACCAAACTATTATCTTTTCCTGAATTAAATGGCCAAATGATGAATCATAACCAAGAGATTCTTTTCACACGACACAAAACCAACAATTGTGAACTAAATTTACCATTTAAGACGTTGTGCTCAACACTAATACATGAATCCCTTCATTAAGGAGATTAAAATCAAGACACCAGACGTCATATAAATGTTCTGGAAAGAGGAGCAGTCCAGAATTCCTCCTTAAAGTATTTCATTAAAGTCTTAAAGTGGAGTTTTTTCTTGCCACTGTTTGGCTTAAAGGTTTTTTTTTCTCCCACTGTGGGAGTTTTTTTACCTGCCATTATTCTTGATTAGGATTCAATATTATATTTTTGGTTAATGATATTTGCTCTGGGTCTCTGTAAAGCTCCTAGAGACAAATAAAATAGAATTGAATTGAATTGAATTGAATTGAATTGAATTAAAAAAGGAGATCCAACCAACTCTTAACTCCAAGGGTTAAATTACTTTTTCCTTCAGGACTGTGAATAATAAATGTATATATACTATATACTATATACATAGTGCAAATTATGGGGGGGTTTGGGGGGGTTTGACCCCCCCAATTACAACTTCGACCCCCCTAAAGATGGGACAAATTGTCATTTTTGTCATCTCTTGAAAAATGTTGACCCCCCCAATTGTCATTGTATAATTTGCACGACTATAATATATCAGAGATATATATGATATACTAGATATATATAAGGAGATATATATATATTATATATACTATATATCTATATAGAGATATATATATAGATCTAGATATATCTATTATATCTACTATATATATTATAGATATATAGATATATATATATCTATATATATATATATATATCTATATATATATATATATATATTATCTATATATATATATATATATATATATAACATATATATATATACTACTATTTAAAAATACAAGCAATTATAACTGTTTGTGTATTATCAGCTTAGGAACGTTGAGTTTGTCTCTTGTCGCTGATTTAGATTTGTTCACATTATACGGCAAATTAATGCAGAAAAACAGATTATTCCAAAGGATTTCTTGCTGCTGTTTGTTTGTTTGTTTCTTTTGGTTTTAATGTATCATTATTATTTTTTTTGTTCTTTGTGTTTTTTTCCTAACCTTAACACCAAACTATTATCTTTTCCTGAATTAAATGGCCAAATGATGAATCATAACCAAGAGATTCTTTTCACACGACACAAAACCTTCTAGTCATGAGATGGTTGTTGTCAGAAGAACGTAAATGTAAATGTTTGTGGTTTTTAAACTAGAAAGGTGCTAAATATGTTGTTATAGAATATGTACTGTAGTAGATAAACTGACAAAAATAGGATAGGAAACTGAAAAAAAGCACATTAGAAACATCAGCGTTTGCAAAGAAGGATTTCAGAAGACATTTCCAGTATGAAGAATCTCTGCATGCAGTGACATTTGACCTGTTCTATCAAAGTTTTGATAAACCGCTGGAACATCTGGAAGGTTTTGAATAAACACAGCTAGATGATAACCACCTTTGTGAGACCTGCTTGGTTTGGTTTGGTTGTGTAGAGTCAGTTAGAGCAACAACACCATGAATCAGTTTCTGGATCAATAAACCACCGGCCTGAGCAACATCATATTAAACTGACTTCATGCTAATGTGGAATTCTGACATTCGTTGCCACATTATTCACAGGTTATATATATATGCAACTATATGCAACATCTTTTTAACTTGTGAAATAATAGTAGCGTGTCCTAAATCAGATATTAGATGGAGTGTCTCCCTCCTGTCTGTGGACGTGTCCAGCTGTGTGACGTCCCGTCCTGTTTCTGGTGCGCTACATTCATCTCGGTCCCCCAGAAACTCACCACCACCAGACTGTGATACTACAGACCCGGAACACTGACGTCTGTTGTGATGCAGCCTGGTGTCGGCCCACCTGGCGTCCCTCACAGAGTCCTGCTGGAGCCCCTGCAGTTTCCCTACCAGGCTAACGGGCCGATGCTAATGCTACTGCGTCACATCCTGCAGCACCTGGACTGTTCAGGGACTCGTGCACGGATCCTGTTAGTGGATTTCAGCTCAGCGTTCAACACCATCACCCCCCCCCCCCCCACACACACACACACCACACACACACACCCTCTGCTCACAGACGGTCCCGGCTCACGGTACCACCGGGCCTCTGGGACTGGATCTACTGAACTGACAAAAGTCAGCAGGTGAGGTTGATATTTTTTGTTTTGTTTTCTTGATTATTTATCTATTATCTATTACATTCCGTTAACTAGAGAGACAACAACTGTAGGAAAAAAAATTCCTTGTATGTGTTTACATACTTGGTAAATAAAGCTGATTTGGATTCTGATTCTAATATTAGTGAATCTACAAAAGCAGAGTAGCTCTAGTTTTCACAAATTCTTTTGTTGAAGGCTTAACTAAATTCAAAGGTATCATATTATACGATTTTGAAGTCTATATATTCGGACAAAATACAGCAATTAAGTAGTTTGACATCGGCCACAATACACACACAAACACACACACAAAAAAACCCAAAAGCTTTACTGGGCCTCTGAACATGCGGTTTGCTAGCTGACATCCACGTTTGCAGACAGTTTAGAATCATCAACTTGTTTCTTTTTATTGAGTGATGATCAAATTCAAAACAATTTGATCCATTTTTTGTGATTTGCACATTTGTTTTGTTGTAAAAATGAGAGAATATAGTTAAAACCGTTGCTCGTCCCCCATCAGCCAGCGGTCAATATATGAATGTAATCAGGGTAACTGGATGTTTAACTCTAGACTTTATTCTTTATTTCACTTTCCTATGATTTAAAAAAAAAAAAAAAGAAAGAAAGAAAAAAAGAAGACATTACAGAGACTTCTACAATTTCACCTCCAAAGGAACATCAAAAGGACTCTGAAATAAAGTAAATGATCTCATACAAAAATCCGATTTACACTCGAGTTTTCATGTCATCGATAAATTGATCACAAGAAGATGGATGACTGTCCAGATGTCTGTCCAGATGTCTGTCCAGCTGACTGTCCAGATGTCTGTCCAGATGTCTGTCCAGATGTGTGTCCAGATGTCTGTCCAGATGTGTGTCCAGATGACTGTCCAGATGAGTGTCCAGATGTCTGTCCAGATGTCTGTCCAGATGACTGTCCAGATGAGTGTCCAGATGTCTGTCCAGATGTCTGTCCAGATGAGTGTCCAGATGTCTGTCCAGATGAGTGTCCAGATGTCTGTCCAGATGTCTGTCCAGATGTCTGTCCAGATGACTGTCCAGATGACTGTCCAGATGTCTGTCCAGATGAGTGTCCAGATGTCTGTCCAGATGAGTGTCCAGATGTCTGTGCAGATGAGTGTCCAGATGAGTGTCCAGATGTCTGTCCAGATAAGTGTCCAGATGTCTGTGCAGATGAGTGTCCAGATGAGTGTCCAGATGACTGTCCAGATGAGTGTCCAGATGTCTGTCCAGATGAGTGTCCAGATGTCTGTGCAGATGAGTGTCCAGATGACTGTCCAGATGTCTGTCCAGATGAGTGTCCAGATGAGTGTCCAGATGTCTGTCCAGATGAGTGTCCAGATGTCTGTGCAGATGAGTGTCCAGATGAGTGTCCAGATGACTGTCCAGATGAGTGTCCAGATGTCTGTCCAGATGTCTGTCCAGATGACTGTCCAGATGTCTGTCCAGATGTCTGTCCAGATGACTGTCCAGATGAGTGTCCAGATGTCCAGACTGTCCAGATGTGTGACTGTCCAGATGTCTGTCCAGACTGTCCAGATGTCTGTCCAGATGTCTGTCCAGTCTGTCCAGATGTCTGTCCAGATGTCTGTCCAGATGACTGTCCAGATGAGTGTCCAGATGTGTCCAGATGTCTGTCCGATGACTGTCCGATGAGTGTCCAGAGATGTCCAGATGTCTGTCCAGATGTCTGTCCAGATGAGTGTCCAGATGTCTGTCCAGATGTCTGTCCAGATGACTGTCCAGATGTCTGTCCAGATGAGTGTCCAGATGACTGTCCAGATGAGTGTCCAGATGTCTGTCCAGATGTCTGTCCAGATGACTGTCCAGATGTCTGTCCAGATGCGTGTCCAGATGTCTGTCCAGATGTCTGTCCAGATGAGTGTCCAGATGACTGTCCAGATGACTGTCCAGATGTCTGTCCAGATGTCTGTCCAGATGACTGTCCAGATGAGTGTCCAGATGTCTGTCCAGATGAGTGTCCAGATGACTGTCCAGATGAGTGTCCAGATGTCTGTCCAGATGACTGTCCAGATGTCTGTCCAGATGCGTGTCCAGATGTCTGTCCAGATGTCTGTCCAGATGAGTGTCCAGATGTCTGTCCAGATGACTGTCCAGATGAGTGTCCAGATGTCTGTCCAGATGTCTGTCCAGATGAGTGTCCAGATGAGTGTCCAGATGACTGTCCAGATGTCTGTCCAGATGTCTGTCCAGATGACTGTCCAGAGAGTGTCCAGATGACTGTCCAGATGTGTGTCCAGATGTGTGTCCAGATGTCTGTCCCGATGTCTGTCCAGATGTCTGTCCAGATGTCTGTCCAGATGACTGTCCAGATGTCTGTCCAGATGACTGTCCAGATGAGTGTCCAGATGTCTGTCCAGATGTCTGTCCCGATGTCTGTCCAGATGTCTGTCCAGATGTCACCAGTTGGGATTTGTGAATGAAACGTTGTTTATGAGGCTTGAAGTCACTTCAAAGGTTATTAAAAAATGTATCTACCATTCTAGATGTTTTGGAGGAGCTGAAGCCAATGAGATCATGAGAGAAATGACCAGGAATAACGAGAAGGAGACGTCCTGAAAGAGAACGAAACAAACAAACAGGACGAGGACAAGACGAGGTCTTTTAGTCAACTCCAGCTCAACTTTTCATTTCTGCACATGGAGACCAGACATAGAAGTCAAGTTCTCCTCTGTTTTGACATTTGATCTAAATCAGAAAATGTCTTAAACTGCAACACTTATCCAGCTAAACATGAACCTGTACTAATGGATGTGCTGACGGTCAGAGACACAGTAACAGCAGTTACATCCAGACTCAAAACTAAACTGTTCAAAATGCCAAAATGGAGCCTCTTTTCATTGTTTCATTCATTTTATTGACCTGTAAAGTCTCCTCTTGTGCTTTGAAATGTGCTTTTAAATAAAATGTATTATTATTATTATTATTATTATCTTGGGTTCAGATAACAAAAGGCATCTTCTGAGGTTTTATAGTCCGGTACTGAGTAGATTGGATGATCAATAGCATATTAGACTCATTTAACGAAGTACTGATTCATCAGTGTAAGTTTGTTCATTTGACCCAAAAAGGTTCTGATGTAGGTTCTGGCATGTCGGCCATGTCCATGTCGGCCCAGAGGTTCCGCCCAGTTGTGAAAGTTCCCCATCCTAATGTTCCTGAGAACCCAGTTCTGTTTGGCCCGTTTAGCTGGTTTAGACTCAGCCGGTGTGTTTTGGCCCGTCTGTGTAATTATTACAGTCATGGAAAAGATTTGTGGATAAAGGAAACCATCTGCTCTCTGGAGTTAATACCACCAGAGCTGATGAAATAATAAAAACACATCTGGGTTGGATTGGGAACAGTTTTATTACATTAAAATTCATGGTTTCTTTCCTTTGAAACTTTTTTTTTCATAAATGTATTTTGTGTTCTGAACTTAAACTAAACAGTATTGTATGAATCTCACCACAGTCACAGCCAATGTTTTGGCAGGAATACAAATTTCATTTTACGAAAACAGTTTTGTTTTTTTGTGTTCATATATGAAGGTGTTTATGGGCAAATACATCAGACCAAAGAGTTAATATTTAAAGTGTGGACCCTTCTTCTCCATAACTGATGCAACTCACTCTGGCTGCTGGATATTAATACATTCTTACGACATTACAGCCTTGAGTTTAATACAGTTTGTTACTTTTTGCTCATCCGTTGACATTTTGAGGACCAGAGTTTCTCCTTTAGACGGAAATCTGGGGAGCTTCTTGGCTCCAGCTACAAATGTTCAATGCCTTGATCTCTAAGCCACTTTATCCCTTTTGCTTTTTAACATGGTGCTCCATCATGCTGGAAAATGCATTTATCATCACAAAACTACTGGATTACTGGAAGAAGTTTCTCTTGGATGATAATTTGATCACATTCTTCATTCATAGCAATGTTTTTGTGTAGATCTGCAATTTAACCAATCTCTCAACCACGGATAGTCTCGAGATGCTTCATTGTTGACATGACACAGGACTTTTGATATATAAGATATATATATATATATATATATATATATATATATATATATATATATATATATATATATATATATATATATATATATATATATATATATATGTGTGTGTGTGTGTGTATATATGTATATATATATATATATATATACATATATACACACACACACATATATATATATATATATATATATATATATATGTGTGTGTGGTATATATATATATATTGGAATTAAAGGGACAGCATTAGGCTGGTTTTAAGTCATACCTGTCTGACAGGTTCCAGTTCGTCCATGTTAATAACGTTTCTTCTGCACGGACTAGGGTCTGCTATGGTGTCCCACAGGGTTCAGTTCTGGGACCAATCCTTTTTACTTTATACATGTTGCCCTTGGGAAAAATTATCCAGAGCCATGGCATAAACTTTCATTGCTACGCTGATGATACGCAGCTGTACTTATCTATGAAACCAGAGGAAACAAAACCTTTGGCTAAACTTCAAGGGTGTCTTAATGACGTTAAGTCCTGGATGTCCTCTAACTTTTTGCTTTTAAACTCGGATAAAACAGAGGTTATTGTCTTTGGTCCAAAACACCTGAGGAACGGATTAGCTGGGTTTACGCTGGCTTCCAGCACAGCTGTGAGAAACCTTGGAGTCATTTTTGATCAGGATATGTCATTTAAGCAGCATATTAATCAGGTTTGCAAGACTGCCTTTTTTCATCTCCGAAATATTGCCAAAATTAGGAGCATCCTCTCCCAGGGTGATGCCGAAAAATTAATCCCACGCTTTTGTCAGTTCTAGACTGGATTACTGTAATGCGTTGTTAGCAGGATGTCCGAAAAAGCTCGCTGAATAGCCTTCAATTGATCCAGAACGCAGCAGCGAGGGTGCTGACAGGAACCCGTAAGCGAGATCACATCTCTCCCGTGTTAGCCTCCCTCCATTGGCTTCCCGTGAAATTTCGAATTGAGTTTAAAATTCTGCTTCTTGCATATAAAGCCCTTAATGGCCTAGCTCCATGCTATTTACAAGACTTGATAGCATGTTATGCTCCTAATAGAGCTCTCCGCTCTCAGAGTGCAGGGTTACTCGTCGTTCCTAGAATATCTAAAAGTAGATTTGGAGGACGGGCCTTCTGCTACCAGACACCTTTTTTATGGAACCAGCTACCAGTTTGGGTTAAGGAGGCTGACACCACCTCCACTTTTAAAACTAAATTGAAAACATTTTTGTTTAGTAAAGCCTACAATTAGTCTAATCTATAGTGTGTAGGGGCTAATAGTTATAACTATAGTTGTAGTAGTAAGACTAGAGTAGCTCGTCTTAATCACAGCTTCGTCATAGCTATGCTGCTATAGGCCTACGCTACAGGGGGACACCAACATGATCTGCTGAGTGGTGTCTCCACTGCTTTTCTCCTTTGTCTTCCCTTTCCTCCTCCCTTCCTCCTCCTCCAGCTCATAATTATTTGGGAGCACCTTGTTACTGAAACTGTGCCCCATTTTCTTTGCTTTCCTCTGGTTTGTTGTGCTGTTTCTGCCCCCTTTTCTCTTTGTGTATTTGCAGGCCAGAGTTTCCTGGGTTTCATGCTGACTTGCAGTTCCATCCTCTGTCCATCCCGGGGTTCTCCTCCACTTGTGTTTGGGTACCGACTGGCGTGGTGATCGGTGACCTGGTCCTCTGGCCATCTCATCCCAGTGCTGCTACCTCCATCTGTTTATGTTTATATGGCCATTGTATTTAGTCATTTGTGTGCTCTCCTCTTTCTGTCCTCCATCTTCTCTCCATCCTCCATCCTCTCTCTGTCCTGTCTCCCCTCTTTTCTTTCTCTACCCGGCTGGTCTTCATCAGGAAGGTCCCCCCATATGAGCCAGGTCCTGCTCAAGGTTTCTTCCTCTTAAAGTGGAGTTTTTTCTTGCCACTGTTTGGCATTAAGGTTTTTTTTCTCCCTACGTGGGAGTTTTTTACCTGCCATTATCACTGATTGGATTTAATATTATAATCTTAGTTAATGATATTTGCTCGGGGGTCATGCTCTGGGTCTCTGTAAAGCGCCTAGAGACAATTGTCATTGTAACAGACGCTATACAAATAAAATTGAATTGAATTGAATTGAATTGAATATATATATTATATATATATATATATAATATATATATATATCTATATATATATATATATATATATATATATATGTGTGTGTGTGTGTGTGTATATATATATATATATATATATACACATACACATATCTATATATATATATAGATATAGACACATATAATATACATATACACATATATACATATATAGATATATATATACATATACATATATATACATATATACATATACATAGATATATAACATATATACATATATATACAATATATAGATATACATATATATACATATACATATATAACATATATATATATATACATATATATATATATACATATATATATACATATAGATATATACATATACATACATATATATACATATATATATATATAATATATATACATATATATATATATATATATATATATATATATACAATATATACATATATACATATATACATATATATATATATATATATATACATATATATACATATACATATATATACATATATATATATATAATATATATATACATATATATAAATATATATATATATATATATATATATATTATATATATATATATATATATATATAGATATATATATATATATAATATATATATATATATATCTATATATATATATATATATATATATATATATACATAGTATATGCCTATGGCTATGCCTGTAAGTGCCATGACTGATCAGTATAGTTCTTGGTATATTATTAGAAACAGAGAGCAGAGTTTATTAAAAGTACTGGAAATTTGGAAATACCAAAGAAAAACATTGCACATTAAGAAATTGCTCAATTCAATTCAATTTTATTTGTATAGCGTCAGTTAAAATGTCAATTGTCTCTCGGCGCTTTACAGAGACTCAGAAACTTCAACTATCTCACAACAGTGTTCAATGAGGAAACAGTGATATCATATTAGTAATACAAAAATATATCAAAATGACAGCTGGGGCATCACATTTATTTGAAGTGTTGAAAATAAAGATGCTTTACTGATAAACAGGCGCCAACACCGTAAGAGAGCAGTAACATTTCATCATCACTGTAAATCAAACTCTCAGTCTGTGTCAAAAACATATTATCTAGTGGTGATGACAAACCACAGGTTCATAATTATAAGTTGCCCTTTTTGTATAGACAGTTTTAATTACTGGTTTATGTAGTCTCCATAATATTTATGAATATAAAAGAGTTTAAGACATTAACATCAACAACACCTATAGGTTTTGTCTGTGAAAGGGTTTATTGGTATGTATTTATACCTTCTTCAGTCATTACCAATGATTTATAACATGATTACAAAATATTTCACAGTCAGCACTTATCACAGATATTAATAACCCACTAATAAAGGTAAGTAAAAAATAAACAATAAAATATAGCTTAATATAGGGGACATTTTTAAAAAAGAAAATCAGAACATCCATCCATCCATCCATCCATCCATCCATTATTTATGCCCGTTTACTCCTTAATCCTAATCCCAGGATCTGCTGGATCCTGTCCCAGCTCTAAACTGTGCACCAGTGCACTGGATTTCCCTCCATCTGTTGGAGATAAGATAGCTAGAAACAAAAAATGCAAATCCAGATTATTAAGAAATGATCAGATAGGACTGGGTCGTGAGAAAATAATGTTAGTTGTTGTCAGAGTGAGATCAACGGTATGAAGAAGATGGTCAGTAACATTCAGCGTCTATAAGAATGTTAAAGTCTCCCACTATAATAACTAAATCTACTCAACCCTTTGTAAAATAAGAAAAAATAATCTGAGAATTCAGAGAAAAACTCTGATTAAGTACCAGGTGGGCAACAACAAAAATAATTGATTCTTCTGACTTCCTTGTTAAATGAGAAACTGAGAGTCAAAACTTCAAATCATTAATCAATAATAGTTACAGATGGGTAGATCGATCCGCTCTAAGTAAACAGGAGACTTTGATTTATTAATAGTAGCAAGGTACTCTTGTTTCTGCAAGCAGAATAATTATATTTTAAGAACACATATGGAGTCATGATGTTAACGACGTCAGGGTGTGCACCTTTAGGTTGTAAATGAATCCTGCCACTGAACATCTGTATCGCTACAGCTAATAGATGCTAACGACACTTACTGGTTAACTGACTTTCCAGCTTTCCAGTAAAAACATGCATCTTTCCAAGAAGTGGGAGTTAGTTATAAGCATGAAAAAAAATTCCCAAAATAGTGGAAGGAACTGGAATAATCTGAGAGGAAAATACAAATAAAGTTAAAAGTGAGGATGATAAGTGGTCAGAGGGGCAAATCAAAACATCTAACCCCCCCTCATGCTGGAGTAAATTGCTCTAAATGGAGTTATTGTGACGCTAGTTGGCTCTCGAGGCCTTTTATGTCCATCCAGTAATTGTCAGACTGAGGAAATCCCTCTGACTCGTCGTGGCAGATAAGATCACGGATGTTGCCGCTCCTCCCTTTGCCCTTAAAACGTGAGAAGCACTAGAAAAACAATATAATATCTATGACAAAAGTCTTACATGAGAAGGCCATATATCAGGAGTCATTAATTTACTTTAATATGACATGAAAATATGACATAAAAATGAAAATAAGTTATTGGATAGATGACCATATGCAGATGGTATAACACCAATTTAGCAGAATCTAGGGGTAAATCATCGAGAATTATTTAAACTTAAGAAATATGAATTGCATGGAAAGACCACAGAGCTAAATATTTAGCCCTGAACTAATCAATACTTTGAGGAATTGAGAGGCAGACTAAGGTTACTTAGAAGAGCAAAACATCTAAAGAAAAAGAGGAAGAGGAAAGAAGGAGTAAGGACAGCTTTTTACAGGGACCCTTTCAAAGTTGTTAAAGGATTGTTTAGCCAGAAAAAAGGAGGACATCTTAAATCAACAAAGCTAGAGGTTTATTAAGATTATTTAATAAAGATTATTTAAGAAAGACCTGTTCAGATTTAGGGAAGTAAAGAAAGCTAGCTCTTCCACCTGATGTCCCACCGTTAGGAGAGGTGGGTCACCAGATGGACATTAGGCTACCTAAGTTCAGGAAGTAGTCAGGGCCGACTTGAGTCCCCTACTCGATTTATAAAAGTACACCTGATATTCTTACATTTTCATGGAGGCATAGTTAAGAATAGGTTAAGAATAAGTTAGGAGTTCATTTATTTATTTCTCTTTATATTTCCACATTTATTTATTTATTTATTTCCCTTTATATTTCCACATTTATTTATTTATTTCCTTTTATATTTCCACATATATTTATTTATATATTTATTTCTCTTTATATTTCCACATATATTTATTTATTATTTCTCTTTTTATTTCCACATTTATTTATTTATTTATTTATTTCTCTTTTTATTTCCACATTTATTTATTTATTTATTTATTTATTAATTTGGCACTCCTATCGCTCCATACTGAGGGAGTCTTCGGATCTTAGCTAGTTCCAGCTGAGTTCTTTGCTGAATGTAGACGGGAAAATATTCTTTAATGTGGTCACACAGACCATCCGTTTACATGGGAAGTTTAATTCCTCTTTAATTCAGAATTAAAGTTAAATACGAATAAAAGTTACCATTTAAACACCTTATTCCATATGAAAATGTCCATTCCGAATTAAACTTAATTCCGAAGTAACTGGCTGGTTTATTCTGATTTTAATTCCGAATTAAATAATTCCGCGGTCATGTTTACACTCATTCCTCTTTAAATTAATTCCGGTCTTTCTGCGCATGCTAGTTCTCTTGCCCGTCTGTCGCGATGACGCTTATATTCCGCGCTGGGCTTGTTTTCAAAACAAAGTTTCAAAACGGCAGCACGCAGTAAACGGTGTTCAAGAGCAGAGACGATTTATTTAATAAATAGCTTGGAGGAACTGGAAATAATTAAAAGAACAGATGGCAGGAAACATAAAAATTGTGAGCTTTTCAAAGCGGCCAGGTTAAATGAAGGAGGTTTCACAGATAGAGACGCCACCCAGGTCAAAAATAAGTGGAATGTTGTTGCTAACCTAGTTGTAGCTAAGTTTGTTTTCTTCTGGTAGACGTAAAGATGTCCGCCCCCCCCATCCAATCAGAACCCTTCCCAACCCCCAGACCTAAAGCGGAGAATTGGATAAAGCCGAACAAACGTTTTTTCCATGTAAACCTCAATTTGGAATTACTATTTCCATGTAAACTCGAAGGAAAATTGTTTAATTCGGAATTATTTATTTCGGAATTATTCATTCCTAATTAAAAAACATCCTGAAACCACGGCCAGAGAGTTACTAGCCACTTAGAAAGGAATAACTTAATTGATACTACAGTGCAGAAGGCAGGGATACCAAGGTTTCCGGAGTACTTGGACCGTAGTACTAGTATGATCTAGGACCGTAGTACTAGTATGATCTAGGACCGTAGTACTAGTATCATCTAGGACCAGATTCAAGCAGCTAAGATTGAGAAAAGGAATTTGCATGTAATATTTTTTGATCTTGCAATCGCGTTTGGTTAAGTATCACATAGCCTTATTTGGAGTACATTTGATTATTTTACCTAGGGTAGGGTAAAGATTAAGCCTCGTAAATATATCAGCACCTCAATATGTACGGGGGAAGTTAGCGATAGGAAGTTTGTTATTGATGAGGAGAAAAGGGAAACCTTAGCTAGGTAGGACAGCATGAACGATAAAGAACAAGTAAGAGCAATTTAAAGGATGTTGCTGAAGGACTGGGTAAAAAAGACAAGTCAGGGCTCCGAGGAAAACTGAAATTATGGTGTTTGCAGATTAGGTTATTCCCTAGGTTTATGGGATCAGTTTACCAAATTCCAATATCCACCATGAAGAGAACAGAAAGATTAGTTAGCTCCGATATAAGGAAGTGTAGCATTGTACGGGAGAGGAATAGTTTAACAGAGGTGTTTAAGTGCACAAAAGTCAGGGCAGAGCTGTTAGCGGGGAGTAAAGTTAGCCTAGTAGCGGCCAAGCATAGTAATTCAGTCTGTGCATGAGGGGAAGTCAAATATGCAAGATTTTGGATATTTGGAAGCTGCCAGTTATTGGGAAATGCAGGTAGATTTAGGTGCAAAACCCGGTTGTTCCTTAGGAAATAGTTTGTACAAGGTTAAGGCCTGACATAGTTTTGTGGTCAGTTAGAAGTGTTGGGAGTAACGCTGTACTATTTCACCCAGTGTGACCAGTGTCGTAGACTGGAATACACGGCCAGCTAAACGCTAACATTTTCATCCAAGGAACAGGCAACTGTTATACCTGGATCGACTTTAATTCCAGAATACAGAAAGGATAAATTACCACAAGATAAATTATACAGGTTGATATGTAGCTTACTAGCGGATCTAACATACACAGATCTATGGTAAAAGATCGCAATCGCGTCTCGCTCATTTATTTAACAAATTACACACGGATACACACTACAGAAGAGTAGGGAAGCTAAGAACAGTATATAATAATTCACTTACTCATATTGCCACTACAAAGTAGGGGTGAGTATTGGCAAGGACCTCACAATACGATATGTATCACGAAACGATATTATCACAATATCGTGATCTCACAATATATTGCGCTATTCTACCCAGTTTACATCAAAATTAAAAGTAGAGATGAAAAATCAAGTTGCTGTATTTGTTCATCAGATGATATTGATCATTCAGAGGACAAATTGAGTGAAAATTATTTGCTTCAAAACAACCTATTTATTGTTTATTATTAATGTTTTTGCACATTTAAGTGAATTAATGAATTTCCCTAAAAAAATCGATATTAGGAGCTGAAAAATCGATATTATATCGGGTGGCCAAATATTGCGATATATCGCCAAATTGATTTTTTTTCACACCCCTACTTGCAATGACCATGTAAATGTACAGCAGAAGCCACTGGGAGGAGTCAGTGGTTCAGTGATTTACATATGACTTAAACTTCCCACCAGTCAGTTTATTAATTAAGCCTTTGGGATTAAAGAAGCCTTTGGGGAAAAGAGAAATTCCTTCAAGAACCATGAAAAGAACCTTAAATGTGTTCTGGCCCAGTCTGGGGAAGGTGACTGAAAGTGGTCCAGCTTTTGATCCACTTATACCCTAAATAAAGCACATTTCATGTTCAATAGCATAACCACCCTAATGCAGTATAAGAATCGGTTAAACATTTGTGTTATTCAACTAAGCTACTGTATTTTATCATAACACCCCCATTAAGACTACCAGTACTGTAGGAGTGGTAGACATCTGTAACCCTTTAACTGATAGCGCTATCATGATAACAGTAATTTAAACATCTAGTTTTTTTTTTATTTTCATTACACAGCTGCGGTGACTGGTGATCGTAACATTATTTTAATATGTTGGCTACCCACCACACTAACTAAACTGAAACTGAAATTATTTTGATTATACAGCGGTACCTCTACTTACGAATAATTGGTTCTGGAAGTAGTTTGATAACCTGAAAATTTGGTAAGTAGAGACGTGTTTTCCATTTAAATTCCCTAATCTGTTCCAAGCCCCCCAAAATTTCAACATATATTTTTTTTTTATAAATTATAAATAATGACATTTAAAAAACCTGTAAGAAATAGATGTTAGAACTAGAAAAGCACTCGGAGAGCACAGACCTCCACTAAACGCAACAATTATCGAAAATTTGAAAGTGATCCAGAATCTGGCTCTTACCAATGACTTGTAATGACTTGTTCCTTTTATTCTTGCTGATCCTCTTTTATCACATCTGACTTGGGAAAATAAATGCTGTTAGTTTACCTCTAGAGTTGCACAGCTGCCTCATTCTTGAGATTCCTGGTCACAGCAGACAGATCACATGTATCAGCGGTATTTAATTAGTCTCATAACATGTCTCTTAAATCCAGACTCACCAGCAAAGTGCCATTTGTTATAATTAGGCTCATTTTGCCTCACGTTTATTGCTGTTAATAAATGGAAAAACAATAACTTTAACAATGAGTTAAATTAATACGAGGGTCATAGCAGTTTTCAAACATTCACATGCTTATTATCCAAACTTGATAAAAACTAGAAACTGACGTGACATATTGGATTATCAAACATTTTTATGGGTCCAAGCACCAAGGTTATTGTTATTTTCTCCATTTTCTGCCCAAAATAGTCTGAGCAGGAAAAAAACACCAAACTGAGTTTGACTTCCTGATGATCTCTAACTATAATTACTTTATAATTACCAGGTCCACATTTATTCTTTCCCCTTTTCAACCTGAAACATTTTAAGCTCCAGAATCCAACCAAGCAATCTCAGCCAACTTTAGCAACTGAACTTTTTCCCCAATTTGTCCATGTTTTGTCAGAGCCATTTTTGAAAGCATTAAAAACTTATACAATATATGGTTGGTTTAAATGTTAATTCTGTTTCTCTCCTTTAAAGAAGCAGCAGAATTTAAACAACAGGAGCTCCTATTATGAACAACTCTCTCCATCTGCTGGCCAAAATGAGCACAAAAGATCTGATACTTTAGGACTTACACCTTTATGAAAAAAAAAAAAAAAATGTATATATATATATATATATATATATTATATATATATATATTATTTTATGTATTTTTATTGTATATATATATATTTTTTTTTTTTTTTTTAAGAAATTCTAATCGGGAACAGACCTGCAATTGGGGAAATGGAAATGACTTTTTACCTGTGTGCCTTTTCCGTTTTGGCATTATGAAGCTTTTGGTAAGAGGGTTTGATCTCTAGCAAAAACAAAATAGCACATGTTCAAGTCATCGTTGTTGTTGAAAGCAGCAAAAAGTAACTCAGTATTTTCTTTAACTGCTGCCATGATGCCATTAAGATCTAACGGAGGACGCTGAGCAGAGAAGAGTGACGAGAGGCTGAGAAGTGTAAAGTTTGAACTAGCATTTATTTGCTGGCAAGAGATTTGTGAAATTTACATTAGTTTATCTGTTATATCAAGGTTATATTAATTAAGCCCCAAGCACTGAGGGTGCGAGGACCCTATTGTAATTCGAATGTTTATTATTATTATTATTATTATTCAGATGACCTCAGACCTGCAAAAAAGTCTCTTGGACCCAGCTTTAATCTTTTTGCTGCATCCTGGAGGGCCGTTAAAGAACCACACCTGCTTTCCATCATGGAGTGGAAACTGCCGAGTGACCCGGGGGAATGTTGGGATCACCTTAGCACACAAGCTGCCGTTAGCGCATGACAATGAGAGAGCCAGGTGCAAGGTGTTCTGGTGATGTCAGGAAGCAGCCTGGCCTTGAGCTGGTTGCTTCGTGCGGCTACATACAGAATTGTAGCAAATGGGCACATGGTCTTGTTATCCAAACGATCAGGGGTTGATGCAAAAAAGGGGATTGCTATGTGGTTTTTAATTATGTACACCTCTGTTGAGCACATACCAATCAGAAGTGTTATGTGATATTTTTTTTTTTATTATGCACACCTTACTGTGTGTAAAACATAATCATGAATGCTATGTAAATGTGGATTGCACGCCCCTCATGTACGGCAACCGATCGTGAAATTTAGAATTGAGTTTAAAATTCTGCTTCTCGCATATAAGGCCCTTAATGGCCTAGCTCCTCGCTATTTACAAGACCTGATAGCTCGTTATGCTCCTAATAGAGCTCTCTCCGCTCTCAGGGCCTGATTTACTA
>JAGFBZ010000835.1:0-216617 GCA_018398805.1 Hirundichthys speculiger | reverse complement strand
GGTTAATCCATGAATAATCCCTGAGTGGCTGCAGAGGACACATCATATGCTGTGTGTTTCATTTTTCATTATGATTTGCAATGCACAGGAAAACCTCAAAAATGTATGTTGTTTTTTTTTTCTTTTTCCTTTTGAAGCTTCATTAAAGTTCATGAAATTGTCTCAAGAAAGTACAGCATAGATTTTGCACCATCCCTTCAGCCTACACTTTGAAAAAGCCATCTGAAGGGGCAAGAGTGAGGTGAGGTGCGTTCGTTGTTGTGAGTGATGTTTAGCTTGCATGCTTATAGCATTTGACGTGCCTTCACACAAAGTAGCTGTCAATACTGAAGTCGACTAATCCCATGGTAACAGCCCTTTTGCATGTGTATCCTGCACTCCTGCAGTTGCAAATATAAACACCATCAGTGGCATTTTGAAACAACTGCTACTGCAAACATTTTTGACAGCATTTGAATTTACAGTAGATGTTTACACCAGTGGAGGACAAAGAGGGATTTATAGTCTACATTTGTACATCATAGCCTCTGTAAATTGCATTATTCAGTGCTTCTTAGTGCAATCAAAAAGTTTTGGTTAAGTCAAAACATTTTCAGCAAAGTAAATACACAAAAGATCAGTGTTACACAATGAAATATTACCAGTCAATTGTGCATCAAGTGATCAGTTTATGTTATGTTTTCTGTTGAAACAGCAATTACTACTTGTTCTTGTGTATGAGGTTTCCCACTCTCTGAATAAATTTCTCCAGCTTGTTTTCATGGTGCCCTCGTGCACCCCGGATGAGGTTGTGCTCAACAGTTACATCTGCTTTAGAAAGACCTTTGGTTTTGTCTTGAGATTGTCTGTGTCGTGCATCTGCGGGTAGAGAGTGTTTTCTTTCAAATGAGCAGAATGGCTCAAATCTGCTGTACAGGCGGTTCTCAGTCCCAGGCCTTGAGCTTTTGTCAAGATTAGAGGGTTTCTTCTGTGTGGAACTTTTGTGGAAAGACCTCTGAGGTGGAAGCCGGAGTTCCTCAGTTGTGAATCGTGGTTTTGAGGATTTTAGATGGTCATCCTCTACAGTGTCTCTCTTGTATGCTGATGAGGATTTAACAGAATTGGTTGTGGTCCGCGGAAGTTTTAGTCCCTGATTACTTGTTTTTTCCTCATCGTCAGCTGTTATGGTGTCTGTGCTCTCAGCAGAACTGAGACTTGGGGTTTCCATGATTCTTATGGAATTCTCTTTCTTCTCTGGTATGTTCAGAAGGGATTTTATTTTCTTGGAACTCTTCTCGAGAAAATGATGAGATCCCAGCCCCTTCGATTTGTTAGCTAAATCCTTGCTGTTCAAGTCCAGTACTGCAGCAGACATGGTCCTGCATGGGGGCTCCTGCCAAATGTGAGTTCTGGAGCCCTTTGTGTCTGTGATGCTTTTGACATCATAATGTGAGACAGACCTCTGATCTTCATTTAGGTTTTTGTTATATCCTCCATTTTGAACTTGTGTACCTGCTGTGTTTCTATTTACGTGTGTCCTTTGAAAAGCTCCATACATGTGGCCTGAGGAGTCATCTGTGTTTTCAGTGTTTGATCGTGGATCTGCCACACTGTGCCTTTTATGCCAACTACTGTCCATCAGGATGTCAGGGTTCGAGATTATCTGTCCATGTTTAGTTCTTCCTAAACTGGCATAAGTAGAGTGGTAAGAGTTTTTACCTGGACCATAGCCTGTGCTATCGGGAAAGTCATCCAAAATCTGCAGACTTTGCCTCTTCATCATAAACTCATCAGTATTTATTCTGTTGTCAGCTGCTACTGCAGGATTCCACTGCATCAACGAGTAGTTTAAAGGAGAGTTGTGTGCTGCTGCAGTGTTGTTTGTGTTGTTGTGTGGCTCCATTTGCTCTGGTATGGTGGACCTGAACGCAAGAGAGGTCCTCATCCTTCCTTGCATAAAGGAGCTAGATTTGTCCAGGGGTTCAAATTGCTCTGAATAGTCGCAAGAGTCTGAAAATGGAGGATCTGGGTTTTTAAGGTAAGATTCTATCCTCCAAGTGCGCATAAATGACTTGGATGTACTGTCCGATGTCGTCATGTTCTGCTGCATGGAGAGGACCTGCTTGTCATTGCCATTGTAGGACTGGCGCATGTTTTGACCTCTGTACATCTGCGGCGCTTGTAAGTAATTATCCATTGAGTAGTTTATTTGTCCGTTTCCAGTATCTCTAGAGATATTCCAGTTACTCGCCCTGGGCCTGATGTTCTGTGGGATGCATCCATCTTGTCTCTCCCCTGCATAGCTGTGCCTTTTCAAGATGTTCATTGACTCTGCAGACTCGAGCTGCTGAAATCGGGGTATCAGACCGTGAACAGTGATGTTATTTTCAATCAAGGGCTCGAGCTTATTACTTTCTCCTTCAAAGAGTCTTTCTTGTAGTTCTCTTGTACCAGTTTTCCTCTCACAGGCTTTCTGATAGACTGTGTCCAAGGAATGCCTCAGCTGGTCTCTCCGACCAAACTTTGGAGCAGGATGAGATTTTGGCAAATTCTGTTGCCCCTGAAGACCATTGCGTTGAAACAAACCCTCAGGGGGACCCAGCTCAGCTGGTACAGTCGACCGAGCGTAGAGTGTCCGAAACTCTTCGTCATAGGACTTCACAAGGTGGCCGGTGATGACCTGAACCATGCTCAGATGGATCTTCTCAAAAGACCAAGTGAAGCTGTAAACACATGGAAACAGAAATCTGGGTTAATTCAATCTTGAAAAAACAAGCTGTGGTAAGTGGTTTCATTTTCTTATTATGAAGATTTATATGTCAAGTTCCTCTTTTTGTTTTTTTTTTACCGTTTTAGGATAACAAACTGATGGCACAAAGCAAAGAATGCAAAACAAAGAATCTTATCAAGAACTGATATATTTAGAAGCTTTTGTTACAAACTGCTTCAGAAAATGTCAGCAATAAGTACAATCTGAAACGTTTTAAAGGCCGACAGAAAATGCTGCACTTTGCTCAGAGTATACATGTCAACGTTGTCCATCACAGCTCTTTCATACTACACCTTTATTTACCTGTAAGAGCCATAAATTGCTGTGTGGCAGTCGACTAAAAGAAACTTCTGCTCCATCGCTCCATGAAATTTCGCTCCTGAGCGACAGAGGTAATCCTGACCTTTCACTGTGCGCACCCTCATGTTCTGTTGTCAGAGCATTGAAAGGAACATGACAATGTTATATTTCAACAAAGAAATGCATCAGTCATCAAAAGGACATGCAAATGTCTTGTGCAGAAAAGTCACGCCAATGATCTGCTGAGACCCAGCATTGTTGTTTTTGTTGGCATGCAATTTAAGGCACTTCAATTTAAGTTTAAGGGTGTGTTTGGCTTTTTCAGATCCCTTGCCAGTAATTTGTTCTCCACCCAAAAACTGAGGAAACTATTTCTTCTTCTTCAAAAAATAATAACTGCTCTCTGTTGAAGCCTAAAATGATTGATTCTGTGTAATTATGTATTCAGAAATTCATATGATGGTAAAAAGTCTTTTTTTAACAAAAATTAAGCCAAAAGTTTAAAAAGTTTGGGTAATACTGAAAACCTCCATGATTTAGTAGCTTGTAGATCTATCTTTATCAGGAATAACTTTAAGTACTAATTTCTAGTGACTTTACTGGTGTCTCAAATAAATGTGGTGAAATTTTGCCCCAGTTTTCTTTACAACATGACTTCTGCTAATTGAGGTTTTTATCATTCACTAATGTACAGCTGTCTGAAAGCTGCACCACAGTGTTTGGGTCAAGGTCTGGACTTTGACTAGACCATTCTAAAACTTTGTTTCTTTTATTTTTCAGCCATTCTGATGTAAAATTGTGGGTGTCATAATTCTGCTGCATGACCCAGTTTTCAACTAAGTTCGCCAGTCTAACACATTTGCCTCCAGAATATTTTGGTGTGCAGAATAATTTATGGCCACACAGTCACTGCAAGGCACCCAGGTCTTGTAGCTGCAAAAAATCCAACTCACCCCCTCCACTTATGTGTTTGACAGTGAGTATGATGTATTTCTTTTGAAAAGCTGTTTAGTTTTTGCCAAACATGGCACTCAGCATGAAAACCAAACAACTTCACTTTGGTGTCATCTGTCCCTAAGATGTTGTTCCAGAAGTCAGTTTGTGAAAATGCAGTTTTGGAAACTTTCATGATATTTCCATCTTCTTTTTGGACTGCAGAGGCTTCTTTCTGAAAATCTCTCCAAATAAACCACACTTATTCAATCTTCTGATTTCTCATTTAATCTACAGTCAACATGCTTACTGAGTCCTGTTTCAGTTTTTTTTTTTTTTTTTCTGGGCTTGGAGTGATCTGACGTTGGTGTCAGTTTGCCGGGCTGTCCACTTCTGGACAAAATGTTTTAAATGGTTTTCACAATCTGGACTTGGTTATTTGGAAATTGTTTGGAAATGCACAGTTATGTAATTTGGTCTACCGCCCAGCACTAATTTGGAACGAAGGACTTTGTCCTCACTACTGATTAGCAAACGTCAGCCAGGTAATATGTTCAACTAAGATAATCTATTTGCACAAGAAATTTTTAGAATTTACAAGTTTGTAGGTGGGAAATTTTCCCAGATGCTCCCTAAAGGTGGATTTACAACTCGGAGTAATGTAAGCAACGCTGACCCCGGCTCAAACGGGCCACCTACTCGCATAAACCGTGTTGAAACCTGTAACCGTGTACCGTTTATCAGCTCTTTGGCTCGTTGTTAGCACAGCGTTGCGGTCCAGGTTCTGTTGCTGTGTGCGCATGCGTAGAAGCATTAATGTTTTGTTAAGATGCAAAATTGCTAACTGGCAAACAACAGTTTTTCCAACTTGCTGGACTCGAACGTAGTCACATCAGGTGTTAATTTTGAATCAAAAAGGTAAATAAAAAGCTCCGCTGGACATTAACTCTATGGGCAGTCGCTATGCGAGCAGCTCATCTGGCAGTGCCCACACACTGAAATCTAAAAAGAGCCTCAGCAGTTGTTGTCAATAGTTTTCCCCTCATTCCTCAGTCCTTTTTTAGGTTTTGTTCTAAAATACCCTCAGCCACATCTTTCTCTCCAACTGTTTGCATTTTAACAAGGTTTTCGAGGCGGCCCTCCCCACCCAAAGCCCCGACGAGTTGCCAAGATACAAACCATGTGAAGGAATTTCAGGCCCTCAGTAAATCTTTGGGGGACTCTGGATAAAACAGGCAAACACATTTACGTCTTTAACATGATGCTTCAGTGCATTAAAGGCTCGTTCATCGTGAGTTTATGGGGTTTTTTTCTGGGAGATACACTGTTAAAAAAGAATAGTTGAGAAAACTGAAAATTTCAAGGCAACCTTTTGCAGCAAAAGTTTTGAATTGTCTCAACGATTTGCAATGTCATCGTCCTAACTCACATTTCATCGTTGTACCAGTTACATTTATATTGTTCTGTGAATAGTCACTATTATTAATTCTTCATTGGGCCAATATAAACTTGTTTATTAGCTGAATAGTGTGATTCACAGGACTACCAAAAGCAAATCAACCCAACGATTATTTTTAACTACTGGAATTAATAAATAAATAAATGCATTTTAATAATAAAAGTCCGTTCCAACCGCTGCATAGATTTAAATAAAGCCTTGTTGCTCTGTTATATACGCGAGTAAAAAACGCGTCAGACGCAAATCTTGAGCATGCAGGCTGGTAAGTTAGCTAGTTTAACTGGCATTGGCTGCGGTTACATGATGTTTTTTTTAATTCTGAATTAAAAGTAGGAATTAAATAATTCCGAATTAAACTATTTTCCTTCGAGTTTACATGGAAATAGTAATTCCGAATTAAGGTTTACATGGAAAACACGTTAGTTCTGCTTTATCCAACTCCGCTTTAGGTCTGGGGGTTGGGAAGGGTTCTGATTGGATGGGGGGGCGGACGTCTTTACATCTACCGGAAGAAAACAAACTTAGCTAACTGGTTAGCAACAACATTTCACTTATTTTTGACCTGGGTGGCGTCTCTATCTGCGAAACCTCCTTCATTTAACCTAGCCGCTTTGAAAAGCTCACAATTTTTATGTTTCCTGCCATCTGTTCTTTTAATTTTTTTCCAGTTCCTCCATGCTATTTATTAAATAAATCGTCTCTGCTCTTGAACACCGTTTACTGCGTGCTGCCGGAATATAAGCGTCATCACGACAGACGGGCAAGAGAACGAGCATGCGCAGAAAGACGGGAATTAATTTAAAGAGGAATGAGTGTATACATGACCACGGAATTACTTAATGCGGAATTAAAATGGGAATAAACCAGCCCCTTACTTCGTAATTAAGTTTAATTCGGAATTGACATTTTTATATGGAATTAAGTGTTTACATGGTAACTTTTATTCGGCTTTAACTTTAATTCTGAATTAAAGAGGAATTAAACTTCCCATGTAAACGCACCCATTGTTAATTTAGATACAAGCCAAATAACCAAGTAGCGAATTTACTGTAGTACATTTGGCAAAGCAGCAAAAGTTTATCATCATGTCACCCGCTATTATTTAATGTATTACATGTCGATTTGCAGGCAAAATACTTATTTCACAAGCTTTGTTGAAGGTCTTCATTTGAAATAAATACTCTCTCCATCAAAGCTGAGTTGTTGTCAGTTAGAAGCAAGGAAGCATTTGGACTTGTTTTTGCTGTGCATTCTGGGAAACTTTGTCCAACTTTGTTGTCCCAACAACAAATTACAAATTCAGCTTATTTACAATTACAGATTTAGACACAATGGGGTGCACATGATCGGTCTAATGTTCAAACAAATCAGAATACCAGCTCTGCTGAATAGATCGACGCTTTCTTTTTTACAGTGTAGCGAGACATTTTCATGTGACATTTTCATGTGACATCAGCTCCTACAGCTGATGCGGCTTTGTTGTGGGGCCTCAAACAGATGTGGACGAGTTCCTGTAGCAGTCTGTGAGTTTCCGTTTGTCCCTTGGTTTTTAGTGACCAGGCCTTTCAGAAATGCTGTGGTCATCGTCCATGTATGGTCTCAATGTTGGGAAATGAATGACGGTTTGTTGGGCGGCCGATCTGGGAACAAGGTTACGTGTGTTCCCGCTCTAAACTTTAGAGTTTGTGTCACTTGTAAAAACCCAGATTGACTAGCTTGTATATGCAGGCGAAGGGAACGGGGTTGTTTATCTTCTGACTGACGTAATTCTGTGATTAGCCCTGGGTTTTTATGCCTGACACACACACAAACACACACTCAGTCTGAGTTCAGGCAGACGCTGCAGCTGACCTGAGACAAAGCCCATATGCACTCAATTTTCTCCCATAGACAACGAAAAACAACAACGAAAAAATGCATGCTGACGTATGCAGATAGGAAGGAAATCAATAAAACACAAACAAGCAGGAGGCATTGCGGTGAGATGTGAAACAACCCTCACAGGGCAGGCGGCTGGAATTTAGCACATCTGTTACTTTGGCAGGGCTTTCAATCATCCGCCATGTTTTGGAGCCAGAAAGATGGTCAAAGTGTTGCCGTGCAGGTTGTCTCAAAACACACGTTTTTACAAGCCGCGATTCCTTTACTTATTCTTTTCTTTTGTTTTTTTAAATCCAGCGTTGCTCTAAAGTGTGCAACGTCAGGGATTTTCTTTTCGTTAAAGCCCTCATTTTATCATAAACTGTTGTTGAAATAATTGTCCAAAGTTTGCAATTTCTTCATAATTGGTCAAGAAGAATTTTAAAATTGTTAAAGACTTGGCTTTGCAGCTCTTGGACATTTTTTATTATGCATGAGTTGATTAGTTTACCGCATTTCTCAATAAACACTTCTGGTATGCGTTGCACAACACGTTATGAGCTTCTGTAATTTTCTTGGGAAAACATCTCAGTCAAACAATAGTTTTACAACCGAGGCCTTTGGACAATTATACTTCTGTTGCATACGCACAAACATACGTGCACCATTTTGGACCTTCTTTATCTGTTTTTTAGTCTATTTCATCTGTTGCCTAGTCCTGAAATGGGGTTTACATGGTTCAGTGAAATAAAAACGAGAAATATTACAGATGTCTTTCACACAGCATTTTAATTTTAGATCCCGAGACCTTGATTTCCACTTGGGCAGCGTGTGTTATGTGGTGTCACTGCCCTGAGAAACCTCTCAGGACAATGATGTTTGCCAGTAATAACACAATTGCACCGGTCTGCTTACCCTGCAGTTTCTTTTTCTACCAGCAAATTATATGGGCTGAAAGCCACAGACCTTTTGCATGAATCATGTTTGGACAGAAATAACAAGGCTGGTAAAGATTTAAGAAAAAAAAAAAAATGTAAAGATTCGGTGCCTAGTGACTAAGACTTTACTCGATAATAAGCTTCTCTATGTTGCAGACGTGTTTTCTGGGATTCCCCTCATAGTTCTGTAATCATGCAGAACATGCTCAGACTGAGAGACAGCTATAAGATACCGTCAGCACACACCGGTGGCAGTTTCAGCCATGATGAGGTTAAACATCATTACCTTTAACCACTTCCCGCCTTTTCTACAGTTGCTGCGGATGGTGACGCTATCTGAGCGGCGCTGGAGAGCCCGGTCACGTGGAAGCGGGGCGGACGGCTGGAGCGACGACGGGGAGGAGGGCTTCCACAGCGGCGACTGCGACGACGAAGACGAATGCACTGGGGTGTCGGGGCTGGGGCCGCCTCCGAGACGCAAACGGCTGCGCATCATTGCAGGTCTGGCGCACGTTACTCCTCCGAAACCCCCCCCTCGGATGTCAAAAATGAAATAAAACTGCAGCCTCTCTGGTTCCAGATGAGCAGCTGAATTTGCTTCAAAGTGGATTTATGAGTCTGTCAGTGAAGGAATTTTGGGCCAAAGCCATAAAGTTGTTTACATTTAGGCCTGATAACTGAATTAAAGTCATTTACTTAAATACTGGTAAGTGAATAAAGTAGGGCTGTCAAAGTTAACGCGTTAACGCGTGATTAACGCAAAATAATTTTAACGCAACTAATTTTTTTAACGCGCGATTAACGCGAGCCTTAGCCTAGCCGTTGATGTACAATAGTAGAGAGGAGAGTAGGTTTAATGAGCCTCGAGCCCCGCCGTAGTTGTAGTCCTGTAGTCGTCCGTAGTCCTGTCAAAACAGGAAGCCATGCACTGACTTTGACAGTAGCTGGGATAAAAATGGATACTTAGATACTATTTTGAATGGTAAGTTCAGCTTCAAAACCTTGCCTGATGGCTAACTCCACAAGATAAATGTTGTTTGTGTTTGCTGTCGATGTGAATTTAGTTACCACCGGAGTCCGACTAATCAAATATCACTTGTCGGCTAATTAGAGCGCTGATGCAGAGAGACCCCCATTTGAAGCAAACCACGAAAATACTTTGTATGAAGAACATAAGAGAAAATATTGAGTATATTTATATATAATATATAATGGATTTGGCATTGTAGCAATAAATAAACATGCATTTGTTTTGCATAAGGCAAGCATTTGTGTACTCTCATATTAGGCAAGGCAACTTTATTTGTAGAGCATAATTCGTACACAAAGCAATTCAAAGTGCTTTACAGATGCATAAAGTCACAAGAAGGCAAATAGAATCATTCCATACAAGCATAAAAATAATCAATAATAAATAAAATGAATTAATAAAAAAATTAATTAATTTAATTAAAAATGAAGAGTGCAGATAAAATCCTTCCAGTCATCATCTTCACATCTAAACAAAAATTGTTTTCAGTCTGGATCTGAACATTGTCAGAGTTCAGGTCTGTCTAACATCTTCTAGAAGACTGGTCCAGATTTTAGGAGCATAAAACTGAAATGCAGCTTCACCTTGTTTAGTCCTGACTCTGGACACCAGCAGGAGACCACTACCTGAGGTTCTCAGAGTCCAGGTTGGTTCATATGGATCTAACATGTCAGAGATGGACTTTGGAGCCATGAAGAGACTTGAACACAAGTAGAGCTGTTTTAAAGTCTATTCTCTGAGTGACAGGAAGCCAGAGACCTCAGGACTGGACTAATATGGTCATATCTCCTGGTTCTAGTCAGGACTCGTATTAATAATACAACTTGAAAAAGATCTGTATAAGGTAGATTTAGAACAGATAAAAATATGTGATTAATTTGCGATTAATCATGATTAACTATTGACAGTCATGCGGTTAATCTGATTAATTATTTTGAGAAATTGACAGCCCTAGAATAAAGGAATTTGGCCTCTTCGGCTGAGAGCCAAACACGAGCAGCGGGCGAAGCAGCGAGGCGTTTACATGACTACTGTACATGCTGACACCACGGTGACACTATGCAGCAGGAGATGTGAGACTTCCGCAGGTAGCCGTCTCACCCCAACCCCGTGACCTTCCTGGCGTCCGTCCCGCGAAAAAAAAAACGTCAGACGTACGCCGCGAAAGCCAAACAAAGATCAAAAAAAGCTACAAACAGTTGGAAGAAAAGAAACCAAACAGAAGAAGAAGAAGAAGAGGGAGAAAACAGCGAGGCGGGGAGGAACAAGAGGGCCCGGTACGCTGATAGAAAGCCAGCGCAGCTGAGCAAACACCACGCTGGGAGTAGCCCTTCTGTCGGGGATGTTGTGGCAAGGATTTGGGTTTGCTGGGCAGGAACTCGGGGTTCACACAGAAGTCCAGCAGGACCGTCCTGGGCCGTGAGAGTCCGATGGCCTCTCTTACGCACTGCTGCTAGCCTCGATGCAGACTTACGAGCTTTTCTGTGATCCGTTCTGAGCGTCATGAATTAGATGTTTGTTGCATTCAGCGTGCGTGAGCTTGAAGGCTGCTGTTTGTACACATAGCGTTTGTGTTTGAAGGACCTTGAGGAGTCCCCGCTCATCGGCAAACACTCAGATAGCCGCTGATAGCCTGCGATGACCCAGCAAAACGCTGACCGAGCAATGGCCGCCCGGCCCCTTTTGGTCAAACAGAGGGCTTTGAGTTCAAAGGTCACCCTACAGAGCATGAGGCCAAATGGGTTGCCTGTCTGTGCTCTCTCTCTCTCCTTTTAGATGGACGAGGGAGATCTGGTTTCACAAAGCCTGGAGCAGATTGCTGATGTGCACACACACACACAAATACACACAAGAAGCAGGGAAATGTGGCAGAAGCCACAACAACAAGGTGCAGACAGGACCGACGCAGAGCTGAGACCCGAGCACAGCCTCGCTGTCAGCCTGCTGACCGCACGGAGGATGTTCCCAAACAGGCGTAATGATTGATCCCTCCTCGTCCGGTCGCAACACAGATTCCAGAACCTCCTGTTAACTAATACCAGTCGCCCGCTGCACACACATGCACGCGCACGCCGCTCCTCCAGACCAACCAGACTCCATGTCACGCATTCTCCAGAGCATTCCACGCCGGTGGAGCTATTCCAGGACAGGGACCCCCACCACCCACCCACCCCACACCTTCAAAACCGGGCCTGAAGGCAGAACACGGCTTAGACAGAGCTGTCTTTGCCCTGCAGTCACACAATTATACACCGCCTGGTCAAAAAAAAAAAAAAAAGGTCATACACTAATATTTTGTTGGACCGCCTTTATCTTGTTGTATCGTTTCGATAAGCATCTGCAATGTCACAAGATTTATTTCCATCCAGTGTTGCATTTATTTTTTTCACCAAGATCTTGCATTGATTATTCTCAATGGGGTTCAGGTCTGGACTCTGTGTTGGTCAGTCCATGTGTGAAAATGATCTCTCATGCTCCCTGAACCAGTCTTTCACAATCTGAACACGATGAATCCTGGCGTCGTCATCTTGGAATATGTCCGTGTTATCAGGGAAGAACAGATCCATTGATGGAATAACCTGGTCATTCAGTATATTCAGGTAGACAGCTGACCTCATTCTTTGAGCTCATACTGTTGCTGAACCTGGACCTGACCAACTGCAGCAACCCCAGATCAGAACACTGCCCCCACAGGCTGGTACAGTAGACACTAGGCATGATGGGAGCATCACTTCATCTGCCTCTCTTCTTACCCTGATGCTCCCATCACTCTGGAACCGGGTCAATCTGGACTCATCAGATCACATGACCTTCTTCCATTGATCCAGAGTCCAATCTTTCTGCTCTCTAGCTAATTGAAGCCTTTTTTTTCTAGTTAGCCTCACTGATTAGAGGTTTTCTTAAGGCTACACAGCTGTTCAGTCCCAATCCCTGGAGTTCCCTTTGCATTGTGGGTGTGGAAATGTTCTTACTTTCACTATTAAACAGCCCTGAGTTCTACTGTTGTTTTTTTCTTCGATTTGATCTCACCAAACGTTTAAGTGATCGCCGATCACAATCATTGAGGAATTTTTCGAAGATGATGGGTCCCCACAATCCTTCCAGTTTTTAATAATGCGTTGGACAGTTCTTAACCCAGTTTTATCAGTTTCTGCAGTCTCCTTAGATATTTTCTCTGCTTGATGCCAATGATTTGACCCTTCTCAAACAGACTAACGTCTTTTCCACGACCTCGGGATGTGTCTTTGACATGGTTGTTTAGGAAATGAGAAGCAACTCATTGCACCAGCTGGGGTTAAATAACTTGTTGCCAGCTGAAAGATAATAATCCATGTAGTAATTATCAAGTTAAATCCAATTTTTTTTGGCCAGGCAGTGTCTCATTTGCTAACTAAGACTACAAAATGAGTTTAATCATCTATTTCAACAGTGGTAGTGGTGTTGAAAAAAAATTTTTTTGGGCTGTATACAGTTTGTTTACTGCTTTTTTTTCAACCATTAACCAACCAATAAACCATGTGGTTTAAACACATGGTATGATTGTAAAGATGGTCAGATGATTTAGTGACTTGTCACTTGCTGCACAAAAGACTTACTGTTTCAAGCGACCCATGCAATCACTCATAAAGTCAGCAGTCTCATTAGCCGTAACCAACTAAATGTACTGGTGGAAGGAAAGTCTATTAATGAATTTGTGTAATTGGATTACACAAAGGGCCATGTCAATGTTTATGAGTCCAGCATTGTCTTACCAAATCAGTACTGTAGATTTAATAGATACACACGATACAGTGATGAGTTACTGTACCTGCAGCATCCGTGTGAACGGTTTACCGCTTTCAGACAGATGAGGGAAGCTGCTAATTTAGCATGAAACCTGACAAACCAGGTACATTTCATGACCCCAGAACCCCCCCAGTATGATTTACAGTAATCATCTGAAGCAAAGCAGAGTGCTAGTGTATTTACGGCCAGATGGTGAAGTACTATACTTACTGTCTTGTATATCACTAAAACATGAGAGCATCACAGTCCATTAGAGCACTCGTTCAGAAATGTGGGAAATTTGAGAAGAAAAAATACAGAAAGAACCTGGAATGACAACAAAATGGCTTCTGCCGGGGATGAAGTTTCTCTGCAGATCCTTTGTGGTCTATGAGGAAGCAGCCATCCGTGACAAAACTGTGGTAATGCTCATTAATAAATTTAAATCACTTCTAAAAACTGGTAATGACATCAGCGATCATCATGGCAGGAGAGAGCTGGACATATTTTGATGTGCGCCGTTCCCGACGAGGCAGCAAGTCCTGCATCTTTTTTTGAGCCGTTTAGATATGAAATCAGGAAAACGAGAGCCAGGTGACAGAAGCAGCCAGCTGAGAGTGAGTTTCTAAAGCACATGTAAAGGTAATCCTTTACAGCACAGGTGTCAAACACAAGGCCCGCGGGCCAAATGTGGCCCGCCACCTCATTTTATGTGGTCCTCGAGAGCTTGGGCATTATTGGCTTAAATTTTAAACCAATATTTTAAGACTTAAAATAAGCTTACACCGCTTTAAAGCGCATATTAACAATAAACTACATCTCCCATCATGCATTTCATCGTTACCACAACAAGATGATTTTTTTAGAACTGATGGACTTAAGAAAAGCAGTTCAATGAATGACAGGAAAACAATTAGAAGTTTGTATCTCAAGGTGAAATAACAGTATGTCTTTTGTGTTATGAGCCGGGTGTCAATCGTGAAAGAGTTTAATCTACGTCGGCATTTTAACAGCAAACACGGAGCTAAGTATGCTAAAGCTTCCGCTTCTGAAACCAAGGTAATGGATACTCTTACAACCACAAACCCTGAGTTTAATATAATAATAAGTTAAATATTTGAAACTTGAATACATAATAAATACAGAAACCATTATTTAGCATAATAATAAGGTGTAGTTTAATTTATTTTGATTTACATTGCATTTTGTTACATTCATGCTGTCAATCTGGCCCTTCGATGGCACCCATGATGCTGATGTGGCCCTCAGTGAAAATGAGTCTGACACCCCTGATCTAAAGTATCCTGTTTAGCACAAATGAGTCTGAGTGATGACAACGTTTTCCCTCTCTCACTGAGTTTCAAACCGGCAAATAAACAGGATTTGTGCGTAAAAAGCAGTGAGAGAGTAATGTACGGGTTTGCTCCTGTCTGTGTTTTCGTTAATCCATCAATCTGGGATCCCAGGTGACTGAGATGAGGGCTCACCTGTGCATCTATGCTTCCCCGCACACCTGCTCTCTGGCTGTTGCAGCTCCCGCGAGGAAACAAAGAACATGCCACCAGCCGTACAGAAACCTGCTCCCAGATAGTGAAATCATAGTGAAATAAAGGAAATCACTCGTTCTACAACAAAGAGGTGACCAAGCAATGCTAATAGCTATTTCAGAAATAACCGTACTGGACGAATGATCTAAAATGAGCCTTTGCTCAAGTTTGGATTTTCAAGTGGACGGTTGGCGTGATCTGTTGATGCTCGGTTGTTATACGGATAAAGCCGTTTAGTTTCATATCTTAATATGAAATCTAGTGGATGTGGAAGAATGAAGAAAACATCACATGATAAATGGGCTATGTTTAAAGCCGTGTGCGTGCTGAAAGAAAAACCTTATGAGCATCTTATGGAAGCAAACTGCCATAACAAGAAAACGTACAATGTGTCATTTCAGGATATCCAGTTACACTCGGCAGCCCAGAGGACTGTCTCACGAGTTTTCTTCTTACGCTCGCCGAGCCTTCGCTACATCTCGCCACGCTCTGCAAGAACCGAGAGAACAGATCTCTTGTTGTGTTTCTGAAACTCAGACGTTCGGTCGCAGCGAGCACCTCAAAGGAAAGCTTACTTTTTCTGGAGCTCTCGAGCACTTTTATCAGCTCTGGGGGTTAGCAAAATATAAAGTGGAAATATTCCTATAATGTGAAACATGCAGCTTAGGATGAGAGGCTGGGCCGGGCTCACCTTTCAGCCCCGCTCCAAATATTTGGCTGGAACAAAGGGGCGAAAGAAAAGAGGAAGGTGATGAAAGAATGTGGGGATAGAACACAAAGAGACAAAAACACCTTTGATAGCGCTAAAGGCTGATACACTGGGAAACCTAAACATTCTTTACTCTGTATGTGGGTCGAATTAACAGCCGTGCATGCCGCCAATATGAGAAGCTGGTATGTTAATTAGCTGCAGCTGTCACCCCTGACCCCCTGCACCTGATAGGTGAGTCACACGGCGCCAGCCCCGCACCGGAGTTCGTCACGTCTTCATCAGGCAGCTATAATCCAGACACTGTTGATGTTAGCAAGCGCTTGACGCATCCCCCCGTGTACGCCGCTTCCGCCTCGTTTCACCTCCGTGTGTTTTCATCAGCCTGATTGTCAGAGCCGCCGTGTTTCGTGAACGTCTTTCTAAAGGGAGAGCGCCCGACATGTGGTTGCCAGATAATGTGCCTGCGTGCCACAGGTTAGGGCGAGACGGGGAGAGAGAGAGTGCAGGTGTCTGGGTGAAGGAGGAATCTGGGTGCCCACATGGCCTGAGTATTCTGTGGTTTTCAACAACATGCAGGAACAGAAGACGCAGCGGAACGAAAACGAACGAAGAGTTGGACCGGGCTCTATCGCAATTAAATCATCCGCCCAACACATGCGACTCAGTTTACAGAAAAGCTAAGATGCACAGAGGCCTCATATCATATGCATGGCCCTAAATCAGGCAAATTAATTTTTTTTTTTTTTTAAAGCAATGTTTGATTTATCTTCACCCTTATTTTATCACAGACTGCATAAATAGAGAATATCCCATGCGTTGTCTTATTAACATAATTCCATTTCTGAATATACAGTCATGGAAAAAATTATTAGACCACCTTGTTTTCTTCAGTTTCTTGTTCATTTTAATGCCTGGTACAACTAAAGGTACATTTGTTTGGACAAACATAACGATAACCACAAAGATTGCTCATAAGAGTTTTATTTAAGAGCTGATATCTTACCATTTTCCATGGTTTTCTTGATTATAACCTAAATCACTTAAGTTTTTACATCAATAGCTATGGACGTTGTACTGCCAAAAACACTGCTTTTATGCATTCAGTGTTTTCTTTTCTGTCTGTTTTAGTCACATGATGACGTTTAGTGGTACCAGGTATTAAAATGAACAACAAAGTGAATTTATTTTGAAATAATTTTTTCCATGACTATATATCCGCTGTATTTTAGCCCTGCAAAAGTCCCGATAAAGATTAAGATGGGTGCAATTTAAAGATGGTTGTGAGGTCATTTATTCTATTTTTAATCATTTCATATTGGTGATTTCAGCATAAAAGTCTTTTGGAGGCAAAGATAATTGATGAACTCCACTTTGTTATCAAATACTGCGCATGAGAATAAAAATGTTAATGTTTGCAAACAACATATCTCAAAAATAAGATTTAGGGGGATTTGTATAATTTATAATAGCGTAAAAGCATCTGGAAAAGCCTGAGCTAGCTTGCTTGTGTCCAGCCAGGATCGCCAATCCCTCGGGTGGCAGAACATCAAGAACCATCACTCATCAATAGCTGATAGAAAAAAGAAAAAAAAAAACATGTGGGTGAAGGATGACACCGGGAAACCTTTTTCAAGCACTGCGATAGCTACGTTTAAAAAATGCCACTTAGAACGTCACTGTGCCAAAAGCAAGTCTTATGTCAACGTTTTTCCAGAGACTTCTCTGGGCTCAGAGGCATCTGGGACGGATTATCACACAGTGGAAACGAGAACTTTAACAACCCCGCATTGTTGTGCACCTTGAGATTTGTCCAGAGTAATGGAAAAAAAGTATTAACACTTGAAACACTTAATTGCTCCGTATTCTCAATGGCAGAGAGCCCTTCAATTGTTGTGAGGAGAAACGGCGACATTACAAAGCGGTAAAAGCTTGACTGTGCATCTTTATATGGAATGTGTTACAGGCCTAAACCGCAGGAACAGGTGAATATCAAGAAATTAAGTTAAGCTGATTTGATCAAATATGACATATTTTGCATTCAAACTGTCTGTAGTGAAATAAAAGTCAAAGGCAGCTTGATAAAAAGTTTTTTTATTATGATTTTAACTTTTTAAATAGACCCAACTTTTCTGATTTAGAGTTCTATAAAGTGAAAAACTGCATTGTCTTGGAAAGTGTGTGCGTGTTATTGATTATAGACTGGCAATATTTATTCAGAAGGATGGAACAGATAATATAATAGTAACAAAATACTCAGCGGAACAACTCACAACAAATTAAGCTAACTAAATCAAAACAAGGGACTATATTAGATTTAATATTTAGATTTAGATTTAACATTTAGATTTAGATTTAATATTTAGATTTAACATTTAACATTTAGATTTAGATTTAATATTTAGATTTAACATTTAACATTTAGATTTAGATTTAGCATTTAGATTTAACATTTGATATTTAGATTTAGATTGAACATTTTAGATTTAATATTTAGATTTAACATTTGACATTTAGATTTAGATTTAACATTTAGATTTAACTTTTAACATTTAGATTTAAGATTTAGATTTAGATTTAGCATTTAGATTTAGATTTAACATTTAGATTTAACATTTAACATTTAGATTTAGATTTAGCATTTAGATTTAACATTTGACATTTAGATTTAGATTTAACATTTAGATTTAACCTTAACATTTAAATTTAACATTTAGATTTAGATTTAACATTTTACATTTAGATTTAGATTTAATATTTAGATATAACATTCGACATTTAGATTTAACATTTAGATTTAACCTTTAACATTTAGATTTAAGATTTAGATTTAGATTTAACATTTAGATTTAGATTTATTATTTAGATTTAACATTCGACATTTAGATTTAACAGTTAGATTTAACTTTTAATATTTAGATTTAAGATTTAGATTTAGATTTAAGATTTAGATTTAGATTTAACATTTAACATTTAGATTTAGATTTTAGATTTATTTAGATTTAACATTTAACATTTAGATTTAACATTTAGATTTAACATTTAGATTTAGATTTAACATTTAGATTTAAGATTTAACATTTAGATTTAGATTTAGATTTAGATTTACATTTAGATTTAACATTTAGATTTAGATTTAACATTTAGATTTAACTTTTAACATTTAGATTTAAGATTTAGTTTTAGATTTAACATTTAGATTTAGATTTAACATTTAACATTTAGATTTAGATTTAATATTTAGATTTAACATTCGAAATTTAGATTTAACATTTAGATTTAGATTTAACATTTAGATTTAACATTTAACATTTAGATTTAGATTACATTTAGATTTTTACATTTAACATTTAGATTTAGATTTAGTAACATTTAGATTTAGATTTAACATTTTTTACATTTAGATTTAGATTTTTACATTTAGATTTAGATTTAACATTTAGATTTAATTTTTTAACATTTAGATTTAGATTTAGATTTAACATTTATTTAGATTTAATTTAAATTAGATTTAATATTTAGATTTAACATTTAACATTTAGATTTAACATTTCATTTTTGTTCACATATAACCAAATTTTTAAATAATTTATGTCTCAAATGTGTGTAAAATGAGCTAAATGTGAAGAAAATGAGCTTAATATTAAAAAAAATATATCAGTTTGAAAACTGTAATCAAGTTTTTACATTCGGCACCTCATAAAGGGACAATTTCTTAAAATCAAACTTCAATGACCCTGATCTTCAGGCATCAGACTTCACGGCATCAAAAACAGACGTGATTCTGATCTGAAATCACTGCATCGACTCAAGAAGACTTGAAACCCTCTGCTATCAAAGAAAGTTCATCTCTGCGCTTGGACTTGTTAATTTATAACCTCTGACTTTACCAACCAGAAACATTAGTAAACAATCAGAACTCTTTCACATCAGTCCAAGACTGAAATTCTTTGGTTTAGATTCTCGAGACTGTGGAACTCTACAGTAATAATTTATATTTCTCAGAGCGATAGAAGAGATAGAAATAAAAGAGCAGATGTTGTTGCTCAGTGTAAAGATGATCTGGAGCACAACTGCAAATCAGAACCCTCCAAAACAGACTTGGACGAAGTGTTTGCGGTTTTCATCCTTGGCTGACCCAGGCCTAATGATCATCCTTAAGCCAAGTCAAATCTGTTTGTGCTTTAGATGATTCATGATCACTTTTTTTTGTTACATAACTGCTTCCAGGACATCTACAGAATATTTCTGATGAAGTCTTAATTTTGCTGAAAATGAGAAACCTGTGGAGTGGGCGCGGCACGCTGGAAACGTTCTGACCCAGAGTTGCTCCGAGACCATCCCTCTGTGAGCTTATAAACAGCTGCTGTAGAGTCAGCCAGTCCGCCTTCACACCCCTCAAAAATAATGTACCTTGCCACCATCTGTGCAAACAGCCTTGGCGAGTTAAGAACTGCAGAACCGGGTCCAGGCCACAAAGCCCCGTGTGTCCCCGGCTCTGGGCCCGAATGTGGTGTCAGAGGAAGGAAAGATGGGAAAGAGCAACGAGGGGATAAAGTTATCCTCCTCTCAGATGACCCTTAATGGTCTTCTGCTCTGGAGCTGAAAATCAGTCCAGGGGTAAAAAACCCTTCTCATTAGCCAGAAGGCAGGAAGAAGAGTCCTGGTTTTTAATTTCAGTGGAAACGGGCCGCACAGAGCCTGACTGGGTTCTCATCATCTATACGCGAGGGGCCCCTCTGGCATCTGATTCATTTTGTAGGCCAGCATTTTTTTTTTTTCTGTGTTTGTGAGCGTGCCACTTGGAAAAAAGCGTTTGTTTGCTCAAGAGCTTTATTTACATCCACGGGCACTTTTTTGGACGCAGTAAATTGATTCCAGGCCCGTTCCTGGGTCGTGTCCATCAACTCCACCACAGTCCACAAACACTCCGTACACAGCGGGACCATTCTCAGCGCCCGCCGCTCCGCCGCTCCGCCGCTCGCAGCGGCACACAGAAGCCATTTTGTGGGAACGTCTTAAAAGTTTGGTCGAGGTCTTGGGTGGCTTGCGTTTCACGTGTTAACCCTCTGCTTTCACCTGGATCTTAAAACCCCCCCCCCCATCCAGCCCGCTCCAGTTCTGTTTTTCCAGCCCATTCTTTGAAGCAACTTAACATCGCAGTGAAACGTCGCAGGAGTCGTGTTGTCAATAGACTCTGAGCTGCTGGAGGAAACCGCAGGCTAACCGCTAAAGAGGACCCAGACAGATAGTGAAACTGCACACCAGCAGCTCTCTGAAGCAGCCAAACTGTCACACGTGGCCTCATTTCGGGTTTGCTCTTTCTGGAGGAATGTGTGGAGGATTGTGCTTGTTTGTTGGCAAGGGGCGCTTCCACAACAAACATGCTTCAGTCCTCCAGCTAACGTCTTCTGAACCGGGATGACTGCTGGGAAACGGGAGGAGGATGGAAACACGTGCCGTCAAAAGATAAGGATAGCATCTAAAGAATGTCTCCGGCTCTGATAAGAAGTGTCACCGTCCAATCTAATCAGAACCTTAAACGATGCTCCCGTCCAACCTCTGACCCAGGATCAGCTCTGAACCGGCCCACAGGCCTTCTCTGTGTGCAGCGGCGCTCCCCACCCTGAACCAGCTCCCTCCGCTCAGCACAGAATCAACTCTTTGTACGTTTGATTTGTTATGGTTTTTACTTCGGTCACCCATTTCGCACTTTTTTCCACCAGCGCAGCTTTGCTAACATGAGGAATGTGCAGTGAAGATGTAGGTCTGCTCTGAGCTTTCAGTTCTCTTTTTCCTCGTTCCTGTGATCATATTAGCTGTTAGCTGGAAATAAAGTCCGTAAATACATTTAAGTAAGTGTAATTTGGACGGGGTGTCGCGGCACGCTGGGGTGTCGTCTGACTGCTTCAGGGGTGTCGTCAAAAAAAAAAAAGACCTATTCTGACATTTCATACACAGTGGTACCTCTACTTACGAACGTTTCTATATACGAAATTTTCAGGTTACGAAATGCCTCAAAAGGAAAATATTGCCTCTCTTCAAGAAAGAAATTTCAGGATACGAAAGGCAGAAATCCAGTAGCGCTGCTACTCGCAGCTCCCAGAGTTTACCGAACACTCTGCCATTAGCTATCGCTTAGCATCTTCCTGGCATCCCATTGGCTAGGAGGGCCCCTTGTCTGTATGAGCGTAACCCAGCAACCCAGGTAAACGAACAATTTTTACCTCCACCAAGGAGGTTATGTTTTTTGGCCGGCGTTTATCTGTCTGTATTTCTGTCTGTGTACAAGATAACTCAAAAAGTTATGGATGGATTTTGATGAAATTTTCAAGAGTTGTCAGAAATGTGAAAAGGAAGAACGGATTTCAATTTGGGTGTGATCCGGAAGAAATCCTGGATTCTGGATCACTTTCAAATTTTCGATAATTGTTGCGTTTAGTGGAGGTCTGCGCTCTCTGAGTGCTTTTCTAGTTCTAACATGTATTTCTTACAGGCTTTTATATCATTTCATGTATTATTTATAATTTACAAAAAAAAATAATGTTCAAATTTTGGGGGCTTGGAAAGGATTAGGACATTTACATGGAAAACGTGTCTCTACATAAGAAATTTTCAGGTTACGAAACTACCTCCAGAACCAATTAATTTCGTAAGTAGAGGTAGCACTGTATAAATATATGAATGCATATATAAATACATACTTTTTGCCTATTAATGAATAAATAAGATACATAATTGGACATAAAATTAATAATAAAAATATGTCTCACATGCCCATTTCCCAATGTTAACAACGTCAGTACGGGGTCAGCGTAAGGTCAACGTGACTGCCCAGTTAGCTTACGTCGTAATATCATTTAACCGCTGGAATTTTATTTCACAGATAGGAAAAATAACTTTTTAGCAGCATCATGGATCGTTTTCTATAAAGAAAAGCCCCACAGGAACGAAACATCACAGAGGAGCCGACTTCTTCATCAAGCCTTCATCCACCAGCTCTGAATCTCTTCCATAGGTAGCAAAGCTAGCTGCTAGCGATAAGGCTAAAAAGAGGCAATACAAGGATGATGGATGGAAGCAAGCACATCACGGATGTAAAGAAACTTTCCTGCTGAGGCCTACTCTGGTGCAGTTATCCTGTTCAGGTTATTTAAACAAAATAAATATGCATTTACAGTCGGAGCGATGCAGTGTGGCTTTGGATTATATTTTACTCTGGGGTTGTCGTGAGATTTTATTCACCTTTGAAAGGTGTCATGACTGAAAAAAGGTTGAGAAAGGCTGATCCACTGACTGATAACACCTCCCTTCAGTGATATTGGCTGCGGTTACATGATGTTTTTTAATTCGGAATTAAAATTATGAATTAAATAATTCCGAATTAAACTATTTTCCTTCGAGTTTACATGGAAATAGTAATTCCGAATTAAGGTTTACATGGAAAACTCCGCTTTAGGTCTGGGGGTTGGGAAGGGTTCTGATTGGATGGGGGGGCGGACGTCTTTACGTCTACCGGAAGAAAACAAACTTAGCTAACTCGGTTAGCAACAACATTTCCACTTATTTTTGACCTGGGTGGCGTCTCTATCTACGAAAACCTCCTTCATTTAACCTAGCCGCTACAACTTTGAAAAGCTCACAATTTTTATGTTTCCTGCCATCTGTTCTTTTAATTATTTCCAGTTCCTCCAAGCTATTTATTAAATAAATCGTCTCTGCTCTTGAACACCGTTTACTGCGCGCTGCCGTTTTGAAAACAAGCCCAGCGCGGAATAAAAGTGTCATCTCGACAGACGGGCAAGAGAACGAGCATGCGCAGAAAGACGGGAATTAATTTAAACAGGAATGAGTGTATACGTGACCGCGGAATTACTTAATGCGGAATTAAAATGGGAATAAACCAGCCACTTACTTCGGAATTAAGTTTAATTCGGAATTGACATTTTCATATGGAATTAAGTGTTTACATGGTAACTTTTATTCGGCTTTAACTTTAATTCTGAATTAAAGAGGAATTAAAGTTCCCATGTAAATGCACTGAATGTTAATTCATGGGTCATTACTTACATTTATTTCACACGACACAGTGCAGAGAGCGTCTGTGAGGGGTTAGCTTCTCTTATCAGAGCTAAACCGCACATTATCTGTGAGTTTTGACGTAAATATTTGTCAGTTCATTTTCTTTCATATTTCTAAATCACCTCTTTTTTTGTCTCCTGACTGTATTTGACTCATTTCACATTAAAAAAAATGAACAAACTCAATTATCTCTTTATGTCCACAGCCCTCTTTGGCAGACGTCTCCCCGTCGTTCTGGCCCCTTGTGTGGGAAGGTCTCTGAGCCTAGAATAACAGAGAGAGCGGTGGAAGTTCGGAGCCTGGAGCGGCTCAGAGAGCAGTGTTGTTGCAAAGGCCAGGGGCAGGGCCTCCTATGGGCGTCCCGTTTGTCTTGGCCCAACATTCCCAGCCTCTCCGAGCGCCCCTGTGGTCAGCCTGTGGGTGTGGAGGCAGACGCTCGCATTCCCCCCAGCCCTTGGACAGAGGCATCTCACCCCATTCCATCAAGGAGCAGTTCCCGAGGACGATCCCAGTAATGATTCACCAGGCGACCAGTGAGCACTGGCCAACTTCCTATCAGCTAAACGCAAAAATGCAAACAACTTCAGCATCTCCCATCGTGTTTTTGCAGAATATTTCGCCTTCTTTGCAGCTGTGAGAATCCATCCTGACGAAAGGATTTCTCACAAGCCCCTCGTTTTTACAAATTTCGCTGAGGTTAATTTCCATGGGCACATATGAGACAAATGATTAGATATTTTCTTTGTCTCAGAAACCATAATATCTTTTAAGCTGTTTGAATCTTGAAAACCCTAAATCAAATTTGACCAGCTTACAGTAGGTGTGTTATGTGAACATATCGTCTGCCAATGTAGCAGCAATCTAAACCATCTCTCCTGTTTCATAAGAAGCACCTGTGTTTGGAGACTTAACATTCCACATACTTATCTGACCCAAAAAAAGGACTTTGTGCACGGCACACATGTATTGAATAAACTGTACTGTACCGTGAAGGTGCGTAGTTTCCAAAGGGGCTACTGGCATGCGACCAGTCTGAAAATTAATTCATTTCAGTTTAATCAGTTTAATCAAAAATTCACACACTTTAAAATGAAATCTGCAACATGTAATGGCAATTTTTTACACATAGTTTGTGTCACAGTTTTGTGCATCAAGACCTAAATGGACAAGAGGAAGTAGGGCGTAAAAATAGCAAAAGAATTCAGTCAACAGTCTCGAAAATCAAACTCCAAGAACGAATTATAAATTAAAAAAGAATAAAAAGAGAAAGTCAGGAAATGTTTGAAATGAAGTTTTTGATCTTCATCCTACGTTAGCTGTTCAAGCCTGTGATGGAGAAGATCTGCATCCACATTACACTCCCATCAGTGCTCTCTAGACACGTGCAGCTAGTAAAAACAGGCTGAAAATAATTTTTGTTGCACATTTCTCTTTTAATGTCTTTCTTCCTGCACACGAAGGCAGTCGCAGCGTCATTGAAGTGTGGAGTTTGGCTGCATCACAGCTGATACCAAGGACAGCATCACTTCCTGCTCCATCTCCGTTTTGTGTTTTCACTCTGTCATTACGACCCCTTTGTGTGTTTTCTTCTGATGATTGTCACATGATGGAGGCTCGGCAGATCAGGGAAGGACATCTTTGCAACATCTTTGTTTCTCTGCGCTTTCAGTTCAGGGGCCGATCTGAGGAAGCAGGTTTTGTGCCTGAAATTAGGAAAACTCAAGGGTTTTTCAGTTTCGGATAGCGAGGTAACTCAAACCCGAGAAAGAGGGTTTATTCAAGCCCGTTTTAGAAACTGAGGTGACTTATACGTGGAATTTGTTGCCATGGTAACTTACTCTATGAAGATAACCTGGTTGTTCCCCTCGTCTTAATAAAGCTGTAACTGATTTACTTTCTTTAGGCTCTTCATTAGGGTTATAATGCACGTCTTAGAGACGTCTGAACAGTGACATGTCCTTTCATTGATGAAGAGGCTGCACTGGTTGGACTGGAGCTGCATCTGTGTTGGGAAAGGATCATAAGAGCAGTACATAACATACATACATGATCTTATCTGTCCATATGTGACAGAAATCATCAACTTTGTTTGTTTTGTCTTTTTTATTTACATCAGGTGTGTCGAACATATTAAAAAAGTGACTTTTCGGAATTTTTTTTTTTTTTTTGCAGCCAAGACTTATTTCCTGGCCACAAACCCACAAGAACCAAGAAAGTGGGTGACAAATGGGTGACGACCAGTTTCATTTGTGCTACGTGTCTGGATTGGGCCGGCATGAGAAGTGAATCTTAGCTACAGTAGCACCTACATTCCTCCACTTGTCAGTCAATAAATGTTTAAATTTCACATTTGTTCTGCAGTTTCTCCCGTGCCAGCTCTCGTTCCCTCATCGCTGCAGCCGCGATCCTTTTCCACAGAAAGATGCGCTCAAAATCGGGCGATCTCTTCCGTTTTGTTGAGGCTGCCATGGCGAATCATGGTAGTGCTGGGAGATATGGAAAAAAAATCATATATCACGATATGGACTATTTTATATCACGATAACGATATATATCACGATATACCATAATAAAGTATGTTTTCAGTTATTCTCTGAAAAGTTTGACAAAAATTTCATTGCTTACTTTTCAACTTTATTTTGAAAGGACATTTAGCTGAACTGTCACAAACATACATTTTAGTGCAGCAAAAACAGGAAGGTACAGAGGTACAGTAGCGTTCACATTTTTTTTTAAAGTGCACAACAGTTTCTGGAGGAAAAACACATTTTTGCACTGAAGTTCAGCTATAAAAAATAAACACAAATTATTTTTCAACTTTCTGAAATCTGTAACCTTGTAGTGCAAAGTTTGCAAACCAATATAAAGTGTCTAAAGTAAACATCAGGGTTGAAGAGAACTCTGTTTAAGGCATTAACCATGAATAAAAGTGCAAACATAAAAGGCTACTTTGTAGAAGTAGATATGATTCTATCAAATTTATCATTGCAGGTTATTTAAATACATATTTGCTGTAATAATTGATAAAATTTGGTTAGAAACGATAGAAGAGAAATGGCACGATATACACTTTTATATCGTCCCCACGATATGTATCGTCATATTGCCCAGCACTAAATCATGGTATTGGCGGTTTTGTTGAAGGCTCTTTACAGTCACCCTTAACTCAGAGTCAACATACTCAGAGCTGATTAACAGTGACAAGTCTTATATTTTACAATGAAATCAGGTCAATGTGGACATGACTTTAGAAATAAATATCTTGTGCTAAATGATATGTATGCTGGGGAGAGAAATGACCAAGATGATGCAGGTGTGGCCATCAGTAACAGAACCCAGGTGTTTAGACACAGACAGAAAAAGCAAAACTAACAGTATTCGCAAAGAAGCTCCTTCAAAATGACAGAGGAAATGAAGCTAAGACATGAAATGTGGAAATTCAAACAAAAAGATTGGTGCTGAAACAACGAAACCACAACAAATAAAACACAACAAAACCCATAAACCATGACGGTTTGCTTGTCGTGACAACCACACACTGTAAATGACAAGCCTCAGGCACAAACCACTGCTGAGAACAAGACTCCAGACTCAGACCCCCCCCCACCCCCTCCCTCTTTCCTCTTTCCTCCTTTATTCAGACAGACAGAAAACCTACAAACGCACACACATGCAACTTGCACTCAAGCCTCTGTCTGACCTTTTAGGGTGATCCAAACAAACATCCGCTCCCCCCCTTTAAAACTGCAGTGTCTGGATACGTTGGTCTATTCTCCTGAGGGGACGGTCACTAAAAGAAAATATAAATTTCAAGTTTGAATGCTCACCCGGTTGTTGACTTGCATGTGACCGCCGTGCCTGCTCATTCACAGTCCGGGGCTTTTAGCGCTACCAGTCAATGGCTGGACTGTTGACCCTTCACCCGGGTCGTAACTCAAGCTCGTAGGGCCACCGGGGCTCTCAGGCGTTACTCCAGTAAGGTGCTGTTCTCTGCAGCGTGATCGGCTTTAAATGGATGGTTTGAATCGACGAGTCCTGCCGAAAAGCCACAAGGGCCCATATTGGTCACGTTATTCACCGTCAGGACTGTGGCTGTTTTTAGTGCTGGGCGATATGACGATACATATCGTAGGGATGATAGAAAAGTGTGTATCGTGCCATTTCTCTTCTATCGTTTCTATCGTTTCTAACCTAATTTTATCAATTATTACAGCAAATATGTAATTAAATAACCTGCAACGATAAATTTGATAGAAACATATCTACTTCTACAAAGTAGCCTTTTATGTTTGCACTTTTATTCATGGTTAATGCCTTAAACAGAGTTCTCTTCAACCCTGATGTTTACTTTAGACTAGGGATGTTGGCATAAAAATGTAGTATCGGTAAATATCGGTATCGTTTTTTTTTTTTTTTGCACAGACAATGTGTTAATTCCACGACAGGAGATATGTGATGTTACCTGAAATTAGTTTTGAGGAAAAGGAAAAATAGCCCGGCATATATCGGTATCGGATATTGTCCAATATCCGATATACCCGTATCGGAAATTGAGAGTTGGACAATATCGGCATATCGGATTATCGGCAAAAAAGCCAATATCGGACATCCCTACTGTAGACACTTTATATTGGTTTGCAAACTTTGCACTACAAGGTTACAGATTTCAGAAAGTTGAAAAATAATTTGTATTTATTTTTTATAGCTGAACTTCAGTGCAAAAATGTGTTTTTCCTCTCAGAAACTGTTGTGCACTTTAAAAAAAGTGTGAAAGCTACTGTACCTCTGTACCTTCCTGTTTTTGCTGCACTAAAATGTATGTTTGTGACAGTTCAGCTAAATGTCCTTTCAAAATAAAGTTGAAAAGTAAGCAATGAAATTTTTGTCAAACTTTTCAGAGAATAACTGAAAACATACTTTATTATGGTATATCGCGATATATATCGTTATCGTGATATAAAATAGTCCATATCGTGATATATGATTTTTTCCATATCGCCCAGCACTACTTGTTTTTATAGCCAGGAGATCTCCATTCGTTTGCCTGATCGTCCCTGTGTGTCACTAGGCATTTGCCGATTGTGCTAGTAAAAGTGGCATATTATGTTAGTGGCAGTGCTCGTTTTTTTTTTTAATTATGCCCAAATTATGCTCGCTTTTCAAAATTATGCTACTTTTTAAAAAAAGTTTTCTGTGCACAAACTTCACAACTCACAAGACAAGTTTGAAAATGTATTTTATTAACCCTGGCCTGACGTTCTGGGCCCGGTTGTTCAAAACCTGGGTAACTTTATCCGGTGGTTAGGCCTATACGGCGGATAAATCTGCTATCTAGCGGATAGTTATCCAGCGAACAAAAATAGGTTGCACAAAGCCTGGATAGTGTGGTGGATAACTATCCGCGGATAGCTTGCTAACCATTGCGTGTAGCAGAGCGTGACACAGTTTGCGCAAGGTTTTGCACTCAAATGGCCTCCAGTTACCATGGTGAAGTATGCAAATTTCGAGTAAACACTGGGAGAAAGACTAAGGAGTCTGGGACGGAGACACAGACTTCCTGTTCCGTTTCATCTAATTCCCGCGGTATCTCAACACAACTAAAAAGCAATCGCAAAATAGGAGTGGAACCAACTGTTAACAGTAATCTATCGTTTTTAGTAGCTGAGATCTTTGTTTTCTTGAATTATTCTAAAATTGTGCTATTAAGACAAGAAAATATACGGATTATGCTAGCAGTGCTACTTTTGGAAAAAGGGCAGAAATTATGCTCAATTCCTCAGATTATGCCAAAAATTATGCTAGCACAATCGGCAAGAGCCTAGTGTGTCCACTATCCTCGCTACTCCCTTAAAGGCCCTGAAAGTGAAAAGAGGAAAAGAAGAAGAGCATGAATCTGGATTACTTCTGTCTGTGTTTCATTCTCAGTCTGTTTGTACTTCACACTCATGCACAGGTGTTCATCACTAATCATACCAGGATATTATTAGTCCCGGCCTGGTGTAGGAGTGTAGGGAGATCTAAGTTTGCATAGTGTTCGGTCCCAGTTGGGCTGTTTTTAAATTCAGCAGAACAAGGCCCCTCTGTGGTGCTGCTCCTGTCAAAGTGTTTAAACTGGAAAGAAAGACCTTTCCCCCCCATGTTTTGGAAGAGTTTTTTTTTTTTCTTCTTCTTCCCTGTAACGGAGGCTTTTTTTCACTTACATTATTGCTGCCGTAAAGCACGCTAACACAATGCTGTCCCACTCCGTCTCACAGGGACGGGCGCACCCACCGCTACTCAATCATTAGCACACAAACAGACAAATGCAAACACGCATGCCCAACCCCCCCCCCCACCCCTGCCTCTTATCCACACTGTGTATGAAAGCTGTATCGAATTGCACCTTCAACTTAATTGGCTCAGCTGTACAGTGCACCGCTGTCGACAGTGACAAATCGCTCTTTCAAAGCCCCGGACAATGTCTGCCCACTTCCATGAGCAGACGAGAGGAGAAACAAAGTTAATTGTCCCCCTGGCTGGTGTTCAAGCCGTGTCGTAACTGCGCAGAAATTCTTAACATTCGAGAGCCTCAGAGCTTTTTAAGATGGTGCCCGGCAGCGTTGTAGCTTGAGGACAACAGACGTGCTGCAGGGAGCTAACTCCTGTTTTCTGACTCAAGTAGATCAGGGCGAAACTCTCTACAGGCCTTTAACTGCTCGCTAGCTCTGATCACGCTCGGCCCTTCCCTCCGCCACGAGAGAAAACAGCTCACAGATCACATGAGACGCTTAATTCAATTAGGAGCAATCTGTTATTTTTAGGGGCTCAGATGCAACAGTGTGAATAAGTGTGTGTGTGTGTGGACGGCACAGAGGAAGGTGTTTCAGGAGTTCAGGAGTGTGTGTTTGTTCTGCATGGAAGCTCATACTTGGTGTTCTCATATCGTGATGCTTTATGACCGATTTGTTCCTTTAATTCAGCTGTTTTATTTTTGTCTCTCACACAAAATGTGTCTCTTGCACACACACACACACACACACATATACACACAGAGAGAAAAAGAAGATCTGCTCGCTGTCTGTATGGACTCATTGTTGAATGCATATTTGTCAAAAATAAAGAGAGAAAAAAAAAAAGTAAGCTAGAATAGACCAGCAGATGACTGTGAAGTCGCTACATAATAGATGAACAGGAAGGAAGTAAAACTGAAAAAACAAAACAGCTGCTCACTATATAACGCTTTTCATTGGCTGCGGTTACATTATGTTTTTTAATTCGGAATTAATAATTAGGAATTAAATAATTCCGAATTAAACTATGTTCCTTCGAGTTTACATGGAAATAGTAATTCTGAATTAAGGTTTACATGGAAAACACGCTAGTTCGGCTTTATCCAACTCCGCTTTAGGTCTGGGGGTTGGGAAGGGTTCTGATTGGATGGGGGGGGCGGACGTCTTTACGTCTACCGGAAGAAAACAAACTTAGCTAACTAGGTTAGCAACAACATTCCACTTATTTTTGACCTGGGTGGCGTCTCTATCTGCGAAACCTCCTTCATTTAACCTGGCCGCTTTGAAAAGCTCACAATTTTTATGTTTCCTGCCATCTGTTCTTTTAATTATTTCCAGTTCCTCCAAGCTATTTATTAAATAAATCGTCTCTGCTCTTGAACCACCGTTTACTGCGTGCTGCCGTTTTGAAAACAAGCCCAGCGCGGAATATAAGCGTCATCGCGACAGACGGGCAAGAGAACGAGCATGCGCAGAAAGACGGGAATTAATTTAAAGAGGAATGAGTGTATACATGACCGCGGAATTACTTAATGCAGAATTAAAATGGGAATAAACCAGCCACTTACTTCGGAATTAAGTTACTTCGGAATTGACATTTTCATATGGAATTAAGTGTTTACATGGTAACTTTTATTCGGCTTTAACTTTAATTCTGAATTAAAGAGGAATTAAACTTCCCATGTAAACGCACCCATTGACTTCACCTCTTTTAGACAACACTCCAAAACTCCAGAACTTTCCAGCGTAGAAAATTTGTTGGCTGTTTAACTCGAGGACATCTTAACAGTAGTTGTAAAACAGTAGTTGTAAAACAAGAGGTGAAAGCTACAGATTAGAGTATATTCATCCCTGGATGATGTCACTGGTGTCAAACTGTGCACAAACCCAAACCAGTCTTAATTCCCATCGTACAATCCCTCATACTAATATGTACACCACTTCAGGAGTATAACCTGATGTACAACTGACAATATAATGAAAACAAAAGTGACATTCACAAATATATGGATAAAGCTGCGGCTGTGTAAAACCACTGGCTCTGAATAGAGCAATTCTTTGTTCCATGTTGAATGTTGGCGATTAAACAAAAATGTATATTAAATTCATTAGTGACTCAGATGTTCAACTTTTTTTTTTCTAGATATTTAAGGAGGGATTTTCTACTTTCATTTAATGTAATCACGGTTGAAAAAAATTCTGCATGAGGTTTCATTTAGATTTTGAAGGTTTCCAGATTGAGCATTTTGCCAGAGACTGTGTACATTAGGTACAGATTTATAGCTTTCTTAAAGGTATAAAAAGAATCACAGCAGGAGGAAAAAGGGAGTAAAAGTGTCTTATTATGGAAACATCTGGGAATACGGGCTTTTTGTTCCCTTGGCCACACTTAAATAAGAAGTGTTTAATACAATATAGACTATATATCCACTGGCCAATAATTGATATGAATAAAACAAGTCACTTTATGAAAATGTAAAGTTTTCTCAGTTCCTTTATGTACCTGGTGCTGTAAAGTTTTCAGAAGTAAAGCTGGACCAGATGTTTCTTTAAAAAGGTTCCTTTAAACAGCAGAATGACTCTTATCCTGACCCTGTTGACCTGGATAAAAATGATTATAAAATAGGCATAAAATAGGTTAAACACAGAAGCTGTAACAAAGTGTTCATGTTCATAAGGAGTCAAACTTAGACAGACAGCGGGAGCTGCCAATATTTCACTAAGATGTGAAGCAGACACGGTTCACAACGCGGTAATCCTTTACAGCACAGGTGTCAAACACAAGGCCCGTGGGCCAAATGTGGCCCGTCACATCATTTTATGTGGCCCTCGAGAGCTTGGGCATTATTGGCTTAAAATTTAAACCAATATTTTAAAACTTAAAATAAGCTTACACCGCTTTAAAGTGCGTATTGACAATTAACTACATCTCCCATCATGCATTTCGTCGTTACCCACAACGATAACGGCAGCTATGAGCAAGACGATTTTTCAAAACTGATGGACTTAAAAAAAAACCTCTACAAACTAAACCCAACATGTCCAAGAAAAGAAAAATTGATGCACAAAAGTGTAACTTTTGTGTGTCAGTCGTGAAAGAGTTTAATCTACGTTGGCATTTTGACAGCAAACACGGAGCTAAGTATGCTAAATTTAGCCTGCAAGAAAAACAAAGAACCGCTTCTGCTTCTAAAACCAAGGTAATGGATACTCTTACAACCACAAACCCTGAGTTTAATATAATAATGACTTAAAAAAAACCTTAAATAATAAACTTGAATACATAATAAATACAGAAACCATTATTTAACATTATAATAAGGTGTAGTTTAATTTATTTTGATTTACATTGCATTTTGTTACATTCATGCTGACAGTCTGGCCCTTCGAGGGCCACCATGATGCTGATGTGGCCCTCAGTGAAGATGAGTCTGACACCCCTGGTTTACAGCATGGAAGATACAGTAGTGTAACTAATGACATATCACTGACACAAAAAAAACAGCACAATCCCATCAGGGCTATCATCCAGGAACGTGGCAAAATCGGAAAAAAGAAAGATGGCAGGAAACTGGAACGATAAGGACGACATTTCTAGGCAGAGCGGTGGCACCGTAACGGATGTAGCCATCGATGATCAAACTGTTGTAATGATCAGTGAAAGAGGTGTTTACAGAAGTGACTGACAAATTCAGATCTTCTTCCTGTTCTTTCTCCTTCTCTATCCTCTGAATCTTCACTCACACCAGCTCGCCTCATGTCCTCTTTCTCTACATCCATAAATCTCCTCTCTGGTCTAGACCTCCTGTCTGACAGTTCCAACCTCATCAGTCTTCTACTGATACATTCAACATCCCTCTTTTGTACATGTCCAAACATCCCAGTCTGGCCTTACTCTCAGCAACATCTAACATGCGCTGCCTCTCTGATGTCCTGATGAACTGATCCCATCCATCCTCATCACGCCCGCAGAGAACCTCAACATTTTAACCTCCTGCTACCTCCAACTCAGCCTTTTCCTCAGAGCCTCTAAACCAGAGGAGTCAGACTCATCTTCACTGAGGGCCACATCAGCATCATGGTGGCTCTCGAAGGGCCAGATCCTCAGCACGAATGTAACAAAATGCAATGTAAATCAAAATAAATTAAACTACACCTTATTATAATGTTAAATAATGGTTTCTGTATTTATTATGTATTCAAGTTTATTATTTAAGTTTTTTTTTAAGTCATTATTATATTAAACTCAGGTATTTGTGGTTGTAAGAGTATCCATTACCTTGGTTTTAGAAGCAGAAGCGGTTCTAAATTTAGCATAGTTAGCTCCGTGTTTGCTGTCAAAATGCCAACGTAGATTAAACTCTTTCACAACTGACACACATTACACAAAAGTTATACTTTTGTGCATCAATTTTCCTTTTGTTGGACATGTTGGGGTTAGTTTGTAGAGGTTTTTTTTTTAAGTCCATCAGTTTTGAAAAATCGTCTTGCTCATAGCTGCCGTTATCGTTGTGGGTAACGACGAAATGCATCATGGGAGATGTAGTTAATTGTCAATACGCACTTTAAAGCGGTGTAAGCTTATTTTAAGTTTTAAAATATTGGTTTAAAATTTAAGCCAAGCTCTCGAGGGCCACATAAAATGACGTGACGGGCCACATTTGGCCCACGGGCCTTGTGTTTGACACCTGTGCTCTAAACCATTCAGGATCGCGGCTCTCTTCACTGTCTTTCTCCCTCTTTGACCAACAGTAGCCCAGTTTCCACCAGTAGCCTGTAGGTCAACACCGCCGATGGTGGATTTAACCCTGGCCCCGGTTAGCTGAAACCACTCATGACTTCAGTGATGATCATCGCTGAGGTAGCGGTGGCTGAAACACCTGGACGTGTCCTGATGTGTGTATGTTCCATATGGAAAACAGCTGAACGGTAAATCTCGTAGTTCTCGTGAGCAGCTTGGAGTCGGAGATGTAGTGACACGTGACAGGAGCAGCCAGCCGGCTTCAGCCGAGGATGAAGAAGAGGTTGGAGGGTCTGAAGAGCCCGGTTTAATACAAACGAGGCTTTTCATGGTAGTTAACCCTCATTCTACCGACATATTTCACATACATGGATTACCGACAAGAATAAATACTGTAATAAACAACTATCAAAGAAAAATTACAACTTTTTTCTTCTCAGAATATTATTACTGATGTATTAAATGTCATCTGAGGAAAAAAACAACAACAGATTATTAATATTTTAAGAAAGTTATAGTTAATCTGCATAGTTTATAAAACGAAAATATACTTTTCTTTAACCCAAAAATGTCAACAGTGGAATTTTATGATCTCCTTTACAGCAATTAAGATCCTATCTGAGCTAAGAACAAATCCATTGAAATTTTTCAAATCAGTTAAAGAATGAGGCTCTCTATTACCATCTCTATGGTAGTCACGTTAGACTTGATTCTGATATAATTTAGTGTTCAGTAATTTCAAGTAAACATTATTTGTGTTGTATTTATATGGTGAAACCAACCAAGGTCATTTTGAACCCAATATATATATATATATAAAAAAAAACTTAAATAAACCCACAATCATTTAAATGTCACTACATTTTAATTTTATTTGAATTTTAATACAAAAGTCAAAAATACAAAAGTAAGATATTTTAAATTAGGACCCATGGCAAACATTGACTCAATAAATGGTTCCATCTATTAAAAATACATAGGCGGAATTAGAGATTTTGACTGGGACCCCAATGCATTGGAATTTTTAAAAAGCACAGATAAAGACAGAAACAGAAAAAAATCATATGACATCATTAAGAACAAATTGATTGACAAAGTCATGAAAAATTGGAATTATAGAATAAAGCACCTCTGAGATATGACAAAAAGTACACCTTTGGGGTCCGAGAGGACCCCAGTCGGCGGTATGAGGGTTAAAGCTCCGTCTGAATGGTCAACATTTTTCTGTCTCCTGCTGTCTTGTAAACTTCTTCACATACCGAAAAAACCTACCTGAGATGATCTCCAAACTTCAAACGTTATAATTGGTTTTTTTCATCTTGAAACTTTTCGAGATATGAACACACCGGCACCGCCGCTTTCCCAAATGGCTTTAGTGACCTGGGTGTGTCGTGCCATAATTTAAAGCTTTAATTATCTTTGACACAGACAACACAAAGACGTTGGTCGTTACAGATTGTGAGACATGACTTCATTTATTTATTGTTTATAGCAACTCACCATGTAAATCCACTTTTCAATATTGTCTTAGAGGAAAATGTGTGTGTGTGTGTGTGGTTCCGTGTGTCTAGAACAATAACACACAACATCTGGTTACATGAAGATCTCTGGTTTCTCCCAACGTAACATTGTTTTTACAGCTGCGTAAGGCATCATGCAAAATTAAGTTGGACATATGTTTTTCAGCTTTTGTCAGTGTTTGCTTTAATTGTCTCTGTCCTCTTCCCCCCCCCCTCATTATCTTGCATCCATCTCTTCCATCTCTTGCTCTCCGTCTGTCTCCGCCTCAGACCTTTCTGATAACCTGGCCATGGACGACTTCACCTTCCAGGAGCAGCTGTTGACCCCTCGGCTGGCCACAGCTGGAGTGGGAGGCGTCTCCTCACCTGCCGCCCCGCTGCGGAGGAGCTACCTGGTTTCGGTTCTGGTCGCGACGCTCGGCCTGCTCCTGCCGTATCACCACTGACCCCCGTGCGCTCCCGCCGCCTCTTCTCTCGAAGATTTTAAACAAACTGTGTTGGGAAGTGAAGCCCAAACAACAGGAAAGCATTTCATTTCTCCTCATGTGTCGGAAGTAGAACTCTTTTTGCTAAATTAAAAATCTGTGGATGTTTCTAAACAAACCCGTGAAAGGAGTGTCAGTTTAAGAAAAATAAAACAAACATGGCATCATGTACGTAAGAGACTTGCATTTATAGCCCACGTCTGCTACACTTATTTCAACTCTTGTACCCTCTTTCCTCACCTCCTCTCACATCAACTTCCTCTGTATAATAACAAGCCGATGAAGCCCCCCCACCCCCCCCACCCCACCCCTCACGAGCTCTCTAATGGATATGGACCAAACCCACAGCATCCCTTTTCACGGCGCTCCCACTCAGTCTGAACCGAGGCAGAAAGTCATCTGCTGCCACTTTCTCTTCATGTTATTTCTGGTTGTACATAAGGAGTTTCAGTGAGCGCCTCTTTCCTTAACGGGGGAATCAATATGTAAAAGAAGATGCACATCCTTAAAATGCTTTGCTACTACTTTAATCTCTGTCTTTCACGCTGATTGTTGCGGTCTCAGTGATATCTATGTTGCAGTAGTTCTTTCACACTTTGGGACAGACGGGGACAATCCTGTTATTTCAAAAAAAAAAAAAAAAACAGTATATCATCAGAGCATAAATTCATGAATGAGTCTGATAAATGTACAGATGTAGATTTGTCTGTGCTGGTGCCATGTTTACCAAAAAAAAAACCAAAAAAAAAAACAGGTAATTTGCCATATTGGTTTGTGGACTTAAATACTGGCTGAACTGTGACACATTGCTGGAAGTTTCTAGCTTGTTCTTTATCCCTGTGCGTAAAGTAAGCAGTGATATGGAATATAAATATGTATAATAATGTGTAAATAAATCTTATGTTTGTTTGCAATTGGGCTCATGCATTTCAACGTTTGTATTTAATCACTTGTTTGCAGATTCAAACCAGAAATCACATTTCCTTTTTTTATTGTTTGTTTAATTCTGCTTGCTTTTTAAAATGAACTGTGATGGAAAAATGAAGCCCAGCTCTGCTGTTGTTTATACTGGATGATGTGTGATGGATGTGTGCAGAGACATTTATTCAAAACCAAAACTTATCTGCTGGTGACTCCACGGCTCACAGCGTGGGTCTAATAATGGTTTTTTTTATCAGTTATAACTTAAGTTATAGGTTATAACTTAAGGTTGATGCCACTATCAGATCTGTAACTGGTTGTTGATAAAAATGAATGCTCATTGATGCATTTCTCTTTCCCCCCCCCCCCACTTGTATGTTCATGGAAAAGGAATAATGTAAAATAAAGTAAACATGTTTTATTGTTTTGTGTTTCAGTAATAAATGTGTGTGGATAATAGAAACATCTTGATAAATGTCATTTGAAGAAACGGACTTCAAGCTGATATTGATCCCAGTCTATAGGAGTAGAGGGACGTAACTGATCACATTTCCTCCAATACAGTTCTTTGCTACAATTCAGAAGTTATTAAGCTTTAGTATTCAGCTTGAAAGAATATGCAATGCCCTTTTTCAGATGCTGACATGATTTTTAATGATCTTAATGATCATCTATGACCCACTTTGGTCAAAGTAGCACAGAGATGCGGTACACCAGCTCTGTTTTCAACCATGTTTTCACAGCTCTGTTCACAACAGCCGCTTTTAGAAAGTCCACGCTTGTCTTTTGCGAGTCGTGCCTCTTTTGAAATCTGCGTCATAGCTTTGTCCTACCTTCTTCCAGCGAGGGTGAAAAGGCAGAACGATGTGAAGTTGGGAAGATACAGTCATGGAAAAATGATTTTTTTCTTCACTTTCTTGTTCATTTTAATACCTGGTACCACTAAACGTCATCATGTGACTAAAACAGACAGAAAAGAAAACACTGAATGCATAAAAGCAGTGTTTTTGGCAGTACAACGCCATAGCTATTGATGTAAAAACTTAAGTGATTTAGGTCATAATCAAGAAAACCATGGAAAATGGTAAGATATCAGCTCTTAAATATAACTCTTATGAGCAATCTTTGTGGTTATCGTTATGTTTGTCCAAACAAATGTACCTTTAGTTGTACCAGGCATTAAAATGAACAAGAAACTGAAGAAAACAAGGGTGGTCTAATAATTTTTTCCATGACTGTATATACTTAAGGAGACTGTATAATTGCAACAATACCCTGCAAGTCTATTTTCAAGTGAGAAGGTTGTGTTATGTTTGAGTTTTTTATTTGGTAGCCACTCCAGACACCCAAATATATGCTGTCAGGCAGAGAATTATGGATTCTTTTCAGTATATTTCCCTTTTTAAATTTGGAAAAGGATATAGTTAGCTGCCAACACTGAAACTGGTGTTTTTCATCATGACTGCGTTGGTGTCATTTGATCCCATCAACAGACTACTGACAGCAAATCTCTCCACAGCTGTCATCAAACTGCTTAGAATATTTCTACATTTGGCTGGTGGACTTGAACAGGCTTCACTGGAAAAGAGATCAAAAGAAATGTAACTTTTTTTTTTTTTTTTGTCTTCTAACGTCCTGATGTGTCATCCATTGAGTCAGTACAAAACTTTTAAAGCAAAAAACCCACCCCATTAACCCTTTCACCTTTCTAGAAATTGAAATCGAAGAATCCTGCTTGGAGGAAAAGGCCTCTTTCACATCCGGACTTTACACCTGAGCCCGTCGTGACATTAGAGGGGGGGTCGTACCTGTGAACACGTCCAGCTGTGTTGTAGTATTGCTGACTTATCTCCAGAGCATGTGAGGTCAGGCTGAGGTGTTGCCTTTGTAGCATCAGACTCATCGTGAGCGTCTTGGTTTCAGCTCCTCGGCGTCACAGACCGGATTCCTCCTCTGTAGCGGACTTTGGGACAGCTTTCAACAGACGGGGGGTGATTCACTGTTCAAACAGCTGCCGACATGTACATCAGCAGCAGCCCACAGTTGGTTCAGGTCCAAATGAGCAGTTCGAGCGTAGCAGGCATAGTTGGGAAGTAAAAACAGAAATAAAGCAACAAGGATATGATTTACACAAATGTCACTGCACGTGGCTTAAAGATTTTTTTCTCCTGCTGTTGGAGTGTTTTTTTAAATTATATTATATATTATAATTTTATTTAATGATATTTGCTTAGGGGTCATGCTCTGGGTCTCTGTGAGGCACTAGAGACAACTTGCATTGTAATAGACGCTATACAAATAAAACTGAATGTAGCACCCAGCACGCTCCCGTACGTCACAACTGTCATAACTGCAATTAACACATTAATTACACTGATTCTGGTCTTTCTCCTCCCTTCAGTCTAACGTGTTAAACACGCTTGCAACAGAGGAAATTATCCAGACGTGACTCACCGATATTTCACTGTCAAAATCAACAGTCCTGCAATTTATCTTTTTTTTTTTCTTTTTCTTTATTTTGGACTAAATGCTCTGGATCCCAACCTCAGTCATTTGTCTACATACTTTTTTTAAAATTGTATTAAGTTAAATGACCTCAGTGAGCACTTCAGCGGCTTCTGTGTCAACTCAAACTCGCGTTGGTAAGGCAAGTCACTCGCTTCTGATTACTTTGTGCAAAAGGAAACAAACTAACCCCAATTTGGAGAAACGAATTAGCCTCAGGTGGACTGAATTAAGAAACCTAAAGCTGCCACCGCTCTACTTCCAGGCATAAGTTTCCCGAAGTCGTCCAATTCTTTTCCGTGAAATGTGGGAAGAGTGCACAGGAGAGATGGAAGAAAAAATAATCCAAATCACGGCTGTTTGGGAACAAATCTTCCAAGAGGTGCAGTAAGAAAAATAAAGATAAAATAGACAAGGAGGGACTGCAAGTATATTTGTTACTTCGTGCGCTTTTCACCCCGATAAACTTCAAAGCCCTTCATGAATTGTATAATTTATGTCTCTGGGATGGTGACGTAGTTCTCTGACTCTTCAAAGCTGCAGGTGAATCATGAGCGCTGGTCTTTGGGTCCGTATATCTCGTTGCCCTGGCAGATGAAGAAGCAGTCTCAGTGCATGATCTCCACTCATTTTCCTACACTGAATCAATTAGTGTCCCCCCCCCGTGGCCTCACCTTAACCAGGTAACAGATGCTCATTCACACTCCAGCAGTAAAACAAGAGTTCATTAACTCTAATTGTTTGGTTTTCGTCTCATTTTTGAGAGGCTGTCTGCATTCTCAACAAGCAAGGTCAACCCTTCACACCTCCTGCCACCGCAAACACACTTCAGTTTCTGTAGCCTGCTGTAATTTTTTCACACTCACACATCCTCTGGCCGGCAGATTGAGATTTAAAAAAAAAAAAAAAAAACACCATTATCACCCAGCTGGGCTTTTCTCTCCTGAGCTGGACCTCAGCTTTTAAGATGGAAAAGAGACTGATTATTAGGAGATGAGCAAACGCTGGCTGCAGAGAGGGCAGCAGCTAACCCAGGATGGGGGTTACTCTCTGAATGCTAATGTGAGGCTGGAGAATGGGCAAACAGGTCTATTGAAATGCAGAGTTCAAATGTTTTCTTAGGGTAATATTGAAAAAGCCCACAGTCTGGGAGTTAGAGGTCAATTTGATGTTAGTCAGCAGGAGCAGAGAGAATTGCTGACTATAGTAATTGTTGCATTTTCTTTGAGTGATTGACCACCTATGAATATGTATTTCAGCACTATTTCACTGTCACACAAACATGTTTGGGCTGATGTTAGAATGGTCGTCAAACAGTGCATATAAATCAGAATAACCATGTAATTCAGGTGCTTGACCGTGTATGGGCTTCCCCAGTCCAGTCCAATTTTTACCAAGCTGGATGTCGAAATTCCTCAACCACGGGGAAAAGCCTGGGACATGTCATGCCGCTCAGCGCTCATTCATGTCTAATTACCATGGCACTAGACCATTTTCTTAGTCCTTTGTTGGCCCATTGAGAGCAGCTCCGGGCCCACGCTCTCCCATGCGCACAGCTTCAGCATCCTCCTCCTGCTCCTCAGCAACCCCTGGCTTCCCCTGCAGCAGCCGCAGTCACGCAGAATGAATGGAGCCACCTCAGGAATGTGGACACAAAAGGAGGAATGTCATTTTGCCGAGTGCTACCACCCCCCACGCCAACGGACATGTGCGCACCCACCACACACACACACGCACAGAAGCACCCTGCAAAGCCAGACATGAAGCGATAACTCCTATTAGGGTTATTATTACTTTTTTAATTGAAATGTCTGACCAAAAATCTTCGACAATTTCCCACGTTTGAGGCTTGACAGGAAACGCGTCCAAGTAGCTCCAGTTTTTCAATAAGAATGATGAATGTGTGTAAAGATGAAAGGGCTGGAAGGATGACGGTTCGATTTTTTTTTTAACATATTAATTGATTTAACTTAAGCTTATCTGAAAAGAAAAACTCAATTTTTTCTTTCCTGTGTTACAAGTAGGTCATAGGTCACGTAGAGCAGCAGATACATAATAAAGTGGGCCTTGGAATGTAAAAATATGTGACGTGCAGCAGAACCTTTCTTTACGTTGCTTTACTGTGTGTGTCTGAAGAATCACCATAAACCATACAATGAATATGCATTTCGAATGTGTTATGATGCACCGTCTCCTACGCTGAACTGCAATGAATGTACATTTGTGCATTTTCAAGCCACACTCACAGAAGAATTTATTGCACTTTATATACTTTATAAGGTGTTACCTGACAGGATGCTGCAGATTTAAAAGTCAACCACCCCAGTCACAGGTACAGAGGCAGATCTGTGTTTGTGAGTGGAAAAAGCCCTTAAATTTATTTTTTTTCCCCCTCCACAGTTACTCAACTCTTGTCAGGGGCTTTAAACAAACTCTACTGGGTTTTAAACAGAACAAAAATAACCAGTTTTGATAAACAGTGTAAAGAACGATGCCATCTGTAATGAAGAATAACTGTCTTTATTTCCATTCGCCCACTACGTTCAGGTTGTCATATTGATGGTTTCTGAGGTGGCTCTCACAGTTTGTCAGCAGACTAAAAGAAAATGATTTATTGGCGCTAATTGTTTCACTTATTTTGTGTTAGAGATGTGAAAGAGACACGAGGGAAGGGCCGTTAGCTTCAGAGAAGGTTTATCTGGTCTTATCTCCTTTGAGACAATAAAAACAGATAAGAAACCCATCTCTACCCTCCAGGTCACACGGAGGTCTGCAATGAAAGAGATGTCCGTTTAACGAACATTTCTTCTCTGTGAGTCGTGAGGTAGGCTCTTGCCGATTGTGCTAGCATAATTTTTGGCATAATCTGAGTAATTGAGCATAATTTTTGCCATTTTTCCAAAAGTAGCACTGCTAGCATAATCCGTATATTTTCTTGTCTTAATAGCACAATTTTAGAATAATTCACGAAAACGAAGATCTCAGCTACTAAAAACGATAGATTACTATTAACAGTTGGTTCCACTCCTATTTTGCGATTGCTTTTTTAGTTGTGTTGAGATACCGCGGGAATTCGATGAAACGGAACCGGAAGTCTGTGTCTCGGTCCCAGACTCCTTAGTCTTCCTCCCAGTGCTTGTTTCAAAATGGCGGCCGCTATCCGCCGTATAGGCCTAACCACCGGATAAAGTTACCCAGGTTTTGAACAACCGGGCCCAGAATGTCAGGCCAGGGTTAATAAAATACATTTTCAAACTTGTCTTGTGAGTTGTGAAGTTTGTGCACAGAATAATTTTTTTTTTTTAAATTAGCATAATTTTGAAAAGCGAGCACTGCCACTAGCATAATATGCCACTTTTACTAGCACAATCGGCAAAATGCCTATGTGAGGGTCAATAATGAGTCCAGGCCCGGTGTTGTGGCTCCACCCTCAGCTCCAGTCCTGATTTTCAACACCAGTCGCTCTGCTTCTCGTCCAGACGTCTGTAGAAGCTGAGCAGAGAGATCCGGGGTTGGAAGTCCCTGCTCCACGCTCCACCCCTGGTGTTCCTGATCTCCAGGTCTTTGTCCCCGGAACTTGCGCTCCGCTCCTGGGTGTCCACCAGGGCTCTCTCTGCTCGCATCTGGATCCCAGCGCGACTCGCGTCCCGAGCCACAGAAACCACGGTTCGCCAAAAAAAAAAAAAAAAAAGAAGAAAGAAAAGAAAAACCTGGACGGACAGCGAGGCGAGAGAGAGAGAAAGACAGAAGAAATCCACCTTCATCCCGGCAACTTCTCCCAGTCTCCCGTCCTCCCGTGGTTTACTGGTTTACGCTTTCGTCGACGCTGTGAAGCAGTAGCCTGACTGTGATTGTTGCCTGTAGTCTGAAGGAAAAAAAAAAGTTTTGCACTCTTTCAGATACAGTTTTTGTTCCTTCGTTTTTTTTTTTTACCCCCGTCGAGTCTGGTACTCGACATTTACCTGGCGCATCTGCTGCTTGTGAAGGTTTGAGCAGGGTTTATGGTTTTTTTTTTCCTCAGAGCTGCTGTGAATGAAGTTTCTATGAGGAAACTCAACGTGGGAGTCGCACCAACTTCGCCTTAACTCACACACACACACCTGAGCGACTGGACTTTTTTTTTTTTTTTTCTTGTTTTGTTTTTTTGGTTTTGTCGCACACAATGATGAAGACGCTGTTGGCGCTGTGTGTAGTGTGCACGCTGGTCGTGCTGTCCGTGTCCGGGACCGCGGAGCAGAAGTTGAAGAACTGTAACGAAGTTCGCGATGCTTACAGCTCCAAAGGCTTCAACGTTAACGACGTCCCCAACAAAGGAGTCAACGGTGAGTCGTGCTTTTTTTTTTTTCACTTCTGCTCTGGATTAAAGTCTGTTTTAACCTCAAAGGGCAGCGACTCTTAAAGTAGGAAGCGACCGGGAACCCTCCCCCCAGGGAGGGAGGGGGGGCTGCGGTGGTTTCACGGTGGTCCAAAAACTGCTTTTCAAGCTAGCAAAGTTAGCACGGTAAAAGTCGTTTTTTAAGGTCCTGTTGTGACAGTTTTTCTTTCTTCAAAACTAATTTTAACTTGTTTTCCGAAGGTTGTAGTGTGGTTAAATATAGTGTTTAACTGTTTTTGTTAAACTGCAACGGTGACGTTTTAATAATGATTACAGCACATTCACTTTTTTTTTTTTTTTTTTTTTTTTTTTGGGGGGGGGGGGGGGGTGCTGCTACACATATGTTCTGCTGGCAACACTTCACTGCTCCATGGGGTAAACATTGTTCTCACTTAGGAAATACTTGTCGGTAATTCATAACAATAAGGGGGTATAATGAACGCACGAGCCCAGCTCTGTGTTTATTTCCAGGCTTCCTATGGCTGTGAGGAGCAGGCCGCCAGCAGTGATTCAGTAAACAAACCTTTCTCCCTTTGGTTAAGTCTTATTTTAAGGCTTTTTTTTTTTTTTTTCTAATTTGTTGAACTGTAGAGTTCCACATGACAGGATGTGGGAGCAGCAGTGATGGAGCTGGTATGTTGATAATCAGTGGGGTGAGGGGGCAAATCAATGAAGCCAATCATGAGATAATAGACACTTGGGCAGGGGGGGGCTTTTACAGTAAACACTCGTAGGGAGCTGGGTTGTGCATACTTAAATCACTCTCACCTCCTCCCTGTCTCCTTTTATGTTTATGTTGGTTAAAATAAATGCACAGCACATGTTCAGACTTCTTAATTCAACCTGGTTTGGTTCCCAGTTTTAAGGTGGCTCCATGGTGACATAAGATCACACAGGTAGGTCAACTAGGTATGCCCACGCTTGTTTTTATTTATTTATTTTGTAAGACAAGAAATTCTCATACTTTGTCACCTTAAATACACCCATTGATCTGAGGAGCAAAGTTTGTGTCTGTTTTCATTTCTCACACCAAGAGGAGGTCCAGACTGTTTTGTCAAAGTTGCTGAGGCTCTTTAGAGTTTGAGCTGGATGCAACTAAAGAAAGACTTATTTTCTGAGTTTCACACAAAACCCGCAGGTCCTTTTGTTTTGTGCGTGTGCGCGCGCCCGTGACGGTTGATGTCATTGAAAGCACTCGAACAAGTCCGCGTAGGTCAGCTTTAATTCTCCTGCATTTCTGGGTTTTGAAAGAAGTGAATAATGGCGGTGTTATTTTTCAGGTTTGTGTGTGATGCACACAAGGACCTTTTTTTCTTTACAACAGATTCCCGATGCATGTCTGGGATTTAGGCATGGCCGGTCTCAATGAGCGGCTCTTTGTCATTAATAGACACTGAGATAATTGATCCATAGAAAACAACATGGCCTACTGTCATTAATGAGTTTGCTGGAGGGGGTCCCTGCTTACAAAAGCCCTACGTTCTTGAGATTCTTCATGGTATGTGTGTGTGTTGGGGAGGGGGGGGGGGGGGGTATTTTGTTATCAGTTTGGTTGAGTTTGTAAGCTTCACAATTAAGTTGTAATACTGTGTGTGTTTTGAAATGACGCATTATCTTTCCCTTTTGTACGAGTGTTATAAATCTAATTAGGGGAGTATGACTCTTGTTGAAGATGTGGGATTCAAAAGTTGCGTTTTATAACCGCAAACATCTCATGTTATTGTTGGCAGCGTGAAGATAAGAATGTTTGTCACCATTGAAATTACTCACAGGCTCATTTGAAGCCAGACTCGAGATTCAGTAAAGATGTTTTTTTTTCTGCGCTAAAACTGAACTGGAAAATCCGATACACAGGAACGGCACGATCAGTTGGTGAATTCCTCTCTTATCCTGTGATATCAGTCGTTTACCACTTTCGTGGAAGTGGTTCGGGACTTCGCTTCCAAGTTTCTTCGTCTGGTGATGGAGGAAATGCTTTGGGCCTGCGGTTGAATACTTCACATAAATGGGGAAGAAATTACACTAATTCTCTTAATGATGACAGATAGATAATGTTGGTGATCTTGAAGTATGTAAATGGTGGTTTTACTCTTCTCTCTTGTAATAGTGTGTTTTTTCTTAACAGTTGTATTTGATATTGTGATGAATGGTGCGAAGTATCTGCTGCACAGCTGTGATAAGGACCAACCCTTCAAGCGCTGCCCAATAAAGCTTTAACCAAACCATGTTAAAGGTTACTCTTTTGCAGAGCTGCATGCCTTAAATCTGCTTCAGTTAACTCTGGCAATCAGGCTCGGTGTCATGCTTCAGGTATGGGACAATCAGAGGGATCAAAGAGATGAGTGTCGATTTCTTTCTCCCTTCAGCACGTGGATCATCCCCTGTTCATAATCATACCAGTGCGTTGTGACTGAAACCTGAAGCGTGCATGACCTCAGCACGCCGGCCTCTCAGTAAGCTCCAGACATTCTGCAGTCTCTCATTGTGAAGGATCTTTTCCCTCTTAGCCAGATGCAGCGTTCCCTGGATCATAACCGTTGGAGAAACAACAGGCCGTGTCGTTGGGGCAACATTTTTATAGATAAGATAAGAGCAGGCAATTGGAGTACGCAGTCAGCGAGAAATTTTAAAGTCCAAAGATTAATATTCAACTGACTTGCCCCAGTACCATGGCTGTTGTAATGTTTAACTAATATACAATCTTTAAAGAGTCTGACATGCCCCGAAAGGTTAATCCTCTAAAATGCAAACTTTTTTTTTAAATGCTGCCATTGAAGTTACTTAATCAATAATCACTTTCAGTACTGCTCTTCCATATGAAGCCTAAATCACAGGGTTAGGGTTAGGGTTAAGTCATTTTCACACCTGAACGCCACAGAGAATTGGGTCTGGACTTTCTCAGGGGTTTCTGTACACTCATGCACTTCACGGCAGCTGATGTGTTCTCACAGCTGTAAAAATGCAGGATCGGTGGCTGGGTGGAGCGTACAGGACGCAGGTCGTGATTTATAAAGGTCGGCTGTGGTGTTCGGGGGTTTCCTGTTAACGGTATTACCACATTTACTTGGACGTATCTGCAACATTAGCAAGCGCTTGGTGGCTGTAAAATGCTTTGAGTGGATGGTTCTCTGTATTCAGATGTGGTTGCAGCCTCCCTTTTTGTCCCCCACTGGTGTTGTTACTGGGGAGCTGTTTGTGTCATCTTCAGACCAGTGGAGAAGTAACGCTGTAGACCCTCAGGAAAATATCTTTTATCATGTTCTTAACCCCAAACTTATTGAAATGCTTACTCCACCACCCCACCCCCCCTCCTCTTGGTACATGAACACTGTAAACAAATCTGTTTTGCTTTTAAGCCCCTCTTTTGAAGTTGAGGGGTATAACATTCAAAAGATGCCTTTTTTTTTTTTGTTCCTTTTTTTTAGGGGGGGTACTTGATACCTGAGACAAAAACATTTTAAGCCCAGATTTTATTTTTTACCAGAGACAGAGATGAAACTGATTTTAGGTGTGTCATCTACTCGACAGTCTTTAGTCCCTCCCTTTAGACATGGTTGCACTTAAATTCCTACACGTGAATCTGACTCACTCTAGTTCCAAATAATTAGTCATAGTTTGTCAAAGCCACCTCCTGAACTGGATTTAGACTTATATTTATCCATATGTTGATATATTTTAACCCATTACATTAGTGGTATGGTCTAGCGTGTGTGTGTTTTTTAATTAAAAGACCAAAAAAAGGTTCTTTTTATTACAAAGTTGTCTTTTCCTCAGTGGAGAATGTTGCATTTAGTGCTGGGCAATATGACGATACATATCGTAGGGACGATAGAAAAGTGTATATCGTGCCATTTCTCTTCTATCGTTTCTAGCCTAATTTTATCAATTATTACAGCAAATATGTAATTAAATAACCTGCAACGATAAATTTGATAGAAACATATCTACTTCTACAAAGTAGCCTTTTATGTTTGCACTTTTATTCATGGTTAATGCCTTAAACAGAGTTCTCTTCAACCCTGATGTTTACTTTAGACACTTTATATTGGTTTGCAAACTTTGTACTACAAGGTTACAGATTTCAGAAAGTTGAAAAATAATTTGTGTTTATTTTTTATAGCTGAACTTCAGTGCAAAAATGTGTTTCCTCTCAGAAACTGTTGTGCACTTTAAAAAAAAAATGTGAAAGCTACTGTACCTCTGTACCTACCTGTTTTTGCTGCACTAAAATGTATGTTTGTGACAGTTCAGCTAAATGTCCTTTCAAAATAAAGTTGAAAAGTAAGCAATGAAATTTTTGTCAAACTTTTCAGAGAATAACTGAAAACATACTTTATTATGGTATATCGTGATATATATCGTTATCGTGATATAAAATAGTCCATATCGTGATATATGATTTTTTCCATATCGCCCAGCACTAGTTGCATTAATATTAATATCGATGACTTGTGTAAAAGAATCTGCAAGTCTTAAAAATGATAAAGCACAGAGGCCAAAGCATGAACAACATTTTACAACTTTCCTCAGTGATGAGCTGAATTTCTTCATCATAATTTCCATGAAATGGTTCAGTGATTTTCTCGGTCTGCGTTTTATGCAGTTTTTTTTTTTTTTCTTTTTCAGTTTCTCAAAGGCTGGTGTTCAGATTTTGTATTTTGACATTTCAGTGTTCTTTGTAGAATCTCCAGAACCATTCGGCATTCTTTTAATGAGGAGGAAAGTCCAGGACTCCATGATTGCAATACAAACGATTTTCCTCCAAGACTTGGGACTCGTTTCGCCTTGAAGTCTGTGATGGTTAGAGAGCAGATTTTGAACACTTGGCTCAACTTTCTTCTCAGTCAGTTGCAGTGAAATTGTGGTGGTTTCTGTTAGCTTCTTCTCCCCTTAATGTGAAGTGTTTTCTGAGCCTTCAGAGTAATTCAGTTTTAGGTATTGTGGGGGCCGTGTAAACCAGGGGGGGGGCTCGGCCGTGACATCTGTAGTGTCCCGATGGGGTCAGACGAGGAAGGGAGTGCAGCTCCGCATGCCTAGTAGCTCTTATCAGTTTCCTGCTATCACAACATGGTCGCCCTGCGATCAGAAGCTGAGGTGGCATCCTGTAGCGCTCTGTCTGCAATAGCTGCTTTATCTCTGCCCAAAAACAAACCGGCTTATTGCAGCGTTGAGGAGAGGAGGGAAAAAAAAAAAGTGTAGTGATGGCAGTAAAAACTGGCTGGGTTTGTGGTTGCACGGACCCTGGCTGGAAATGTTTTGTCATCCCAGACCCTGTTTAGACTCTGAAAAACCGTCCTTAACGGCAGTGGAATGTTAAGTTTCTCTTTTGCGCTCATTTAGTATGCTCCGAGTGTAGAATCAATTCAATAGCTGTGTGTGTGTCTGTGCGCGCCGGCTGAATGTCCGTTATCCCATCACTTTACATCCTTTTGCTTTGGCCCCCCTTTAAAAAAAGGGGGGGAGAAAAAGTGAGCGACAGATCAGTGGGGGGTAGATGCTCTGTGTGGGAACAATTGAGCACCCCCTTTTAGGCTCGCCTGCCTCCCCCCCTCCTTGCCACATTCCTCACCGGACCACCAAGACCTGCACACAGGAGTCCTGGAGCTGGGAACATACGGCAACAAAGAAAACGCTGGCGGGACTGACTGGGGCGTGCAGAGAAAGAGAAGGGATTTGACTGACAGGAAAGAGTTTTGTCGTGGGGTCAAACTGAATCTCCAGGAGAAGTGGGTCAGCCCCCGAGAATGATGGCGCGTACGTGGGCATCAGGAATGCGACGGCTAACAATGTGCACACATGCATTGTATGTACAGCTCGCCTCTTCCCCTGAGAGCACGTGCCTGTCAACATAATTCAAGATTATAAAGAGGAGTTTTTACCAGAGGGCTTCACAGTTCAACTCTGGCATTTTTTTGGCTCCAGTTAAACATGACTCGACTCAAATCTTTGCTAATGCAAGTTGAGAAATCCTGATCTGACTTTGAGGTTTCCTTTATTTTGGAGTAAGAGTCCGTCACAACGAAACAGACACGTAAAGGAATCATGCTGTTTTTAAATGGGTGATCCTAAAAAGAACATTACATGTTGAGATTTGCATCTTTAATCAAACAGAACTCCTGCACAACCTTCGGGACAAACTCGTAATCTTCCACGAATCCAGCTGAGCAGGTGGCGCTTCCCGGCACTCTGCTCTGAGTCAGTGCCTGTAGGATTTTGAGGTTGTGAGTAAGCTGCTGTAAAACTTTCCCTCTCCTGTGGGACCTCAGCTTCAGGCTTTAAAAATGATAGCTGATAGCTTAAAATAGCGATGGCTTAAACTTTTCAGGGGGTTGACGTGGCATATTATCCGACGAGCGCTCCGTCTGCTGGTTGGAGTGTGCTCGTCTGTGAGAGCAGAGGATTGTAAATGTATAAACACGTAGAGAGATGAAATGCCATTGTGCAAATAAGGTTAAAAAAACATAAGGGTATTTAGTTTGTTTAATAAAAGAACAAGGTATAGACCTGTTTTTTAGGAAGGGTGACTTTGAATTACTTTTGTTGTGATCTGACCTTCTTGGTCCCCCAACCTGGTAATGGTAATGGTAGGGGAAACACTGTACTGTCATCCCTCACACTTCGCGGTTAATGGGGGGCTGTGACCCCCCCATGAATGGTGAAAACCTCGATGTGGATGTATATACAGTATACATGTACACGTGTACGCAAAGTGTACGGAAACGTACACTCACTTTGGCGATCTCTCCTCTGTGCGTCGCTGACGAGAGCGAGAGATGGGAGATGCAGGGACGCGTGTCAGCCAATCAGAGTACAGATAACCGACGGCACAGTAATGTCCGTCGTAGCAGCCAATCACAGGCCTCGATTTTCGTTCATGGGGCATCCCCTGTCGGCTCTTGTTACTTCCCGAGTCTCGTTCTTGATGTGATGGGTTTCGCTTCAGCCTCGCCACGCTTCGTTTGAATTCTTTTCAAATTTTTTTTTTTCGATGAATATTCTTTAAACCTCCGCGAGAGACCGCAAAGTGTGAGGGATTACTGTAAAGTGCATGCTGTTAGGAGTTATCTCCATACCCACAGCCCGACTGACATCACTTAATTTTCTTTTCCTGCTGTTGTCTCAGCAGATGTTCCTCTGGGAGATTTTGTTCCACTTCTGCTCTTTACATCCTTCATCACCTGGTGATATGTTCTTTTTTTTTTTTTTTTTTTTTTAAATCTTTTGTTTTTTCTCTGTTCAGAAAAGCTTTAACGTGCCTGAAAAGATAACAAATCTCTTTGACTTGGACCTTAAACACCTTTCATGGGACAGTATATGGGTGGTCATAGAGATGGCTTCGCGAAACGGAAAACAAAATGGCAGAGAAATCTTTGATCTTCAAAACGGACATGAACACCCCTGGTGTTGGGGCAGATGATACAAAGATTATTCAAAAAAAAAAATTAATCACACAGTGCATGATGCACATACAGCACACCAAATTGTGCTGTATGTGCATACAGCACAAATGAGGGAAAAGTTTTGCCTTAAGCCTATAAAGACCATTTTTACCTAAACAAACAATTCTAACACTAAACGCTAAGTGAACACATAATAAAAAGCTGAGAATGTGATGTGCTTCAGAAAACCAGCACTAACAAACAGGTGCAAACGCTGGGCTGTTATTGGTTGAAAGATTGAAACGGTTGGGAGATCACAATTCTGCAACAAACACTCATTGAGCCAGCTGTTAAAAAAACCAGCAAAAATTCTGAACTCTGGATTCAGTCTTACCTTTGTTTTCTTTACCAGCGTAAGTCACATTTCAGTGCGTGACTCCTCTTAATTCATGTAATCACAAATCACAGCCTTTCTTCATGTATTTTATTGCACCGTAATTTGCTGCAGTTTGTGCCGTAGGTCTACAACGTTTCAGCTTTCTTTTTTGCTTATTTTCTTCTGTATATGGATAGCCAACTATCCATTTGATACCCCTATCAGAAAAATATGCTGGTGTACGTAAACTGGTCCAAGTTAACAACCACAAGAAGCAGGTGTGATACAGTCAAAGCTATGATGTCATACAACATAGATAGAAATGCTAACTACAAGCCTGGGGTGAACTGGATTTTCCTTATGTTTTATAAATGTGACAAACATTGAAGCACCTGAAACATATGTAATATGTGGAAAGATGAAAGCGCACTGAACAGTCCAACAGAAATACAGCCACAGTGGCATCACTCTTCTGTGTCTTCTGTTCACTCAGTTGTCACCATCTTGGAAAAACACCATATCAATATTAACTCGTTTGTCATTTTGCTGCATTCAAATACGTGCATGTTTTTTGATGAGTTCTTATTACTAACAATGGCAGCTCCACCTCCACCTGCTGGTCTACAACATCAGTCACATGCACTGAATAAGATGAGTGCATGTAAAAACCAGAGAAGGTACAGGTGATTGGTAGAAGATGTGACTAATCATTTCCCTCGACCAAAGTAAACAATTTGATTATTTTTTTTAAATCAGCCTCCACAGATGACAGATCTTTTTTCATATAATTCTCAGAAGACTTATTTCATTTTTTATTATCAGAATGTGAAAACTAATTGACCACTAAAACAAAAACAATCTTGTAATCCTCACGGACTCCAGCTTAAAGCGTCTCGTCGATATTTGACTGTCGCTGCTGAGGTTCCCGCCGCAGTCCCTCTGATATCTGAGTTGCCGTTGGTCTCTTTGGTGTCGATCACCTCGTTGGCGGCGTCGCTCAGCCAGCTGTGAAGAGCGTGGCGAAGCGCTGCCGGCTCAGAAACCCAGACGGCAGGGGCGGAGCGTGAACCCGCCCGCCTGACACGAGACTCCACTCAGTCGCCGAAGTCGTCACGTCCCCGAGCTGCCAGATCGGTCGTGTGGTTATGATGTAGGTGTAACTCAACCAGAGTTAACTGATTTCCTGGGAAGCCGCAGTGAGCTTGAAGTCCGTGTTGATAGTCGTCATCATTAGGATTTGTCTGACTTGTCAGAGGCCCGTGTGGTTTTAGGAGAGAAGTGAAGGAGTGAAGCCAGGGACTTGCCTGGGTGTTGGGCTGAAACCTCAGGGCTGGGTGCAGGCCAGAGGAGCTGTAATGCCCGCTAATTACTCCCAAGGCCTGCATCAAAACTCCCACCGATGAGGCATAGCTCACATTTCCAGACTACTTTTAGCTTAATAGGTTTCCTAATATTTGCTCTACCTCTTTGTTACTTGCTCTTGGATTTATTTCCATATCATTTATATTGTTTGAGATCAAAACCCTGGCCCCCTGTCAAAAAAAAAAAAAAAGCCAATAGGCGTGTCTTTAGCTGCCTCATACAGCTTTGTGAAGTTGATGCCATGTGTTAAAAGCAGATCATCAGAGCTTGGATTAAAAACATGAAGGAAGCAACAGCAGACAGCCTGCTGGCTGAGGGCCAATAAGAAAGGAAAGGGGGGGAAAAAACACACACACACATGAAAGGATCAAATACTTTGTTCAATGATAGCTCCAAAGCTGCAAATCATCAGATCAGTGTGGGTTTTTTTTTTTTTGCTAGTAATAAAATGAGTCGTTATGGGGGAATGCAGGACCCTGAACCAGAGTTTGAAATGCTGTGAATTGCTGGAATGGCAAGTAGCTTTGATTTATCAACACTCAGGGTTTTAGCCAGGATTTTGGAGCTGGCCGTCCATGAGGGGTGGGGTAAATGCTTTTCATAACTTATTTATATTGTCTTTATATCCAATACAAAAATACAACATAACATATAGACAACACAGTTTGCTTATTGATTCTGTAAGTATCCCAACTGAATTGTAGAAGTGTCTGCAGTATCAGCAGTACAGTATCAAAACCATATACCATATATCATTCCATCTGCAGGATGCTGAACATATCACAACATTGCTTTTGTGTATGTGTCTTTTGCAAGGTGATAAGTAGCTGCTTTGGTATTACCTCGCATCTAACTTTTCAGTCATCAGCCGTAGCGTGGATAAAGGTGCACAGTGAGGCCTAAAATATGCTAGCATTACAGCCAAGCGGCAACTCTCCCACTTCCAGATTGAAGCTCAAGAGGGAAGTACGCTTCGTTGCAGTTCCTCTACTGATCATTAGGTGCTGCCTGCAAAACAGAGCAGATCCCTTTTTACTCCAGTGTTAAAATGGCAAACTTTGTCAACAGAATTAAACATATGTACAGCCTGGCTTACAAGAGTTTTTTTCCTCTGTAGTTAAGATTTTGTATCACATGACAACTGTACGGGGGTGAATTTTCTTGTACCATATCAGCCAAATTTTGAATGTGTATTAAAACTGACTGATCAAATCGCCATCATTTGACGTGTTTGACAGCTAGCCATGTGCTAGCTGACTCCAATTGGAAGAGTCCTGAAAGGACCGTGAGTAGCCCGGGTCCTTCAGCTAAGCTATCTATTAGTCCAACACATGGACTTGTTGGCCAAGAGCTCCTCCAGCCAAGCTAATTAACGCCTCATCAGTAGCTTTAGAGTACTTTAATGTCTGTGGACGTCACCATATTGTTGCTGCAGGTAGGAGAGACAATGTATTCTCATTGTGTACTGTGTGTGTATAAAAAAATAGGTGTATGTATTAGGGATGGGCATAATTAATCGATTAATCGATGATTGATCATTAAGAATTTGGTCAAAGACATTCATTTTCGTCGATGAACCAAATGTTTTTTTTTTTTTTTAAACAATCCGAATGTAGGTTATCAGTGCACGTCTTCAAACAATGCGATGCATTTCGCTGTGCCACCGATAGAAATTTGGCAACAGGGGTCAACATTTCACCATCACCCTACCCTGGCTGACCTCAGTTGTTACATGCGAGCTTCTGTAGGTCATCGCCTAATCATGAAGCGGTCGCGGTGAAGTGTGGCGTGGAACCATTTTCGTTTACAAAATGACCAAGTGTACTGCAATCACTGCAATGTTAATTACAAATACAATTAATTGACAACAACAATGATGTATCACTTGAACAACGCGCATCCAAGCCTTGTAAAGGACGGTGGAGGCGGTTCATCATCAGCCTAGCCTAGCCTAGCCTAGCCTAGCCTCAACTCGGTGTTAGCACGGACCAGAAGGAGCTGCAGCGCACATCGAGCACACAACAAGCGCATCTTTATAAGAAACAAAAAGCCTGTGATACTGGCGCCTTGATATAAGTAGTTGTTAAGTAATCTCCTCGATATCTCTTGTTTTATTATTGTTGTTTTTTTAAAGAAAAGAAACAGGAAATGTCACGTTATTGTCAATCACGAACATCCGGGCCACTGAACACATCTGGGCATGCGCGGGCCATAGCAACCAGGCCAAAGGGGAAAACAAACGTCACGCCGATATCGAGAATAATTGTAATAGTTTTCAATATAAAAAGGTTAATGATTAATCGATTATTAATCATTAATTAATAATTAAGTATGTATATATAAAATATAGAGTGTGTGTGTCTTAAATAGGATGTCCAAAAGACGGCTTGACAGCTCGCTTGCTAAAGGCCCATCATGTGCCTGTCATCATCAGGAACAGACTGATCCGTCCATGACCGAGAACCATTAAACTATTGTAATTTAAGGTTTAGACTTTCTCGTCCCTTTGACAGGCGGCGGTGGCTGGTTCTCTTCCCATCACCTCTGCTGGTGTAAAGTTTCGTAAGGCCCAACAGGTATATCCGAAATCTTTGTTTCCCTTTTGTAGCTTTTGAGCTTCAAGAAATCTGATCTTGTACCTGACCTCATTCTGCCTGGGGGGGGGGGGCTTTGCCAGGCTTCCACATCTGGTCGACTTCAGCTGCTTTTAAATGTCTATTGTAAACATTGTCAAAGACCTTCCTGTCCTTAAGAGTGGTTTCTTGGCATTTACTTGATGCAATGACGTACGTTTTATATGTTTGACGTTTCAAGAAAATTCAATTTTTTATTTATTTTTTTAATTATGTGGGCTTTCATGAAGGACTGCTACTCTAACGGTGTAAATGACAGGGCCTCAAACGGTGGAAAGGCCACCTTAGATGTTGTGTATCATGGCTCTCCTGCAGTGTGTGAAGCACATCTATTTGTTAGCTCAACAGTAGTCCATTTCTCTGACAGCACAACGCTGTTTTTGCAGGGTCCCATGTTAAGGCGCTTGGCCTTAAGTAAAGAGTGTTTTTTCATCTTCTTTAAAGTCTGTTTTCATTTGTGCGCCATGAGTCAGTGGAAAGACGGAGGGCTGATGTAGAGGGACGAGCCAGGGAGGTCTTTTGTGCCTCTTTTCTCTCTCCTCCTTTATGATAATCACTCTGTGCTGCAACTTGTTCTCCCTATTTGTCTGCAAAACCTCTGCCTGTCTCTGCAAATCTTAAACATAACAGTCTCGCGCTCGTTCACTAGCATTTCCCTGTTAGCACATGCGCACACACATGCGCACACACACAGGCTGACTGAAACATCAAGGTAAAACCTGTCGTAAAACCAGAGCATCAAACACTTGGAAAATCTCGGTTTAACAAAAGGCACATAACCTGAAAGAAAGATTAGAAAAGTTATTAATGTGAATCATCACCTCCAATGGCCGCTGCTTTCAAGAGAAGATTCTCAACAGAGTTTGTGGTTGCAAGGAAAGTCTGCTGATTTACTGTGTTGTATAATTTTCCCCTCCTTTTTTTTTCTTTTTTAAGTGAATTTAGTCTTCATACCAGACTCTAATAGTTGGACTAAAAACAAGTAAGCAAATGGATTTAAAAAAAAAAACAGCTGGCTGAGTGGTGGGGCTTTTACAAGCAAATCCAGTCACCGGCGGTTTTTGATTTTTGTGTTTTTTTTTTTTTATATCTACCAGACGGAAGTTAAGCGAGTGGCACAAATTTTGTGTGGGCATGCTATGACAGATGGCATCCTGGAACAAACCACTTCTGATTGAAGTATGAATTCTTCAGAACCATGTTAACATGAATGATGGCTTCAGTCCTCTTCATGGTTGGAAACAGAACTTGCAGTTTTTATGATATTTTCCCGCTTTGTTTTCCTCAGCTCCCGTCAGAACTAACTGCTTTCCATGAACTGAATGTTTCCGATTTTAAATAGTTTTAAATATTTGTCATACCAATATTCCCCCAGCCCTCAACGAGTGTACCACATCTCTTGTCATTGAGATTTTATTCCAAAAAAAGCAGATTTTATTTTCACAACCTTTAGAGAAATGATGCATTATATGTACTGGATGCTATTTAGCATGAACAGGTTTCAAATTCCAAAGCGGTCTGCAGGTGAAGTATGTGTAGGCACTGAACAAAGATTGGAATTTGGTTTTTGACTTGCTGAATGTATTTGGGGAAGTGCACGAGCAAGTTGAAGCCTTGACAAAGCGGTGACCTGGGAAGTGGTGAAGGCAGGGAGCTTTTGTGTGGGGAGACAAAGGCGGAGATGCAGGGCCAGGCCTGGAGAGGGGAAACGGACAGAGCGAGAGGCCGGGGCAATGTTGTGGAATCTCCCCAGGGGCTTCTGGGTAAATGTTCATGGATGACAGCGTTTTGGAATTTCACAAATGGAGAGTTTTAATTGGCCAGAGGCCCCGACTGGTTTAGTAATCAGAAATGGATTCTGGTTGCAGAGGGCTCAGATTTATGGATCCCAGTGTGCGCATTGTTTGTTAAATTGACGACCTTTTGGATTGTGGGTCACATGTTTGGGGGTGGGGGGGGGGATAACTTCAGACAAACATTTTTATGTGGCAGTTCTTTAGTCTCAAAACACTTCTGTGTAAAATTCAGGATATGGTGCAGGATAGATTTTAATGAGTCCCTGCTGCATGCGATGTAGAACCAGACATGTTTTCTTTCTCCTCATGCTGTGTGACAAGGACATGAGGCCATTTAATGTTTTTACTCTGGTATTGCTGAAGTAATTTTTTTTTCCCCCCTCCTGATTTATTTAATGGAACATTGCTTGATACAGGTATTACTCAAAGCATTGTGGCTAAGTATTTAGCTCACAATATTCACTCTAGAGAGTACTCTTCTGAACCAGAACTTCCTGCCTCATAAAGGGATTGTGAGCATTGTTCTTTGCGCCATAAATCTCTCATTTCATAAGCAGCACAAGTGTTTTTTCAGCTCACCACTACGGAGGGATTTCCTCCCAGTAGTAGATACTTTTATTTATGGGTGTTACTGATGGTCTCTGTGATTGTCTGCACTAACCATCAACACCTCAGGCTGATGTTGCTTCATGTCTCATATCACCATTAGCTCCGTGGTTTTTTGTAAAGGATGTCCGTTATTTAGTCACTTCATGCTAAATGACAAAGCTTCCTATAAAAGTGTCATGGTGATTTTTATTCTCTATGCATTTTTAGTTAAGTTACATTCTGAAATCACCAGCTGGTTGTTTCATCAATTGTTCAAGTTATTGGAAAACCAGTGGAGCTCAATGACATTGAAGTTTCCTCATCAGTAAAATGTAGATGGGTAGGCAGGCGGTGGCAATTCATAGCTAATTTACATGCTTTTCTAGGATAATAAGGGAAAAAAAATTAGTGCAAGTTATGAGGAGAAATTGCCCAAATATAGGCGGGGAGAGTTACGAGTAGGGCTGGGCACGTTAACGCGTTATTATCGCGTAAACTCATAAATTTATTAACGCCGACATTTATTTTAACGCGCGTTAACGCATGTTGCTCACGTGCTTTTGTTTTGAAAAGTCTGTTACTGGCTGCTGAGGAACCGGAAGAGAATTGGCAGGAAAAACATGCGGAAAAGCAAAAACAGACATGAACGGTAAAAATCAGTGTACTTTATAGTTCAGGTAGCAACTCAGGTAGCAATATTAACAATTCTGTAAAATCTGACAAACTTTCAAACCCCTTTGTTCAAGACGATCGCGTCATTCCTCCATGTTGCATCAGATCTGCTTCATGTGTTCACTGTCCTGCTGTTCTGTAGCTGGTTACTGCAGTGCGGCTCCATCTAGTGGCACAGATGTATAATGACAACAGAAAGTCCAGTCCTCCATTATAAAACAACCCCCATTTTTGAGAATATGACTTCTAGATTAAAATATCTAGAAAAAATATCGAATCAAAGCCATTTCTGGGTCACATAAACCAGATAATTAAATATTAAAAACAAATTCAGTCCCGTGGCCTGTTTTCTACAATTGAAATATAAAATAACAGGCTTTTTTGTTTGTTTGTTTGTTTGTTTGTTTGTGTTAGATTAAAAAATGAAAAACAAAATAAAAAGTCATTTTTAAAATTTTTGAGTGACAATTGAAAATGGAAAAAAACAAATGATACACGGATAATTACGGATTGATAAAGTTACAGAACTTTTACATGGACATTTTTATTTTTTATTTTGTTTTATCTCAGATGGAGGATTCAACAGAAACAAGGTTATTTGTAACAACTGACAAGTTGAACTCCTCGTTAAAAGTTTCTGCTGTTACCTCAGAAATTACCTGTTTTAATGTTATGATTGTGGCCTCTAGATTGTTAGGATTTTGTTAGTAGACTTTTTTTTATTCTTTATAAAAACAGGATGACATTAATGCCCTGGCAGTGGCAATAAGCTTTATTTTATTTGACATTTTTTAAGATGAGATTTGCACTAAATATGTGTTACTGACAAGTGCTGATGTTAAAAGTGTTTGAACAACAAATGTTATGACACTTTAGTTCATATAGCAGCAGAACATTTAAATAAAAGTGACCTTTACACTACTTTTGAATTCATTATTTGATTTTGCGTATACAATGCGAATAATCGTGATTAATCGGAAATCATATGATTAATCACGATTAAAAGTTTTAATCGTTGCTCAGCCCTAGTTACGAGTGCAACTCAACATTGTTTGTGATGTTCAAATGTGACGTAACCTGGGATGTAACCCCTGACATACAATGGACCTTATTCATGAAATGTGAGTAGAAAACTTTGTAAGCTGCTAGCATAGTGAAATTTACATATGTACTACTGCACGTAAACTACTGCTGCCTCTGACCATGGGTATAACTTGGCTAAGGAATGCGCATAAATATTACTTTTACGTTAATGCCTTGTATGGACTGCTATTTTCATAATATGCATATACCTTTAAAATGTATGTAAAGAATTAATTAGAAAAAGTGCCTTAATCTATGAGCATTTTCCAGGCCTTACTGCTCCCTGTCACACCCATAGCCTACTAAGAGAACAAAATAAAGTTTTTTCTTTATTTTTTTTATTGCTCTATTATTGTTAAAACCAAATTATACATGCCGCTGGTAAATTCAGACTAGATTTTTAGTGAGGAAGAGATTTATATTTAAATCTACTCACAGGTTTACAAAGTTTTCATTAATGATGCCCATTGTGTGCCAGTAAAGCTAAAACGGTCAGCCTTCGACTGTGCCAGTTACGTAGCATCCAATTTCATCTTCCTACCAAAGACTCAGAAGTTCCTTTTTTTCTATATCTCCCCAGTTTAACGTAAGTTTAACACAAGTGAAGAAAAATGCATGAAAAGTGTGCAGACAAAGCTGTTTCCGTCTGTTTTTCTATGACATTGATGGTGTTAGAAGTGCAAAACTTTATCAGAACGTTGATATAAATTCTGACATATCACTTAGTTCCAGAATAGGTGTATACCTCACATGCACAAGCCGTTTCCACCTTGTCGCCACTTTTTAGGTGTGTTTCGATGAGCTGGGGTTCCAAGGTGAAACTAGGGGGCTGGAACTTCTTATAGGGCTGACCACCACCTCAGTCTTTTTGGCCGTCATGTCTCAATTTACACTGATAGATCCAGTTGCACGCAAACTACCATTACAAACCACTTGGTGGCGGTAGTGGACCACTTTCACTGTTCTTCAACCACCAATAAAAAAAAAAAAGAAGTCGGCAAAGATCTAGAAATGAAATAAAAACAAACTTAAAATGACAAGATAAACATTGGAGTGACGATTGCGTTTCTGTTTGCCATTTGTATAATACGTCATGATAGCGTGAAGGGGACATAGGCAGCTGGTTGATCTCCTGCCCATAGACACCCAATCAGCAAGTTAACGCCATCACCCATATATCCAGAAGTTTCTTGAGGCTGCTCTGAGTACCCGTCCTACCACAGGTACACGTTTCACCCCCATAGAGGTTCCTGAAAGCTTTTTTTGTGGGGCCACTCCTGGCAGTGGAGACACGTGTCAACAATCTGGCCCCCAAAAGACTACCCCAGAACCCCTAACGGTGGAAGTGCCCCGCTTTGTGCAACCCGGGAGGAAGGCAATAAAAAGGGCCGTCAGAATTTCCACCTTTCTGGAATGTGGCGTTCACTTACACACTCTGAAATTAAGAAGAGGTGAAAATATTCAATGAAGTAAAAAGCCGATGTTGAAGGGGCTCTTGACTCGGTGCCACATTCTGCTTTTCTGTAATTTTCTCCTGCAGTGTGCGTTTTCATCTTGGCAAACACGTACGTCGATAGAAATCTGAGCGAGGTCAGTATCTGACAACTGGAGTCAGCTACTTCATGGTACCAGACGTCTCTAGCAATGTTTATGTACTCTCTTAAAATAAATCCTAATTAGAGAAAATCTTCTGGTGGAGACACTTTCTGTTGAGGCAAGCACACATGTGTGAGTAAGTTTCAAACAATCTTGTTAGGGACTTACTGCCTAACTTTGAATTTTATTGCTGCATCCCACTTCAGTCGAATCCTTCTCATACTATAGGCTCGCTGTAAGAGTGCCTTGCTCCTGACTCATGAGGCAGTTGGAGCCTTAGACCAAAAACCGTGTCCACCCTTGTTGTGCAATGTCCTCCACTGTATCAGAAATTTGGGTTACTTTAGAAAATAGATCTGTTTGTCTAAAGAAAACACTGTTGTGTGTTGACATTATTTAATCATTAAAACCATCAAAAGTAATAACCAGAAATATTAACCTCCTTTGCTTTTTGTTAAGATACTCTAGACATTTTAATGTCCTTCAGACATTTGGAAATAAAGCCAAACAATAACTTGAAGCAGAGTGACATCAGCGCAGCCAGTTTTTCAGTCAGAGTTGGAGCTCTGAGCAGCGGTTAAGTAAAACCCTTAAACATTACGAACAAACTTTAGAAGACTCCTCCCGGCATATCCCAGCGTCTTTTGGACTTTCACTGCTAACTGGGACCTAAAAAAGCATTAATGGCTTGGCCAATGCTTAAAACTTGTCATTACACTATTTTTTTAAGGGGCCGAAGTTAGAGAGAGTAGGTGGAAATGTTCCCCTACCCTGATTATCTCCATATGAACACAGAAATCTCTAATAATAGTTTCAGCGTAACGTTAACCCTTTGCTCTCTTTTGCGGGGATTCGGCTGTACTGTAGCTCCGCTCAGATCCAAGGGAGCTTTGGCAGAGTGAACAAGACACCCGCCCCCCCCCCGAAACTACTTCTGACATGATGAGTCTGCGGTTGTTCTGAGTAGCAGGCTGTGAATGTTCAACTCCTACATGTTCACCTTCATGTTGTGAGTAACACTGAGCTCTTGAGTTAAAGAGTTTCTATGAACGGGCTGGAGGTGTCATTTAAAAAAGTACATCTCCAAGCTGTTGTTTAAGAAAAAAAAAATGCAGTAAAGTTTCTAGTGAGCCACTTTGACTTGATACATTTCGTTTTCCGAGTACCAGACAGACATGCTGGTTAATACTTTTAATGCAAGTCCTGCACAAACAGGAGTTTCATATCAAAAATGAAATGATCTGAAAAGTTGAACAAAACGGTTGCTTTCTTTAATAATTACTGACAGTTGATTAAAAAGAATAATTTTGAGACAGTTGCTGTCGAATTACTGATATGCTAATTTCTGTATTGAAGGCTGCACTCTCAAGATTGTTTGAAACGTTGAATTAGTGACTCAGACTAATTAGAGAGACTTTTTTCTGAAATAGATAAATGGCACTTCGGAACGAGCAATGCGTTAGTGGAATTTATTTTTAAATTCCAGACAGAAACCACAAATGTTAGGGTTCTCACAAATGAAAGGACACAAACTCAACGAGAAAGGGTGACTTGACAACTTGCTGTAACAGGAAAGCATTTAATAAGGGAATGACTCAGAAAAGGCAATTGGCGTGATTGAGAAAACGAAATATGCAGCTGCTTCTTCTCATCTTTCATCTCTCCTTTCACTCGTGGCATCATCGCGCAGCGCTTTGCTTTTCCTTATTAGAAGCCATTGACAATTTATTATGCCTGTAACGGACGTCATGAAAACTTGACACCTGAAAAAGCCGCTCCGTCGACTCCGCCACCACCGGCGACGCAGCTCATGTGATTGTGCTTGACAGGATGTGGAATAGAAAAGAAAGTTACCCAACAAATGGCACCAATCTTTTAACCCCGGGCATAATTACACCCCAGACGGCGGTGAAGAGCAGGAGCAGAATGTTATGGCTGCAGGGCGTGCAAATTTACACCAGTCTGCGTAATGCTCTGTATACTGGCAGCACTTGCCAATTAATTGTCAGCCTTTGTATTCGTGAGTTGTTTTGCCTACTTCATACCGTCGAGAAAGCTCGGAGCTTACGCAGATGAATAAGAGCCGCTTGGAGTACGTTCACACATTTTTCTTGTTTCGGAAATTGATTTATTTCAGTATCTACTGTCTCAAATTACCTGCCTTCTTCTGGGGCTGAATTATTAGATACATACATGGTGGAGTGTATGAAATTGATTTGCTAATGTTGTCGGCTGTGTGAAAACACTGAAGTTGGCTACAGTCTCAGACGACCAGGCTCCAATTAGTGACAGATGAGGGTCAACGGTTCGTGATATGTGTTACCCCGTGGCCTCCTCCTCGACTCCCTTTGCAGTTTTAGTGGAGTTGAGGGAGTGACGGAAATAATCCTTGATGGACTTTTATGACCTCTGGTCGGAGCGTGTAACTGTTAATCGTTACTATTTCCATCGTTGGAAAGATTTTTGGCTTTTAATTGCCTCTGCATGTGGATTTTTCTGTTATTTACATTAGTTTGTACATTGAAATTGCTATTATTATAGGGACTGGATCACGAATCGCTGCGTTTGGTGGATATGCTGGTTGTTGGGGGTGGGGGGGGGGGTCAGAGGACGCAACCTCTCTCAGAGGAATTGCTGTTAACCCCTGACCCCTGCTAGTTAAGCCTGCAGGGTGGTGGTGGGTGAGGCGGAGGTGGGGGGGGGACACTTTGAGGTCTGTCTGGTTCAGGAGCACATGATGGCAGGCAGAGGGGGTGGTGAGGTGTCTAATCTGGTTTTTGTCTGAGAGGTGTTTTCACCTCCCCCACCATCCTTCCTATGAGAACGGAGTTTGAGAGGCAGGACAATGTCAAAGGGAAGTGACTTATTTTATGAGCCATTTAAAGGGGATGGTGGTCTGCCCACAAAGGAAAGGCAGAGAGTCAGATGAATACCACGACACACAGTGCCATGTTTGTTTACAAGATGCCGTTCCCTTGTTGGACCACCATAAATGGCAGTTTTCCTCTTCTAAGTGACACTACAACAATGCTGTGGCACTTTGTCTTATTGCTTCTTAAATGATGTGGGAAAGTGGAGGGTTGAGAGGTCTGTTTAAAGGAGCAGGGAGCCAGTTCAGCCGTCAGAGACGGCGCAGAAACAACTTTTTCTCCGAAACAACGATGTCAAAACTAGGGATGCGCGCGATTAGTCGTCTAACCGATTAAACGTCCGCCCACTTTCTAGTCGGCACCAGAAATATTAGTCGTTTAAACCAATTTGTGTTTTATTCATGTACAAGGCCGCTTAACTGTCATACAGCCGCCCGCCACTAGTTGGAGCTACAGAGCCGTCAGACAGCAGCCCCCCTCTCTGCGGCAATGCTCAAGTAGACTGGAGTTTTAAAACGGGGGGGAAGATAGTCTCGCAAAACCAGCGCGGTTTGGCGGTACTTTAATCTAGAAAATGAAAACAAGGTAGTATGTAGACTGTGTCAGAAACAACTGGCATACAATCACTCGACTGGAGCAATGAGCAACCACATTCGACTCAAGCATTTGGATGTTAATCTGCACGAGACGACGGCTGCTAATGCTAGCGGTGCTGATGCTAGCGGTGCTAGCCACACTCAGGCCGATTTGACATTGTTTACCTGGAGACGTGTTCTCCCGTCCGGTCTGAGAGATTTTAGATGTTTGTTTAATTTTACACTCATATTGAACTGCGCATAGAGCTTAATAATTCAGCAGCAATTTATCTTTTTTAGATGTTACATTATTTGTTAAGTTTAAGTGAGTTTTTGTCGGATGTGCAGGGTTTATATTCATACTGCACGGCGCAAAATGCTGCTCGTTTCGGTTGAAATTTAATTAGAATTTAGATGTTTTATTAACTTGAAAGTGAATTAAAGCAATAATTTTTGTCGGATAATCTGCAAGATTCAATGTGTCAGAGGCGATTTATTTATTTTGGTGGTTAACGTTTGACTGAGTTGCCTTCATGTTCACATTCATTCATACTGCACGGTGCAAAGTGTCTCGTACTTCAGCGGCATTTAAAATCCGACATGGTTGTTGAACATTGTGATTAAAGGCTTAAAGAACTCTTGTTACACACAATATTTTTTGGGACAATGTTTCAAATTCTGTTTCGATGTTTCAATAAATTGTGCTAAATTTTCACTGTTTTCTGAGTGTTTTCCTTTTTTTTAGACTAGTCGACTAGTCTTAATTAAAAATTTCGTTTAGTCGACAGGGAAATTAGTCGCCAGGAACATCCCTAGTCAAAACATGTCGATGTGATAAACATTTTGGTAATTTTTCAGCCTTTTTGTTCGAGCAAAAGTGATCGGCTGCTCAAATGTTTGCGTTTTCAGAGAGCTAATCCTTTGAGCTAACAGTGTGACATTTGTGCAGACATTCCTGTGACATATTGACCATTTCATTCTTATTTGTGTACTTTCATAGCGAGGAGCATTTTCCACATGGATATAGTCCTTTCAGCTGTGTGTCTTTGCTGTGGGCAGCCGGGGGGCCCTGCTAGAGGAAAGACTAGTCGGCTCTTTCACCTAAATGTTCAGCTCGTGTATGCGTGTCCCTGTCTCCAATCATGCGCGTACAAAGAGCCGTGTGTCGAGAAACGACGTGATGTGTGAATGTGTTTACACAGGAGCTGCCAACTGTGCCTACCCATGAGAGGGCGTGTGTGCATGTACATGCATATGTGCTCGGGAGGGCTTTGGGCAGAGCGGGTGATGGCTGTAAGCAGAGAGATGAGTTTGAGGAGAGGATTGAGAGGGGAGGAGTCATTTGAGGCTTATTTGGACCTGATCCCAGACAGAGGGGTCCACTTTATGGCGCCAGGGTCCATCCCTCCCTCTGGTGCCCTGTTTAGATGATTGTATTGCTATGAGTCACTTGTGACCCTGTTTAAGTTTTTTTTCAACATTTTGGACATGGGGAGAACTTTTTTTGAGAATGTTGTACTTGTTACTCAGTTTGAAACTGAATAGTTTTCACCATTTCTATGTAGATAAAACAGTGTTCTGGAGCAATAAAACAGCAGTATATGGTGCTGTTGGATCTGAATAAGTTGTGCATGTCCACCAGCTGATTCTCTGTTTGAATCTATTATACCTGCTTCATGGTAATGGTGCAGGTGAAAAAAAAATGCTGATTTTGGCCAACACACACAGGTTGTATCTAGGGATGCACGATAACTGTTTTTTAAAACCGATACAGATAACCGATAACTTTCAGCTCCTAACGGCCGATTCTGATAACCGATAACACACGCATATACTTATGATCATGACATCAATACTATGAACAAAACCAAAAATAGTTTTGACTTTTTAAATGAACAGATATTTATTTTTTCCAATGAAAAACTATTGGCAAGCCTCTCAAACATTTTCATAAAGCTATCAAACAAACCTGTTTGATATCTCACATAAACTTAAATAAGGTGCATTACTGACTTATATAAAAAAAAAAAAATGCTCCTTGAACTGATGGAAATACATGCATCAGAATTACTAACTGAAAAAGATTAACATTTAAAGGATTTTGGCTTGTGGTTCCATTTAAATTAATACCTTTAATTAAAGTAAATGAGGTTCAGTAGTTTTTATTTTTTAATCTCATGGAAGCTTTAGATGAGAGGAATGAGGGAGAGAAGAGGAGAGGAGAGGGAGGGGAGGAGAGACTCCTGCTGAATTGTGCACGTTAGCTTCCGTTAGCTCACGTTAGCGCGATTTCAAAACTCCATGGAAGCGATTGTTATGTTGTAGGTGGCCGATCAGGTTTTACGTATTAAAGCTTGTGCTTCACCTCCTCGTAGAATTCACTTGGAGGATTCATCACAAATAACCACCAAACTATCTTCTTCTGAAACTTTAACGAAGTTTCATGCCGCCATGTTTGTTGTGATCAGCGCTGTGCTGCAGGCTGCATTCCAGGTGTAACGTAAATTCCGGCGTTTCCTCGTTTGCTAGTCGTTCTTTCAGCCTTTTCTATTTTTTTCTTTTTTTATGTGTAACATGTGGGAAAATACTGCAAATATCAATTCAAGTCAGCAACTACCAAAATTATGACCGAGTTAACTAGTTGTTTTCTGGCATGAAGGAGTATTCTTGATTTTCCTTATTGAGTAATCCTTTTTTCTGATTATGCCGACGTTACTTGAACATAACATTCACTGCCAGTTATTCAAGGTTTAGAGGGAGAGGCACTGCTGTGTTGACAGAAATATATATGTTATCGGGGGTATTTATCGTGATATCGGACCTATCGGGATGACGTCATAATTTCCTGATATCGGCCCGATAGTTATCGGCCTGATAGTTATCGTGCACCCCTAGTTGTATAGCTTTAGATGTTTGTAAATTTACCCTTTGGCAAATATAGTTTAATAGAGAATAATCAATAATATTTTTTTGGGTTGTCAAACCAAAGTGTTAAACATTACTACCAGCAATGAAGATAACTGAAATAGCTGCTAGCTATGTACTTGCAATGTGTATTTTAATATGATCAAACTATTTTCAACAAATGAATAGATTCAGCAAGTTTGTTTGGGATGACACAGTAATTTCATAACAAGGATTTGTGGTTTAGAGTTTTGACATTTGAAGGTTTCAGATCAGAACTGAAATGGTAAACTAGGAAACTAAAGAGGAAATATTGAGAGGAACACAAAGTTACCTCAGGTAATACTTTCGGTTTCCACATTTCAGCGATGCGGCCGGACCCAGTTTGAAATACGTGATTCCTGAGTTGGTAGTGCCACACTAGAGCGAATGAATTTGGGATTTGAATTTTGAATGAGTCTGTTTTTAAGGTGGAAAAAAAACGCAAGGAAACACACCAGGCTATGTCGAAGCTTCAAGTAGCACGAACATGTTCTTGCACACAGAGTCAGTGAGCACAAGCTGGTGGGGAAAACTAAACAGACTGTTGGTGCTGAGATGCAATGAAAGGATCCCTGTGTTCTCTGAAATTCCAACAGCCATGTTTAAAACAAAACATTATTGCAGCTGTGACTTTGCATTCGTCCTTCCCTGACCCTTCCTTTAATTGAATGTTTAACTCACTTTTGACAAAGCTGACAGTATCTTTTTATTATCAAGTGCAATTTTCAGGTTGTTTCACGGTAAAGCGCTGCGTGGGTTTATAATAATGCATATGGTTCGTGTCATAAGCGTGTCAGTAGCAGTGTTTCTGCTAGAAAAAATTGGCACCGGACAATGTGACCGGCTAGGTTTTCAATTTACCGGACAAATGTTTGAAATTCCGGTCACATAGGCTATATGAATTTATTGAGTTTAAAAATAAATCATTTGCAGTAGTAGTGCTGGGCAATATGACGATACATATCGTGGGGACAATATAAAAGTGTGTATCGTGCCATTTCTCTTATATCGTTTCTATCGTTTCTAACCTAATTTTATCAAATATTACAGCAAATATGTAATTAAATAACCTGCAATGATAAATTTGATAGAAACATATTTACTTCTACAAAGTAGCCTTTTATGTTTGCACTTTTATTCATGGTTAATGCCTTAAACAGAGTTCTCTTCAACCCTGATGTTTACTTTAGACACTTTATATTGGTTTGCAAACTTTGCACTACAAGGTTACAGATTTCAGAAAGTTGAAAAATAATTTGTGTTTATTTTTTTATAGCTGAACTTCAGTGCAAAAATGTGTTTTTCCTCTCAGAAACTGTTGTGCACTTTAAAAAAAATGTGAAAGCTACTGTACCTCTGTACCTACCTGTTTTTGCTGCACTAAAATATATGTTTGTGACAGTTCAGCTAAATGTCCTTTCAAAATAAAGTTGAAAAGTAAGCAATGAAATTTTTGTCAAACTTTTCAGAGAATAACTGAAAACATACTTTATTATGGTATATCGTGATATATATCGTTATCGTGATATAAGATAGTCCATATCGTGATATATGATTTTTTCCATATCGCCCAGCACTATGCAGTAGTACGATATCAATGCAAGTCATTTAATAGTATTTTTATTGAAAAACAGGCTATTTCAAATAAAATAAGTCCCGTCAATTGACTCACGAGCATAGCTTCAAAAAATAAATAAATATTGCAGAAGCTTGCGCTCTTCTGACACATGAATGAACATAAAAAGATGAAGGCCTATATACTAGATAAAACAATTTGCAAACAAATAAAAAAAACACATCTGGAGTGGCTAATAACATTTTAATAATGTGCCCATGCTGCCAACTTGAACCATTACCTATTTTATTACAACTGAAATTGTGCTTGGGAGGAGTATTTTCACCGGATATTTTGACCGGAGAGATTATAAAATACCGGACTTCGGCATATTTTAGCGGACAAAGTCTGGCAATTACCGGACAACGGAAACCCTGGTCAGTAGTGATGATTAGCTGGAAATGTTATTATTCGCTCTGAAGATTTTGAACAACTTCAGTTCCAAAAAGAGAGAGGTCTTTTTGTTTATAGAGAATTGATCACTTGACATCCCATGACCTGGAATTTGGACATTCGCCATTCTGAGCACAGCAGGGCTTTTAATTTTGCTTTACCGCCAATATAGACAGTTTACCGAATCATTAATTATTATCTAAAATATTTGAACGCAAAGCCAAGGTGGTGGAAATATGAGTTGCATGTGTGGCGGCATTAATCAGCCCCAGGCTGAAGTCAGCCTCCTCACCTGTTTAAGTGGGTGATAAGTTAATCCGCTCCTCTTAAAAACTGTGTTTTAGAAGGACAAAGCACTCAGAAAGAGCTTTAGCACTGAACTATCAATCAAAACTGAGGAGCGCCAGGATGAGAGCAAATCTCTGCAAAGTGGCCAGCTTAAGACTGCTCAGAGTTGAGTATCGCAATTAATCGAAGTGAAGGGGGGGGGTTAACAGCCAAGGTGCATTTGATTTGGCGAAGGATGTAGCTGTTAACAGCGTAAATGTTTTGTTCATTTATTCCTCAGCAGTGTTCGGTTTATAAATGGAGCTTTAATGACGTCCATCACCAGTCGATAGTATTTTGATTCCTGAATAACCAATTTAAAATTGTTTCTAAATGCTTCTTCCTTTGAGAGTTGTATGACCAGCTTGGTGCTAAACATATATGCGTCCTGTGTTTTCCAGGAGCCCACCTGAAAGTGTGTCCGCAGGGTTTCTCCTGCTGCACGGTGGAGATGGAGGAGAAGCTGAGCCAGCAGAGCCACTCGGAGATCAAAGCTCCCGTGTCCAAGCTGAGCACCAGCCTACAATCCACCTTCAAGCAGAGGCACGACCACTTCGACAGTAAGCAAACACGCCTCCGCAGACACGCCAGCCACGTTTGTGCCACCGTCCTCCATTGTAGCGCTTGCTTTACAGTTTTTGATGGACGCCCCCACCTGCCAATGCACTGCTCAAAGCGGAGACACTCAGTCTGTGTCTGTTGGCTTGTCCACCTGTCCCTCTGCGATTTAGCTCCTCGCCTTATCAAATCCCCTCCCTTCGTAGCTTTGCCCCACCACCACCACCACCATATTTGCTCCCCTTCTCTCCAGAGAGACTCGCATGCTTCCAGACGGACCACACACATCTTCAGATTTTGTCTTCTCTGTACTTCCTGTTCCTCTGTGTGCGAGCACATGTGTGTGCGCCTGTAAATATTGGGATCAGGTTTCTCCTGCCGAGGTCTGGGGCGCATGGGAACATGCAACAGTGCTGACTCACAGAGGAAGCAGGATGGCTCTGAATACCCTCAGCCACCCAACCATGCCCCCCGCTGCAGCTCTGCAGAGGGGCTCGATACCTGCGAGGAGACGGCGACGTCCCAAGTGGACTCGGTGGAAAAGAGAGAAGACATTGAACCTGGATTACTTTGGAATTCTGCTTATTAAGGAAGCATGAGTTTGAAGTTCAGTGCATTGCTCTGTGCACATGCACGCCTGTACATTTGTGGGTCAGAGACCTTCAAATGGTATGTGTCTGTTAAAGCCAGTAAGGGATAGCCAGTAACAGAGAGCATGTGTATTGCAGCCAGATGTTAAGAGGAATGTGACGTGTCGGAATGTAGTGGCTGCTTCGGCCGTCCCTCCCCTCTTTTTCTGTTACTGCCCTTTGTCCCCAGTTCATGTCTCTCCCTCTTTCAGACTGCACTTTCTATCCGTGCATCATTTTTTTGTTGACCGCATTACACTGCATACAGTTTTATAACGTCCGCTCTTGTGTCTGTGGTCATCTGTAACTAGGCGTTTTGCCGATTGTGCTAGTAAAAGTGGCATATTATGCTAGTGGCAGTGCTCGTTTTTCCGCCCAAATTATGCTCGCTTTTCAAAATTATGCTACTTTTTTTAAAAAAATTGTTCCGTGCACAAACTTCACAACTCACAAGACAAGTTTGAAAATGTATTTTATTAACCCTGGCCTGACGTTCTGGGCCCGGTTGTTCAAAACCTGGGTAACTTTATCCGGTGGTTAGGCCTATACGGCGGATAGCGGCCGCCATTTTGAAACGAGCACTGGGAGGAAGACTAAGGAGTCTGGGACCGAGACACAGACTTCCGGTTCCGTTTCATCGAATTCCCGCGGTATCTCAACACAACTAAAAAGCAATCGCAAAATAGGAGTGGAACCAACTGTTAATAGTAATCTATCGTTTTTAGTAGCTGAGATCTTCGTTTTCTTGAATTATTCTAAAATTGTGCTATTAAGACAAGAAAATATACAGATTATGCTAGCAGTGCTACTTTTGGAAAAAAAAGGCAGAAATTATGCTCAATTTCTCAGATTATGCCAAAAATTATGCTAGCACAATCGGCAAGAGCCTATCTGTAACATCAAAAGGGCAGTTTTACTTGTTTAATCATCTGTTCTGTTTAACATCATCGAATTGTGGAAAATTCCCATTAGCTGCCAAAGCTGAGGACGTTTTCAACTTTTGTCTAATTTAGAAAATGATCTCTAATGTCTTAGTGATATTTTCCATAAGAGGAAACATTTTTACATAAACTGTGTTGTTGATTTTGAGGGAAGCGATACCTGAGCAGTTGTCTAGACTGTTTCCTCTACTAGTTTACATAACTTTAAAAAATGCATTTAGCTGATTGTTTTGTCAAGTCAATTTCTTCCAATTGTATCACACAAACAAATTGTTCTTATTTAAGTCCTTATTTAAGTCTAACTTAAAATATTGTCAAGAGAGTCATAAGAGACGGTGACAAACTATGAGACTTTCTCATTGGCTGCGGTTACATGATGTTTTTTAATTCGGAATTAATAATTCCGCAATAAATAATTCCGAATTAAACTATTTTCCTTCGAGTTTACATGGAAATAGTAATTCCAAATTGAGGTTTACATGGAAAACACGTTTGTTCGGCTTTATCCAATTCCGCTTTAGGTCTGGGGGTTGGGAAGGGTTCTGATTGGATGGGGGGGCGGACGTCTTCACATCTACCAGAAGAAAACAAACTTAGCAACAACTCGGTTAGCAACAACATTCCACTTATTTTTGACCTCTATCTGCGAAACCTCCTTCATTTAACCTGGCCGCTACAACTTTGAAAAGCTCACAATTTTTATGTTTCCTGCCATCTGTTCTTTTAATTATTTCCAGTTCCTCCAAGCTATTTATTAAATAAATCGTCTCTGCTCTTGAACACCGTTTACTGCGTGCCGCCATCTTGAAACTTTGTTTTGAAAACAAGCCCAGCGTGGAATATAAGCGTCATCGCGACAGACGGGCAAGAGAACTAGCATGCGCAGAAAGACGGGAATTAATTTAAACAGGAATGAGTGTATACATGACCGCGGAATTATTTAATTCGGAATTAAAATGGGAATAAACCAGCCACTTACTTCGGATTTTAGTTTAATTCGGAATTGACATTTTCATATGGAATTAAGTGTTTACATGGTAACTTTTATTTGGCTTTAACTTTAATTCTGAATTAAAGAGGAATTAAACTTCCCATGTAAAGGCACTGATTGGCTGAGAGGACGTCCGTCTTCGTGTCCCCTCCTGATCGCTATAAACAGGCTGCTGCTGTCTCTGAACCATTAGATGTGGGATCTCTTTACAAAGCTCTGCTGTCCTCTCTTCTACCTGGGCCATTAGTCAGCCTCTCATTCTAGCTTCGGTAACAGGCTCGGGTTGCTTTCCTCCTATTTCCAGTTACACCATCAAGAAACCTTAAAGCAGGCACTTGCCAGTAGGTGAAACTGTCAGAGGAAGCGTTTATCACTCTGTTTATAGTTGCTAACAAATGACCGCGAGAAATGATGACATCGTCCCGACCGCCGCTCACAAGGAGTGGGACGTGTGCGCGCACATAAACACAGCTGCGGCCGTACACGAGGACAAATGCCACAGCGTGCACTCGCACACTAACAAACTCAGGAAGTGGTGTATGTGATTAGGCAGACTCTCATCATGCGCCTGGAGCAAGGAGTCACGGCCAATTAAGACCAGAGCCAGAAATAGCTCTCTCCTCTCTGCGTCTCGTCACCGTCTGTTTGTCCTGGCCTCGGCCCGTCCGTCCGGTCGCAGTGACCCTCTGCAGCAGAGCGAGTCCATGTCTGGGAATTAAAACATTTGGAACATTTTGCCTCCAGATACACATAACAAGAGACGGCCATCTGATCCAGTGGTTTCCAGCAGCAGGAGGGGGACAGCATCCCATAAGAAAAGGGAGAAAGAAGCTCAGGGACTAATTGGTGCAAATAGGATGCAATTACTGCCTGGGCTGAGACTGGGAGGAGTAGAGTTTATAAGGACACTGGTGGGAGGTGGGAGGGGGGAGCTCCTCGCAGGAGGAAGTGGGAGGGAGGAGTGGGAGGAGATCAGTCAGCTCCTCGGTTCCAGTGATTGATTGAACTTAAGATCATCACGTATAACAGGCCTTTCTCAACATGTTGAAATGGTGACAGTCGGGGCAGAAACACGGGGTTGAGTCATCCTTTTTATTCCCATTAAGCTTCAGGTTACACTTTTTTTCCTTTTTCTTTTTTTTTTTTTTTTTTGTATAACCCTTCACCCAGATTCTCTTGCACCACTGACATGGTGAAAAGGACATTTTTCATGGAAAAATCTTGAGGGCGTGTTGAGCTCCTGGGCCCTTTTGGCAGAAGGCTACGTGTCATAGTTTGACTTTAATGACAATAAAAGATGGCTGCGCTGCGCCGCTCATCCCTCAGACTCCTCGCCTCAGCGTCATCTCCCACCATTTCTGTTTTCACCCACGGGTTTGTCCGAACCCGTTTGTTACGCAGCTCGGCTGCTTAGCATTTCGGCGTTATCGCTCTAATAAACAGTAGGAAAAACAGAAACTTTTCAAGTTGATGCTTCACGTCTCCTCATCCTCCTCTTCACCTCCTCGGTCGTCTTCTTTCACTGACTTTCAACTTGTGGCAACGATGACATTCCAGTGGTGGGGGGGGTGGACCGTTTTCTTTTAATCTCCGTTAGTGGAGCATGGAGCTCGGTGCCCTCTCCTCTCTGGCTGTGTGTGTGTTTGTGTTAGCTTGGTTTGTGTGTGGGGGGGGGGGGCAGTGATGGAGGGGTTGCAGTGTTTCCGGTATCCTTGGCGACACAGTAGGGATTTGGAGTTAAAAAAGCCCTCAACTTAACCCACCCCGAGACGCCCTCACCCCTCCCTTATCTAATTTTTTCTTTTTAGTGTGTCAGTCTGAAGTGGAAGTGACAGCGCTACTCGGGGACTGTGTGTGTGTTTGCTGATGGCACGGAGCGTTTAGTGACCCCCCCCCCCCCCCCCCCCCTGTGCGAGCATGGGAACTTTACATTTCAAAGCCGTGCAGAGTTTTGCTCCATACTGGTCAGCAAGGGAGAATCAATAGATTTATTATTATTTTAAGATAAAAGGTGGTAAATGCTTGTGTCTGTGTGTGATCTTAAATTGAAACATTTTCAGGGGCTCTGGAATTTTAATTTTGTTCAGATTAAGGTAATTGGGAGGGGCAAGGAAGAAGTGTCCATAGGAGAAGAGGTCTGGATTATTGGAGGTGGGGGGAAAGTGGAAAGGGGGGGGGGGGGCTGATGGACATTCCTCGGGATGAAGTAGGTCATTGTTCCCTGTCTCTAGTGAAGAGAGCTCTCTGAAGTAACTGATGAAGTGAAAGCAGCGGAGGGGGGGGGTGATGCAGAGCTGGATGGGGGCCTACAGGTCCGTATACGGGACGGGGAGGAGGGGGGGGGTTGCATTATTCAGTAATCCTATTGAAAATGCTTCTGAAGGACAGTCTAAGAGAAGCTGGTAGAGAGGAGAGTGAATGGATTGTGACAACAGAAAAATGCCATTGATGGTGGTCAGTTTAAAGCAGACTGATGTGGAGAGACAACTCTGCCCCGTCCACGGAGGACATGAGTGGGGCAGGACAGAGATGCTCCAGATCACCTTTTAGCCTCCTGCTTCCCTCCTTATTTTCAGAGCAATCCTTTTTTTTTTTTTTTTTTTTATATCCAAGATCGCCTAATGCTTGATTTGTTATTGTCTGGACTCAAAATGCCAAAATATTTGCACAATATTTGATTCCAAATGATGGCTGCAATTCAAGTTGAGTCAGAAGGCAAATGTTAATTTGATGGATTTTATCTTATTTTATTTTATTTTTTATTGCTATTGGCTGAAATGATGGTCATGTTTTAATCTGAATAGTATTTCACATGATAATAAGTCAACTCTGATGTTAGAAGCAACCTTATTGGCAAATAAAGTTTGCCTTGAGTATGAATCCCTCCTTATGGACTAGTGCTGGGCGATATGGAAAAAAATCATATATCACGATATGGACTATTTTATATCACGATAACGATATATATCACGATATACCATAATAAAGTATGTTTTCAGTTATTCTCTGAAAAGTTTGACAAAAATGTCATTGCTTACTTTTCAACTTTATTTTGAAAGGACATTTAGCTGAACTGTCACAAACATACATTTTAGTGCAGCAAAACATGTAGGTACACATTTTTTTTTAAAGTGCACAACAGTTTCTGAGAGGAAAAACACATTTTTGCACTGAAGTTCAGCTATAAAAAATAAACACAAATTATTTTTCAACTTTCTGAAATCTGTAACCTTGTAGTGCAAAGTTTGAAAACCAATATAAAGTGTCTAAAGTAAACATCAGGGTTGAAGAGAACTCTGTTTAAGGCATTAACCATGAATAAAAGTGCAAACATAAAAGGCTACTTTGTAGAAGTAGATATGATTCTATCAAATTTATCGTTGCAGGTTATTTAATTACATATTTGCTGTAATAATTGATAAATTTAGGTTAGAAACGATAGAAACGATAGAAGAGAAATGGCGCGATACACACTTTTATATCGTCCCCACGATATGTATCGTCATATCGCCCAGCACTATTATGGACAGATGTTAATGTTCACAAAATGATGTTGTTTTTGTTTCATTACACCTTCACACTGACCCTTAACCCTCTCCCTCTCTTTCTCCGCAGAGTTTTTCCGCGAGCTTCTCAAGAATTCAGAAGTGTCGCTGCACAGCATGTTCGTGCGAACCTACGGCATGATGTACGTGCAGAACGCAGAACTTTTCAAGAACTTCTTCCAGTCCCTGACGAGGTACTACCAGTCCGGCAGCGCCGCCGTCAACCTGGACTCCATGCTGTCGGACTTCTGGGCCGACCTCCTGGAGCGGATGTTCAGGCTGGTCAACGTGCAATACGAGTTCAGCGACGCCTACATGGAGTGCGTCAGCCGACACACCGAGCAGCTGCAGCCCTTCGGCGACGTGCCGCGCAAGCTCCGCATCCAGCTGACGCGAGCCTTCGTCGCCGCGCGCACCTTCGTGCGTGGCCTCGCTATCATGCCGGAGGTGGTCAATAAAGTTTCTACGGTAAGTGAAATATGCTTTTGTTTTTAGCTAAAAAAAGGCCACAGCTGTCTGCCCCCTGAGAGTTAAAAAGTTTTTCCAGGTCCATCCCTCCCTTCAGCGTCTATGACTTCATGTCTTTACTTGGAAACGCCGGCTGTCGTTGCAATACACAGCCTCTGATAACATAAACCTCTTTGTTCTGGTATGACTTGTTTTTCCATTGTAGCGAGTGATTCATTTATGATTAGATTATACTGTTTGGTGGGGTTGGCTTATAAATGTGATGGCCAAGCTCTTTCAGAGTGAGTTTGTTTTGCGTTGGATCAGTGAAATCATTCTTGCCGCCTCCTCCAGGTCAGCGCGTCTCCCAGCTGTGTGCGAGCGGCCATGAAGATGTTGTACTGTCCCTACTGCTCGGGCCAAGTGGCTCTGAAACCCTGCCAGAATTACTGCCTGAATGTGATGCGGGGGTGTTTGGCCAACCAGGCCGACTTAGACACGGAGTGGAACAACTTCCTCGGTGAGCGAAACATACGACATTTCAGAGCTCATATTTCATTAAGGATTTTTTGTTTCATCTAATCCACTTTTACCTGAACACAAAGTGTGTGGATGTAGTGATTGAAACGTTTCACCGCTTCAATTTTTGCAAATACAGGGAAAAAAAGAACACTGTTTATTGTTTAAAGTCATGTCGAGACACGTCCCTCATTCTTTAGCCGGCTGTATAAGTAAAAGGCGAGGGAGGGGTTGCTTAAGTTGTGGGCTTCAGAACGAACGTAGCTCTTGTGTTGTGTAAACACCGACCCAGATCAGCTTAGTTACGATCAGGGTGGTTCACATGTCCACTAATCTTTACCGTGAATATTATATATGTGTCTTACATGACGGGGCTCCTTCAGACACCGCCGGTATCTGTGGGTGTCCGGTTTCTGTCGCCTCCCTGCTGCGCTGCAGCTTCTCTCTGCCTTGTTTTACAGCTGGACGTGTGCTACCACCTAGTGGTAGCTCATGCAAATACACAGCAGACTACATTTCTCAGGCATTTCTTGCATTTCATTTTTTCAGATGCCATGCTTGGTCTGGTTGAGAGGCTCGAAGGCCCCTTTCAATTTTGAGTCAGTTGTGGATCCGATAGACGTGAAGATTTCAGACGCCATTATGAACATGCAGGAGAACAGCCAGCAAGTATCTCATAAAGTGAGTATCAGTATTTTCTTTCTTTCTTTCTTTCTTTCTTTTTTTAATACCCCCCATAAAAGAGACAATTTGAGAGTATAGTGTAGTGCTGGGCGATATGACGATACATATCGTGGGGACGATATAAAAGTGTGTATCGTGCCATTTCTCTTCTATTCGTTTCTATCGTTTCTAACCTAATTTTATCAATTATTACAGCAAATATGTAATTAAGTAACCTGCAACGATAAATTTGATAGAAACATATCTACTTCTACAAAGTAGCCTTTTATGTTTGCACTTTTATTCATGGTTAATGCCTTAAACAGAGTTCTCTTCAACCCTGATGTTTACTTTAGACACTTTATATTGGTTTGCAAACTTTGCACTACAAGGTTACAAATTTCAGAAAGTTGAAAAATAATTTGTGTTTATTTTTTTATAGCTGAACTTCAGTGCAAAAATGTGTTTTTCCTCTCAGAAACTGTTGTGCACTTTAATAAAAATGTGAAAGCTACTGTACCTCTGTACCTACCTGTTTTTGCTGCACTAAAATGTATGTTTGTGACAGTTCAGCTAAATGTCCTTTCAAAATAAAGTTGAAAAGTAAGCAATGAAATTTTTGTCAAACTTTTCAGAGAAGTAACTGAAAACATACTTTATTATGGTATATCGTGATATATATCGTTATCGTGATATAAAATAGTCCATATCGTGATATATGATTTTTTTTCCATATCGCCCAGCACCAGTATAGTTTACTAATTAATGCTGGTTTCTAACAGGTTTTCCAAGGATGCGGGATGCCCAAACCGAGCCCGGCTTTCCGTGGTACACGTTCTGTAAAAGAAACGGGCTTCACTGGCCGTTTTCGCCCTTACAATCCAGATGCTGGACCCACAACTGCCGCTGGTACCAACTTAGAGCGACTGGTAAGCACTGAGAAAGCATGAAGCACAAAAGTATTTTATATTTGTGTGTGTCTGTCTCACCACTTAATTGTTCTCTGCACAGACGAATGAAGTGAAGAAGAAGCTGAAACATGCGAAAAAGTTCTGGTCCACCCTGCCAGAAACTGTGTGTGCAGGTGAGAGGATCGCACCTGGTGACGAATGTTGGAACGGTACAGCAAAAAGCAGGTAAGACCAAAACCGTCTGCGATTTCAGTTCATGCAAAAATCTAAGCTGCACGTGTACCAACAGAGAGGCTCCTTCTTCATAGGTACGAATCAGATGTCATCGGCAACGGGCTGGCCAATCAGATATCAAACCCAGACGTGGACGTGGACATAACGAAGCCAGATATTGTGATTCGTAGTCAGATTGCGGTTTTGAAGGAAATAACGAGCTGGCTCAAAGCGGCGCACAGCGGCAATGACATCTCGTTTGAGAACGGTGAGAACGGTTATCGAGCTTGATTTTTTTTTTTTTTTCCTGACGTCCGACAGCCCGTGGGCGCTGATCCAACTTTTCCCTCTCTTGCAGATGAGGACGGCAGCGGAGAAGAGAGCGGCAGCGGTTGTGACTCGCCATCCTGCGACACAGACGGAGACATATACTTCCTCCACTCCACCAAATCCCGGGAAACCACGGCTTGACACGGTGCATAAAAGTCACTCGGCCGGCGTCGCCTCGCAGGGAAGCATGACCCTGGCGCTCTGTGGGCTGGCGCTCGCCTTCCTTGCTTCTCACTTGAGATAAAACTAACAACGTGGGAAAAAAAAAAGAGAAGATCAGGAATAATAGAACGAAGGGGAAAACTGTCAGAGAGACTTTTAAAAAAAGACTGCCTTCAGGACCTCAGACTGTCCGCTGTTAAGGGGGGGAGACTCTTCTTGATATTACAATAACTTCACTATTAACTATTTGTATGTTTTTAAGGACAGTGGTGTACAGCAGTATGGTTTTCTTTTTTAAGAAATCTACCCTTCACCCCCCCCCCCCCCCCCTCCAGATAAACCTGTTCACCAACGGCTCTTTTGGAGCTTCCTTATGGTTTTACTTGCAGCATTACAAACATTTATATAAGTGTCTTATTTTGGCAATTTCACCACGTTTCCTTTTGTGCCTTCGTCAGTGATTGATTGCCATCTGATATCTATTAGGAAAGAACTTTGGCTGAATAGGAAGTGCCTGTATTGGGACATGTCTTCTTAATTCTGAGGATGTAATTTCTTTCCATTATTCAGAATTTAAATGAATAATAGAAATGGATTTCATGCAATGTTGTTATGAATGTTTCAAATTCATAGCGAGCGCTCTTCACATTTTGAAAATGCATACTGTGAATTTTTGGATACATTCGAAAATATCAGCCAATCAGAATTCGTGAAGCTTGCTGTTGGCTCTGTTCCTTAAGCTTTTAAAGAGACAGCGCTCTTGCAATCTCAGAAATCAGTGAGAGAGGTTACAACACAGGTATTTCGGTTTGACCCAAAGATGGAATTATTATTTACAGGAGCGGTAGGGGCGCTCGCCAAACCCAAACGTGCTTATTGTGTTTTTTTTTTTTTTTTTTTTTTCCAGTTTGAGCAGTTTCATAGTAAGATCATACCTCATGCATACTGTCATTGTCAATGCAAACTAGTGATGTTGAGTTTAAGGAATCTGAAAATGTTAGAAACGTGGCTGGTTTTCCCCCCATCGTCGTCCCGGAAGAAGGCAAAGCTGACGAGTCTCGAAAGTCCTTGTTGGTCCCGTACGCTCAGTTCAGCGACAGGCGATCTGACGCAGCGGCGTTTCGAAAAAGAAAAAGTGGATATGTACGTTCAGAGCATTTCACGTTAAACCAGAGAAGAGGAGAACGACAAATTTTGATCAAGAGAAATCAAAGATTTTATTTTAATACAGGGTTTTTATGTTGAGGAGGTGTAATTTTTTTTTAACAGTTTTTTCAGTATGAAGATATATATGTGGTACTACAGGTGGGTTGTTCTGGTAGGTTTAGATGGTGGAAGAGTACAACGTGCACAGATAACCATCCCCGCCTATCATATACCAGAGTACCTCTGAAATGCAGCAAAAATGTTCTCATCCTGAAACATTTAATCTACCTGGTCTCATCATTTCAGCTCGACGTGGAATGTTGGTCGCCACAATTACGTTTTACATATTTGGTACATTATTGGCATCTTCTCACGCTTAAAGAAAAAGAATGTAGATGTTGTTAAGTGATGGTCTATATGCACAGATTCCCTGAAGCACAAAGAAAGTTCTTCTCTATCTTCTATTTTGATAATCAGGTTTGTAAACTGCTTTATGTGGTCATTTCAACTTTAAACTGATGCTGCCTCCTGTAGCTTTTGTACAGTAACTTATATCTGTATTCAAAATGTCATTACAAAAATACTTTTAGAATTGACGGATTATCCCAAAAAAAAAAAAACAGCTTCGAGTGCATTTCAACATGCATAGAATAGGTGAAAAATATTCATTAACCCAAAGTAATTTATTCCAAGGAACGGGTTTTTGAGCTTTGAGTAATTATTTAGTAATAATTGTATTTCTGTCCAGGTCTATAAACAGTAGATGCAGTTAAGAAGAATTATAAGCAAAGACAAGCCCTTTTCTACTTCGGCTTTTTGAAATTGACACGTTGATGATGATCTTCGGGTTACCTAGATATGTTCCAGCTGATTTTTAGAATCTGAAGGATTTGTTGAAACATCTATGCAACCCGTTTAAAAGTACCGAAGCCTTAATTTAAAAATCACGGAAGCCGCGCTTGAGCGGCTCGGTTCAGTGTAACATCTGCAGGCGATCAGTTCAGTTGTCCTTTTACGTTCCACAAACATTTCTAGAAGGGGCTCGTGCACGTGTTTGTGCCGTGCTGGAAGAGTTGTGTCAAGCTTAGAAGAAACACAACTGAGTGAGAGTCGGAGGAAAAGCTCGTGGGTGACTACGGTGAATGTCTGCGCTTGCAGGCCAGGGCAGCCAAACGTTCCAGCTGGCAGGAGTCGCTCCAGCTGCTGGACGTTCATTTAACTCTCAGAGCAGTGTCATTCTCATGACGTAAAAGTTGGACGGGTGTCAGAACCTTTCCGTCTGCCTTCGGCCCACAAGAACAGGAAGGACTTGCTCTCTGAGGAGTGAGTGAGTGAAGAAAATGAAAAAAATGTGTAAATAAAGAGCAGCCGTTTTAGATGTCTCTAAAAGAGGCCTTAACAATACACCAGATTTTTACTTGTCAGAGTATCTCCTAAATGTTATCAAAAAAAAAAAACAAGATGAGATAGATGTTAAATTGTAAGAGAAAATGAAATGTATATTAAACAACCTTTCTTAGTCTTGTGGAAATAAAGACTGCCAATATTTAAACGAGTGTGTTATTTATTTATTTGTGCATTTGTTCATTTTTTCAGGTCTCCCTCGAAAGAGAAATTTTATCTCAAGAGATAAAAATGTATTTATTCCTCATGAAATAAAGGTTAAATGTATTTATCTTCAGGTGTCTGGATGAACTGGACTCGTATTACCTGGTGAATCTCAGAGAAAAGTCCAGAAAGCAGGTTTTTTATCACTTATCTGGCTGAGTGATATCAGGCAAAGCTGGTAAAGAAATACCTGGCACTGCTAATATTTCACCTCACAGAGCTGCCCAATCACGCGCCAGCAACACCAAGGAACCGGGGCAGGAGTTAAAGCACACCAGCAGTCCCATTCAGCCCCCTGCATCATACCAGTCAATGCTCTGGTATCTGGAGGACGTGTCTCCAGCAAGTCCATCCAGTATCTGCTGGAAGTCTGATAATACCAGTCACGTGCTTTAAAGACCCCTGCTGGATTTAAAATGAATGCTTTTGAACACTGATCCATTACTTCATTTTATTAAAGAAAAAAAAGATCATGGCTTTTGATTCGGAGGTCATTTTTAGAGTAGTTTTTAATATAATTAGGGCCTGAGCACCCGAGGCTGCTTATAATTCCTGTTTATCATTATTATTATTATCATTGTTAGTCAAGTTGGGTGGAGATGAAGGCTGGTTGAGTTTCTGTAAAACTCCTACTGGTCCACCTCAACAAGCAGGTCAGCACCTTTCAGGACACATTACAGTTTGCATATCGTAATGGGCTTGGGGTTGAAGATGCCATCATCTACCTGCTTCACAGAGCCCACTCTCACCTGGACCAATCAGGCAGCACTTTGAGGGTCATGTTCTTTGATTTCTCAAGTGCTTTTAATACAATTCAGCCTGCGTTGTTATGTGAGAAGCTCCATAAGTTCCAGGTGGATTCCTCCACAACCTCCTGGATTTATGACTACCTCACAAACAGACCACAGTTTGGAGCACCACAAGGAACTGTTCTCTCACCATTTCTCTTCACGCTCTACACCTCTGACTTCCAGTACAACTCTGAGTCCTGTCATCTGCAGAAATACTCTGATGACTCTGCAGTTGTTGGGTGTATCAGCAACGGACAAGAAGCAGAATACAAAGAACTGATCTGTCAGTTTGTGAAATGGTGTAGTAACAATCATCTTGTATTAAATACCAGCAAAACTAAGGAGATGATTGTCGACTTCAGGAGGAGCAAGAATCAACACAGCAGTGTTTCCATCCTGGGAAAGGAGGTGGAGGTGGTGGAGGAATACAAGTACCTTGGAGTTCAGCTTGACAACAGACTGGAGTGGAAATGCAACACAGAATACATCTACAAGAAAGGTCAGAGCAGACTCTACTTTTTAAGAAAGCTGAGATCTTTTAATGTCTGCACCAAGATGTTGCACATCTTCTATAGGTCTGTTGTTGAAAGTGCAATCAGCTTTGCAGCCATCTGCTGGGGCAGCAGCATCAGAACCAGAGACCTGAAGAGAATCAACAAACTGATCAGGAAAGCTGGATCTGTGCTGGGTGTAACTCTGGAGCCGCTGGAGCTGATTGTACAAAAAAGAACAAGCTGATGAAGATGATGGAGGACTCTTCACACCCTCTCCACGACACAGTGATCAAACAACAGAGTGTGTTCAGTGAGAGGCTTCTTCAGGTCCGTTGCAAGATGGAAAGATACAGAAGATCATTCCTGCCAGCAGCCATCAGCCTCCACAACAAGACATAAAACCTACTATTATTATCAATTAACATTATTATTATTGCTGTAATATTATTACAAGCTCACTGTCTTTCTTAAAATCCCACCTCTGCTTCAGCTTCCACCTGCAGGCTTCAATTTTATGGAGGGTAGTTAAGTTCTGTTCATCACCCCAATAACTCTTTGTGCACCAAATAAATGAGAATTGATTAGATGGAAGCAAACCTAGACAGTAAAACTCAAGTGTTTTGTTATTTAAACAGCATTTAAAGTTGACATTGTGATGATTGACTGACAGTTGCTGTTTGTCCTGCACATTTGCAAGAAGGTTGGTATTGTCCATGTTAACAAACTGAATGAAGCCTTTAAGATAAAAATAAGCTTTGTTTTATTCACTTTGGAACTGCAAAATATGTGTAGCAATTCAGTTCTGTATGTCAAACCCTATTTTCTAAGTGACAAGAAAGTAAATTGACTCAAAAGCATTGTCCTGGTCAGGATTTTCTTTTTCTTCAATTTATAATGTGTGTATGTGTGTGTGTGTATGTGAGGGGGGGGGGGGGGGGGGGTCCTTGACTTTATTTCAGGCATGACAGGTGCTGTGAATGCAAGTGAGACAAACCAAAGGCTGCAAAAACAAAATAAATACATCTGAGTTACAACAAATAAAACATTAAAAGAGCCAAATCAATAAGGTTTATCAATGTGAATCTTTCGTAAGAGACTTTGATTTAAAAATAATGAATAAACATAAGAAAAATAGGAAGTCAAACCACTTCAGGAACAACATTCTCTGAACCACTGGAACTAAGATAAACCTTTTACCCTAATGTTGTTAAGTGAAAATTATGGCGAAGCATTGAAGCAACTCAAAGTCAAAAACATGGAAATGCATTGTTTGCCATGCTACTGGATCAGGGTTATTGGTGGAATGACAAAAGCAGCCTGTTTCATTCAGAGGAGCATTGGGATAAATAGTCTTTCCAGTCTGAATCAAATGCTCCTAAACTGAATGAATGTTGTTTCAGAAATTACTCATAGCAAGCAGTACAAGCAGCTGAAGAGATCCTAAAAGGTGAGTAAATGGAAATGCATTGATCAAGTCACATGATCTCTACCATAACGCAGTATGAACAAGCAAAAAAAAAAAAAAAAACAGAAAGAAAGAAAAAAAATTGAAAAAATGCTTCAGTAAAGGTCCAGCAAAGCATTATATGAAAAAAAAAAAAAAAAAAAAAAAAAAAGCAATCATTCCCACCAAAGGTTTCTCAAGAAAATACAAAGGTTAGTGTGTGTTAAATCACATTTCTGACTTCTTAAAAGATTGTGCATACAAAAGCTGAGTTTTTCATTTCAAGTCAGCCTCCTTATATCACTTATGTAAAGAGTCAGGTTCAAAAACCTAATAATGGCCTTTATTTAAAAACACACAAATGCACTGGAAGCACTCCACATTCTATCATATGAAATAAAAATGTTATCTAAATAAAATAATAACAAATTGCGCGCGCTTGCGTGCGCGGGCGTCCGCCCCCTTGTATGAACGTTACGCTTTATTGTGTGCACCACTGAAACCTGTCCGGAGGAAGTTGTGTTGAGGGCCTATCGCAAAACAATGGCGAGCGGCATCGGTAGTAAGTAATGTTTTTTTTTTCTTTTCTTTTTCTTTTTTTTTTTCTTTTTTGCTAAAACTCCTGATTTATTGGTACTAGTATTGCTAAAGGAAATAATAGTATAGCGTTTAACTTGGCCTCGTTGCTTAGCAAAGCACAGAAGTGTGTGTTTCAAGAATGTCAACCCCCTGTATCAGCAGCGCTAAGCTAACGCTAATTTTTTTTATTTTTTTTTAATAATTCCACTGTTTTCTTTTGTTTTGGGACTAGAAAAAAATAAACAAATTTTTTATTGTAAAGAATGTTCATCGCCCAGCAAACATTCGAAGCAAATGCTGTAACAATATTGAAGACGTCTTCAGTAATGTACCAACAACGGAGCTAACGGTAGTGATTTACAGTAAAACCTGTTAATCGCTTGTTTATTCGTCCTCCCATTAGATCAGAGCTTCAGACTTGATCATAATTATCCATAAATAAATTCACAAAGCATCGCAAAACTGATTTAAACAACAACAGCAACAACAACCATGGACAGCCAGTTTGTGATGATATTGTGATGTTGCAAGAAAATATCAAAGAAAATAAGTAAATTTACGAGCTTTTATTGCGGGCTCTAAAAAACAGTGGCTTCTTTGTTACAGAGGTGTTAGTCAACAATGGTGTTCAGGGGTTGCTTGATCAATGTTTGGAAAACTAATTAAAGGTACGGTGGTGCGTGTCAGAAATGACTGGGGATTGAGTTTATTTTTAGGAGGTCTGTTTGTGCTTTTTTTTCTCCCCTCACAGAACACAAGATGCTGAATGTGGGGCCAACAGAGCCCTGGTCAGTCAGAGAGAAGCTGTGCCTGGCGTCCTCTGTTATGAGGAGTGGAGACCAAAACTGGTAAATCAATAAAGAAATTTGCTGTTGAGTTTTAAGGTCATTTGTCACAGTGAATAAACAAAATATGAGGAGAAGGGTATACTACAAAGACGGTTAAACATACCAAAGGATTACGATTCCACTTGGGCTACGTTCACGCAAAAGTGACCCAAATCGGAATTTTCTTTACATCTTTCGTGTGTTTTTGTGCTGTTTTTTTTTTTTTTTTTTTTTAAGCTCAAATGTATTTTTTTTCTTTTTCTTTCTCTCATGTCAAACCTAAGTCACTTCGTATGTGTTCCTAAATCATATATGTATCTGATGTTTTCCACTGCGACTTCAGTGTGAACTGTCAGATTGCATTTCAGCCATCTTTGACGTCACAGAGATGGGTCACCTGAATTAAGTTACTTGGCGTGAGAGTCTGGCAGAGAGGCGGGCACAGATGTAATCAAAGATATGTTTTGACATCTTGAAATTTTGGAAGGAGGTCTGGCAAGACATTGCAAAGTTTACAAGCGTACAATGACTTAATATCGTCAGTATCACTTTTTAAGGCAAGAGTCAATCTCACTACATTCATGGTTATGTTTTCTTGCTGAAACAATATTTCTCATATTGATGTTCACTAAATTAAAACCCCAGAGATTTAAGTGCTTCCACTGTCTACATTGCATCAGATTTTATTTCTCTAATTTTTAATTAGTGTCTTGATTGATTTATTTTTTTTTCTTAGTGTTTGTCTGAAACAGCCATGTTTGCCACAGTTTACAGTTCTGCTAAATTTAAAAAGCCTACAATCCAAATCCTAAAACATGGAACTTGCCTGATGTCTTTGCAATGAGCCTCTTGATTCTTCAGCTGAAGGAAAAACGTGAAATAATTGCTTGAGTAAGACACTAATAAGATGCGACTCAATTGCTTGACACTTGATACTAATTTCTTGAGGTACTATTTTTCTTTCTTTTTTTTTTTTTTTTTTTACAGCCAGCACTCTTTTTCAACATGTATTATTTTTTTATGTTCAAGGGTGTCTGTAAGCAGAGCCATCAAGCCTTTCTCTGAGCCTGGTCGTCCACCTGACTGGTTTTCTCAGAAGGTGAGACCTTTACACTATTTTCTGTTTTGTTTTTTTGTTTGTTTTTAAATGCTCCTATTTCCATATCAGTGTCTTCCTTGGACATTAATTATCATTTGAGCTCTTCTTTGACAGTTTTTCTCTCCTCTTCCCAGCACTGTGCCTCACAATATTCTGAATTGCTCGAAGCCACAGAAGCACCTAAGTTAGTCCTACGACACAGACACACAATCATGTGCAGAACCATAACATCTGTATTTACATTTTTCTAAGATATGTGATTGAACTTGAAGGATGAATGTAAGTGTGCATGCTTTCTTACTGTAGGCGGAAGCGCGGTGAAAAGGGTGAAGTGGTGGAAACTATTGAAGATGTCATCGTCCGTAGGTTAACTGCTGAGAGGATAGAGGAGCTGAAAAAGCTACTGCGAGAGACACAGGAGCAATACAGGTATGCACACACTCCAGGTGAAACTGTTGGATCATGAAACTTTCCCAGGTGATTATTCACATCAGCAACTGTTTTATTCACTTCATGTTTACAGGATTTGTATTTTCAGATCATATCATGGTTTGTGAGTCACAGACCGGATTGGTTTTCAGATCGGTAAAGCTTAAAATAAAACAGGGGCAGCAGGTGTTGTTTTGTTTTCCATTTTCATGTTATGAGTTCAAGCACTTGGGAAAAAAAGAACAACACTCAACAGGTCAAATGTTTGAATAATCTCAAAACACGACCTTTTTTAAAATGGCGAAAGAGTGTCAGGGTTAATACACTTTTACAATGAAGAAAAAATTAAATAATTGTATTTCTTCTAATAAATCTCCCCAGATAGGATGCAGAACATGTCCAGGGGGGTCTGTTTTGACCCCCAAAATTCCAAATAGTGTTCTTACATCATTTACATGTACTTACAGGTTAAAATCTCAAGTTGTTTTATGTTATTTAGCTGAAATTATTTTTTCGCTGCTTCTTACAACGCCTAAATCGGCACGCTAATTAGTAAGTTCATGGTATGGTTTTCACGGTTGGCTCCAGTCAATTAGAGATCCACAATAGTTGTAAAGATGTCATGCACACTGTCTTTTAAACTAAAAACTAACAAAAAAAAACCCTAACAAAAAAAAAGGAAAATGCAAGGGTTGGGTATTGAGGATTAGCTTCATTTACACTCTTTCAAAGTCCTGGAGGCAGCGTTTATTAGAGGAAACATGATACTTGTCTTAAATTAAAATATTTATTCAAAAATGCAATAAAACAAAAGCAATAAAGAGGCTTAGTGCCTTTGACTTATTTTAAACTTAGTTTTTTTCTGAAATGTAAATAGATTCCTACATTTAAAAGAAAAAAAAAATCATGTTTTCAATAAAACTAAATCAGTTTCTTAGGCTTTTCTCCCATCAGTAGAACAGTGGGATGATGTGTCAAATGTGTTGCCATGTTTTATGTGGTTTCCTTGTGTGGTAGCGCAGAGATACTGTGATCGTTTTGACCAATCCCCTTAAATAAATCGCTATGCTTTATCTATCACCTATAAGGTGAGTTATGCTTCTACGTTGAAGCAACAATTTATGCAGAGACTGGACATTGTTACCTCTGCTGTACACTGGCGAGTATCTCCCCAGAAATGTAACTATGGTGGTTTGATACTTGCCGTTTAGTTGACGGGATACTTGCTCTCGAGTGCAGTGATCAACATCTAAATTAAAATGTAATTATTTTCCACTTTTGATGTTTTGGTCATTGTGTTTGTTTTTTTTTGTCCTGATAGAAAACTGAAGAAGGAGGTTGATCTCATTCACACGGGTCACATGGATTCCCAGCTGAAGGAGCTGTGGGCAGAGATCACAGTGTAAGACTAATGAGTTGTACATCACAAGCTAAATACTGTCCAGGTTTAGGATCATCAGCTTTCTAAGATCACGCTGTCCTGTAAAACAATAGTAATCTTTTTGTATGCAACTATGCAAACAACGTTGATAGATGAGAGATCTACTGTTTACTTGTGGTAATTAAGCTTCCAGCTTTTCAGACAGAATCATTTCCTTTTTTTTTTTTTTTTTTTACTTTTATTCGTCATGTTGCCACATGTGAAAGTGTTTATTTCTTCTCCAGAAAGAAGAAACAGGATGAAGAGGAGGCTGAACAGAAAAGGAAAGCCACAGAGATGGCATACCAAGGTAACGTCATAGTATTTCTTAAAGATATACATTTATATTTAATCAAATGAGTTTTTTAACTTTTTTTTATTGCTTTTAGATGTGTTGCATTGCGTCCTTCTCTGAACATCCCTCCTCTCATTTCCTCAAAAATATCTGGGATTTGGCCAAGAGTAGTTTATATACTTATAGCACAGTATCACATAGTTTTTATTACAATATAAAGAATATCAGTGAGCCTTTAAAATGTAATACATGGACTCATATCAGAAAAAAAAAAAAATTTTGCAACCGTCTACAAAACGTTACTCCATTTCTCTTTAGGCTAGTCAGTGCGTTCTTTAGCGCATTTTTTTTTTTCAACAATAAGACTTTATGGAGGCCTCTTGCTGAAAGCTTGGCTTCACATAGGTGTCTTCTTATTGTAACTTCACACCTTCTTTGATCACTCAGTAAAGACGCAATTATTAGCTCCTATCTTGTCTATTCTTCCATCCATTCACATGGTAGTTTTTCATTTTCTTCCAGGTCTTTCTGGTTTTGGTTGCCATTGTGAAGCATTTGAGATCATTTTAACTTAGCAATTTCAGTTTCTGAACTTCCATATGCATTTGTCCCTTCAATCAACTTTTTAATCAAAGTACACTGCTCTTCTGGACAGTGTCAGAAACTACCCATTTTACTTAAACTTTCAGAGAAATCTACTTTACCTAACATGTACAACATTTGCTGTCTTCATCCTTAAATACGGTTCACCTGTTTGACATCTGTTTTGTTGTTGTCATTGTTGTTTTCACAGAATGAATGACCTCACTAACTAGCTCTTTCTTGAACAGTCTAATGTTCCTTTTTCCTCAGTTTCTGTAAAATTAACAGTAACACATTTGAACAGTTTTCCTTCATGGTTTGACTTGGAATAGACTGTGCAGTCGTCCCAGTGCATTTGTGTGTTTGGAAGCAACACACACTATTATTTTGAACACAACTGTAGGTTAATACCACTTATTGTAATGGATGATTATTAAAATATTAGTAGTTGAGTGATACATGTAGAGCTAAGTGAACATATTTCTTTAATTCACTGAATGTCTCCATAGCCTCATCAAATGACTTGTTTGGAACTAAAACGTCCACAGAAAAATATTTTTCACTCTACCTAAACCAAAAAAAAACCCCCAGCAAATCTGCAATTAGAGGAATATCTGATAATTGCAGATTTGGTGTGGTGATTAGGAATAATGCCAGTATTCTATGGTGTCGTTCTGCAGTTTGTGGAAACCTAGAGAAGAACTAAGGCGGTTCATTCTCCCTCTGACCCTCTCCCTTTGTCACAGCTCGACAGGCGGTGAAGAAAACACACCAAAAGGCTTCCCAGTGTAACTGTGCGCTCTCCTCTGGGCACCAGCCCCCCAACCTTGGACTCTCAGGTCGACTCTTCAGTTCCCACGCCACCCATGGATACAGGTGGAGTTGCTTCTGACGACTCCACCACCCACTCGGTTGTAAGAACACCTTCATACTGGGTTTTAGCAGTAATTAGATGAGGTTGTCTGTCTAACAGAAACCCTTCCAGTCCTGTGTTATGAAGTAAATGTAATTAATTGTATAGTTTAGGCTTAATTGCAGAGTGGATTTGCAGCATGTGGATTTGCCATATTAATGTTTCAGAACATATCTTGAGTTCAACATCATTAGAAACGTAATGGTTTACTGAGAGCAACACACATGGAATGGTGTTTAGAGGAAAAGAGTCCCAGACCCAGTTATAAATCTTTTACTGTCTCTGCCAGGTCCAGGGCGTTGGAGTGTTTCTACCAGTGACGGACCCGGCAGGACCGGTGCCCAAAGATGGAGGACTGGCTGCTCTAGTTGACGACTCGCCACAGAAGAGACTCTTAGCCCAGAAAGCCACACCGCCGCCGTCACCTCTTTTATCAGAACTGCTGAAAAAAGGAAACCTCATCTCAGCCAGCCCCCGCCTGGTGAGCAGCCTGAACCGTAACGCCGACAATAATGGAGTAAAATGAGATTTATTTACATCCGTCTCAAATACTTTCTTTCCACTTCACTACTAATTATGAGTTTGAATAATTTTGAAACTTAAGCTTTGATAAAACACTTTAAATAGAGAGGATCATCATGGATTATTTGTTTTAAATAGATGTTTTAAATCATTAAGGATAAGGAAGATGGGCTCTGCACATTTTTAAATTTTTAAACATGTTTCCAGATTATGCATTTCTTGTGTAGATGTCATTTTAAGAGGTATGTGATTGATTTAGCAGTAAATAAAGGTAAATAAAAGGTTTACCAAAGCAGGCATGCTGGGAACTTCTGCAAATTTTGGTCCTCCAAACTCAAAGTGCAGATTGCACATTGGATCTGAATCATCTTTGTGCTCTTGCGGGTTTTTTTGGTGTCAGGTCGGAGAAGGAGACTCTGGAAATTTAACCAATGGTGTGCAGACCGCCACAGCAGGTACCACCTTGGCTCCTGGTCACGAGGTTATCACAGGTGAACCTTCTCCTACTTTTACTTGCTTTCTTACCTCTGTAGTTTGTTGCTCATTGTGTCGTACCTGAAATGCTCTCTTTTGTCCAGGGTTGGTTGCTGTCTTCTGAATTGCATTCATGGAGCTTCCAGATGTTGTCAGAAAACTTTTTTTTTTTTTTAGCTTAATACAGCATAAAATGAAAATGGAATGCACAAAAAAGTGATAGATAGAGAAACTGTACATGTGAATGTCAAAAACTCTTTAGATAATTCAAAGACCACCTGGAAGTTCTTCTTAGAGAATGATCCATATTTAATTTAGTTCAGTTCACCATTTATTGCATAGACTTGTAAGACAAAATATAGTGTTTTCCAATAAAGAGTAATCCAGTCCAGTTCAATTATATTCCAGTTCATTGTAATTTAGTAAATCAAATTATCTCCAGCAGAGTCCACATTCAAAGTTCATTTAATGCCAGTTCATAGTAGAATCACATTGAATCATCACTGGTGCAGTCCTCCATCCTGAGCCGGCATGAAGCAGCGGTGATGAGGAAAACCCCGGTTAACAGGACTTTAAAAAAAATTATTAATAAGTAAAAAGAATAGAAATTAAAAAAAAAAAAAAAAGACCTCCAGCAGAGCCAGACTCCGGGGGGGTATTTAATCAGGGTATTTAATTAACTTTGGATATTTTTTTTTTCTTTTTACAAAAGAAATCCAGATCTTTTTTTTTAAGACCACACTTTAGAAAAATGGTGAAGGCTTAAAAACGAGGAAGTACAAGACAGATTTTCAAGACAGAACTCAAAACTTTGAGGTTTTGTGCCCATGTGTGTTTGTATCCTATTTACTCATCTTTATGTTTTTTTCAGAGAGTGAAGCAGAAGCTGTGGTGAAGGCAGAGCTGGGAGAGGAGACTGGGTTAGTAGAAGAAGACCTCGTAGCGGTGTCTTACATGGGAGACGAGCTGGATCTAGAGACTGTGGGAGACATCATTGCCATCATAGAAGAAAAGGTACGGACTCAGATTACCTCTGTCACCACAGAAAGTGAATGAAGAATAAACCACTTATAAACACCTACAAATTAATTATTGTAGTCTTAAAATGGCTCTCAGCATTCATTTAAGTAATGATAACCTAGGTATACTGTATGTTCTTATCATTTTCTTCACTTGTTAGAACATTCATAACACACATATCTTGACTATTTGTCAATAGCCAATCCAGATAAGAGGAAAAAACAGATATAAATACATGATATAAATAACATTTGCTGATTCATTTGGACAGGAAGTGGTGAACATGAACATGAGTTGAGTCTTTGTGTGGCCTGTTTTAAACCCATAATAATTGAACTTAATCTCATTGTGTGTTTATCACCCAGGTGGATGATTCTGTGGAAGCTTTAGATGCAGCTGCTGTGGAAGCTGCACTTTCTCTGTGTGAGGAGGCCGTTTCAGAGGGCCACACCCTGCCGGGCCCCTGGGAGACCCAGGAACTTAAACCTTCAGACCCCACGCCCACCGTCCAGGACTCTAGTTCCATACAGGAACCCCAGGACGTGGCCCCAATGTCTGCCCCGACCTCCGGCAGCTTAGAGACGCACGATCAGCCAGACGAGAAAAGAGAAGAACAGTTTAAGGGAAACGGCGAGGGGGCTGAGGTGACAGGAAATGATGTCACTTCTTCCATCACTTCTGATGACGGGGCAACGGGGAGTGAAGTTACAGAGGAGGGGAGCGCAGTGAAGGAGGCCACTGAAGCGACGGTGAAGAGTGAAGGGGAAGAGTGGAGCCAGCCTGAACCCAACCCCCCCTGCCTAGGTGGGTGACACCAAGTTTGTGGGGCTTGTGTGACAGACACACATTGGCTGCGGTTACATGATGTTTTTTAATTCGGAATTAAAATTAGGAATTAAATAATTCCGAATTAAACTATTTTCCTTCGAGTTTACATGGAAATAGTAATTCCGAATTGAGGTTTACATGGAAAACACGTTTGTTCGGCTTTATCCAACTCCGCTTTAGGTCTGGGGGTTAGGAAGGGTTCTGATTGGATGGGGGGGGCGGACGTCTTTACATCTACCGGAAGAAAACAAACTTAGCTAACTCGGTTAGCAACAACATTTCAATTATTTTTGACCTGGGTGGCGTCTCTATCTGCGAAACCTCCTTCATTTAACCTGGCCGCTTTGAAAAGCTCACAATTTTTATGTTTCCTGCCATCTGTTCTTTTAATTATTTCCAGTTCCTCCAAGCTATTTATTAAATAAATCGTCTCTGCTCTTGAACACCGTTTACTGCGTGCTGCCGGAATATAAGCGTCATCGCGACAGACGGGCAAGAGAACGAGCATGCGCAGAAAGACGGGAATTAATTTAAAGAGGAATGAGTGTTTACATGACTGCGGAATTACTTAATGCGGAATTAAAATGGGAATAAACCAGCCACTTACTTCGGAATTAAATTTAATTCGGAATTGACATTTTCATATGGAATTAAGTGTTTACATGGTAACTTTTATTCGGCTTTAACTTTAATTCTGAATTAAAGAGGAATTAAACTTCCCATGTAAACGCACCCATTATGTCTGTCTTTCTCATTCTCTATATATGAATGGATGGATGGATGGATATAAAATCATGTGTTGATTTTAAAAAATAAAAGGAAAAACTTGAAGTGTCTGTAAATACTCATCATTTACATGCGAATGACCACACAAAGTTCTTAGATCAAGAACAAGAGGCTTATCACTGAATAAATAGAGGTGGGTGGGGTGGCTCCCTCCAACCCCTAAAACCAGCTGCTACGATCACAGTTTTAAAGACGTAGTTGAAAAATAATCTCCAGTACTACTGTATGCTGTTGTTATTATATAAAAACAGAAGCCTGTTTTACTCCTGGAGTCAGATTTACGAGAGTAAAAGATGATTTCTCAGGGATTTGGATCTAGCTTTATTACTCATCCCTTTAACTCTGACAACTTCTAGTTTTGGGATTTCACAACACAGTGTTTCCTTTTATGGCTAAAAAGTTCAGCATCAAACCACCTTCTTCCATGTGATTTGAATGTCTCACAGATTTGTGTGGGGTTTTTTTTTTTCTCTTGTTTCTCATCCAAATAATCAAAGTAATCCATAATGTCCATCTTTAGGGCAGACATCCCTCTGTCTGCCTTGCAGCTCCCTCAGACTTCATTGTTACTTCTCCAGTCAATGCCTATTGTGAGATTTGGTGGTCTGTGCTTTCTTGTAACATTTGTTCAGTTTGCTTTTTCTTTTCATTTTCTCATAATGTATTTAATTTTACGCAAAAAAATGTAAAAGTCTTGTGCTATGTGCTCCTTTGTCTTATTTGGTACTGCCCCATGGTCAGTGGTGCTGTGGGGCCATTTCACAGCAGGTGTGTTTACATGCTGAGATCAAGTAAAATTAAGATTATGAATCAATGACCTTAATGGAACTAATTATTTCACTTATTGAACTAATTGTCAGCACCAAGTCTGCCAGGATTAATATATTGTATGTAAGGAGTGCGTTTTGTTTTTCAGTTGTTTTCTTTTCTTCACCAACATGGACAGTGTTGAGTAATTCCATTATTTCAAATCCAAAAACGTGCAATTGTAATTGGACAAAATGGGGAAAAATGCATACTTTTGCAAAGCACTGTATGTTTGTATGTTTTCTAACACTTCTTTTTTTTTTCCTCCTGCAGACTCTGAAGACAGCTCCGTGTCTGGGAAAGAGTGCAAGGTAACATACAACTGCTTAAACCTATCGATATTTGCTTTAAAAAAAAAAAAGTAAAACTAATTTTTTAGTATTTGTGTGTTGCTGAATCCAGGAGGTGAAGGAGGAAGAGGCAGGGAGTGAAGGCGACCCAGAAGAAGGGATTGAGCTGAAGGAAGACTGTGGGGAGGGGGAGGGGGAGGGTCCCTACCTGTCTGAGGTGGAGCGGGCTGCCAGCGAGAGTGAAGACGGCTACGGCCCGCCATCCCAGCGCTACACGGCTGATTCGCTGGCCAGCAGCCCGGCCTCGTCCTCTCAGCTGTAGGTGTCCAGGTGCTCATGCAAACCACGTACTTGACTGCAACCAAATAATTTCATCTAAGGTTTATCTGGCACTTGTCATCAGTCACACCAGGACAGAGCTAAGTAGTAGCTGCTACTCACTGCTGGCTGTTTGCTATAATATTCCTTGACTTTCTCTCTTTCTTCTGTTCTGTCTTCTGTGTGCACCAGGTCCACGTGTGGAGAGGACCAGGAGGCGGTCCAGGCTCAGAAGATCTGGAAGAAAGCCATCATGCTGGTGTGGAGAGCTGCAGCCAACCACAGGTTTGCTTCCTTGTACAACTCAACAATGTATTAAAGTCTGAAGTCCCTTTTTTTTTTTTGTACCTTTTAATTAAAAGATCCATCATGCAACCACCTTCATTGTATTGAGCGTTTGTCATGAAAGAGTTGGCAGCTTCTTTGTACTAAGGATTTATGAATATTCATGGAGGTGTAATGTGTCTCTCAGGTATGCCAGTGTCTTCTTGCAGCCTGTATCAGATGACATCGCCCCCGGTTACCACAGTATTGTGCACAGGTGAGAATAAACACTTAAAGGTGGGGTTGGTGTTGTTTGAAAAACGGTTCCAGTAATCCAACTCAAGTGATATTTTGAAAATATACACTCCCTCCCTCCTCCCAAAGGCTCCGCCTCCTCGTCTTCAGCTCACACATTGAAACCACGCCTTCACACGATTCATGACTACATGAACCGCAGGGAGGGAGGGAGGGGTGGGGTGGAAGTGCACTGATATTTGATGGACGTATTAGGCAGCCAATCAAAATAGTGATGATCACTATTTTGATTGGTCAGAGTTTTTCTCTGATTATACCCTCTAGAGTGGACCAAAATGTTTAGTTTTTTTTGCAAACATTTTATTTCAGTGGGTGCAATGGGAATGTGAAAAGGTTTTCAGGCAATATTGTAAAAAGTGTTGCAAAAAAACAACACCCACCCCACCTTTAAACAGGCTGTCACACAAAAACGATGTAATCAGAAATGCAGTCGGCCCAAATTAAAGAGATCTTTACTTTGTTTTGTAAATGGACCGTTTGTCCTTGTGGGTGATGTTTGATGGTGTCCAGGTTGCCTTAGATAGCTGAAAGGAACTTTTTATTTTCAGCTCTGTTTTTGCTCACACATTACAAGAAAGATGTTGGTTTATAGATCCAATCTCAAATACGTCTCCCTCTTCCTCACTGCTCCTACCATCGACCTTGATCCAGACCGATGGACCTGTCGGCCATAAAGAAGAACATCGAATCGGGTGTGATCCGCACCACGGCTGAGTTCCAGCGCGACATCATGCTGATGTTTCAGAACGCCGTCATGTACAACTCATCGGACCACGACGTGTACCACATGGCTCTGGAGATGCAGCGGGACGTCCTCGAGCACGTCCAACAGTTCCTGGCCACCCAGCTCATCATGCAGACCTCAGAGAGCGCCATCTCCGCCAAGAGCCTCCGCGGCAGGGAGGGGAACCGGAAACCCGGAGAGCCAGCTGAGAAGGTGGGTCGAGAAGGATGAGGGGAGGGGAAATTATGCTCAGAGCAGTCTGGAAATGGAGTATTCAAGTTAGGTGAAGGTCACCATGACCTTTTAGACAAAAAAAAAAAAAAAACTGTCCATTTTTGTATTTCAGACGATATATACATTTTTCAGTCTGCTGTTTGCAGACATCATGAAAAGTGTTTTCGTGAAATATAGTTTGGTAGTTTTGTTGGACGTACTTCTACTTTACCTCCTGGCTTTGAGGTGCCACATTGAAAACATCAGAACCTGGAGATGAAAGTCGCAGCATTTTCCTTTACATGATCTTGATTGACCATGTGGTCTGATGTTCAGGTCCTCAGTCCTGCACCAGGTGGCCACTTTATGAACTTTATCACATTACAAATTTAAATTCTGCTTTGTTTCATTTTAACACATTTTTCTTATCATGTAAAACTTTGATCACTCATGAATGTTTTACTGTTTCCTTCCGTTGTAGTTTAATGTGAATCCAAGTTTACTGAATTTCCACAGCATGTAGGAGAAACTCTCTTCTGCTCTGTTCCACATTCAAACACATTTATTGCATGCTGAACTGTACTTTATAGTTAGCAACACACCTCAATACATGACATTTCAGTCTTCTCACTCTGTTCACACGGTGTAAGGTTCGCTGGTGTTAAGATATGAAGACACAGAAAGTTGTGCCAAGTTCTCCAAAGCTTGATTATACGTTAGACACTATATTACCAAAAGTATTTGCTCATCCATCCAAATTATGGGAATCAGGTGTTCCAATCACTTTCATGGCCACAGGTAGTGCTGGGCGATATGGAAAAAATCTTATATCACGATAACGATATATATCACGATATACCATAATAAAGTATTTTTTCAGTTATTCTCTGAAAAGTTTGACAAAAATTTCATTGCTTACTTTTCAACTTTATTTTGAAAGGACATTTAGCTGAACTGTCACAAACATACATTTTAGTGCAGCAAAAACAGGTAGGTACAGAGGTACAGTAGCTTTCACATTTTTTTTTAAAGTGTACAACAGTTTCTGAGAGGAAAAACACATTTTTGCACTGAAGTTCAGCTATAAAAAATAAACACAAATTATTTTTCAACTTTCTGAAATCTGTAACCTTGTAGTGCAAAGTTTGCAAACCAATATAAAGTGTCTAAAGTAAACATCAGGGTTGAAGAGAACTCTGTTTAAGGCATTAACCATGAATAAAAGTGCAAACATAAAAGGCTACTTTGTAGAAGTAGATATGATTCTATCAAATTTATCTTTGCAGGTTATTTAATTACATATTTGCTGTAATAATTGATAAAATTAGGTTAGAAATGATAGAAACGATACACACTTTTCTATCGTCCCCACGATATCTATCGTCATATTGCCCAGCACTATGTTAGACACTATATTACCAAAAGTATTTGCTCATCCGTCCAAATTATGGGAATCAGGTGTTCCAGTCACTTTAATGGCCACAGGTGTATAAAATTAATCACCTAGACATGCAGACTGTTTCTACAAACATTAGTGAAAGAATGGGTCGCTCTCAGAACCTCAGTGAATTCCAGGTGGAACTGTGATAGGATGACACCTGAGAAACAAATCCAGTCGTGAAATTTCCTCACTCCTAAATATTCCAGTCAGCTGCCAGCTGCATTATAAGGAAATCATAAGGAGGGGGGGTGATGGTGTGGGGGTGTTCTTCAGGAGCTGGGCTTGTTCCCTTAGTTCCAGTGAAAGGAACTCTGAATGCTTCAGCAGACCAAGACATTCTGGACAATTCCATGTTCCCAACTTTGTGGGACCAGTTTGGAGCTGGACCCTTCCTCTTCCAACATGACTGTGCACCAGTGCACAAAGCAAGGTCCATAAAGACATGGATGGAAGAGTCTGGTGTGGATGAACAGAGTCCTGACCTCAACCTGATAGAAGACCTTTGGGATGAATTAGAGAAAAAACCTTCTGGTCCAACATCAGTGTTTGACCTCACAAATGTTCTTCTGGAAGAATGGTCATAAATCCCCATAAACACACTCCTAAACCTGGTGGACAGCCTTCTCAGAAAAGTTGAAGCTGTTCTAGCTGTAAAGGGTGGAGCCACGTCATATTGATTAGGAATGGGAGGAGCTAAAGCTCAAATGTGAGTCAATGGTGAGCGAATACTTTTGGAAATATAGTGTAAATATGCATTTGAATGACCACCGTACAACTCAGACAAGCTTCCATTTTTTTTTTTACATGCTGTTAAGTGGAAAAAAAACATATACATACACACACATATGACATAATATAAAATAATCTTTCCAGCTGATCCATGTCCTGCATGTTGGCTGCACCTCTCCTTCCACTGACTCATCCTCCCATCCAGCTCCGTCTTTCTGTCTGCATGTGTGCGTGTCCGTCTGAAAACAACCAGACATGGAACTTGTTCACGTGTTGTCACGTTGTTACTTTCCGCTAATTGTATAAACATGGAAGTCTTGAGTGCGTGTCACACGGGTCACCTGTCTGGAACCTGTTAGACGTGCATAGAACTAAAAAAAATAAATAACAATAATTATTCAGAGAGCAAAGTAAGTTTTTTTTTTTTTGTTGTTGTTGTTTTTTCTTTTCGGTTTCAGAATTGAAGTTGAACTTTTCAGGTTCATTTCTTTACATAATATGTTTAACAAATACGCACACAACTGATTTAAAGGGGACATATTGTAAAAACGGCATCAGCTGTTGTGATTACACATTAGGGTGTCACATAACACCCTGAATCAGAAAATATGGAATTCATTGATATACAGTTATGGAAAAAATTATTAGACCACCATTTTTTCTTCACTTTCTTGTTCATTTTAATACCTGGTACCACTAAACGTCATCATGTGACTAAAACAGACAGAAAAGAAAACACTGAATGCATAAAAGCAGTGTTTTTGGCAGTACAACGCCATAGCTATTGATTTAAAAACTTAAGTGATTTAGGTTATAATCAAGAAAACCATGGAAAATGGTAAGATATCAGCTCTTAAATAAAACTCTTATGAGCAATCTTAAATTTAAAATTAACAAGAAACTGAAGAAAACAAGGGTGGTCTAATCATTTTTTCCATGACTGTATGTTCAGGTTTGTGACATTACAGGCCCGTTTCCAAGGTGACATATCCAGCCCTCCATCTTTTACTTCCCCGGGTTTCCGTCATGCAGAATTCACTGTTTCTCTGAAGTTGTAACACTAGTTTGAAAAGATGCACACACTGTTGTCCAGTATTTCTTTGATATTTGTCCCAAAAAAAAAAAAAAAAATGTCACTAACATTTAATTAAAAGCTTGGGAAACTGAGTCCACCGTTGGGGATGGTAGTGTATGTCTCCTTTATCGCTGAGGAGCTTGGACCAAATAAAACTCCGGGTATTTCTTTCTGTCTGTGCGAACTTGCTCGTGTCTTTCTCTTATTTTGTGATCTTTTTTGTGTATGTAAATGTCAGTCTTGCAATTTCCTGTCTGCACGTGAGAGTTGGCGTGTGTGTTTTGATGTCGTGTGAACATGTGAGTATCCTCCCACCTCCCGTAAGGTCTGACGGATACCTGTCCCTCAGCGTGCCCGTGTTTGACGCAGACTCGTATGAAACTTGCTTTTTTTCACGCACATGTCTTTTCTTTCTCACACCGATGTTTGTCCTCCTACAGGACAGTGTCCCAATGGCCTCTCCTGCTTTCCTTCTCTCTCTCTTTGTAAGTATTCAGGTTGTCCCCTCAGATTTCACCAGAACCAGGCCACGCTCTGCACACGCCGTCTCAGCGCAAACATCACTCACACTTATTTCACCTGTCCACACCTCTGGATCTCTTTCCTCTCTTTATTTCTCTGCTCATTTCTATGTTAGTAATATTACAGTAAATAAGAATGTTGGCTATTAATTCATTTTAAATCATTAAATCTTTGTGGATGTGTGGAAAAATAACTATTAAGTCAGCCAGGTTTATATACAGTATCAGTCCACAAAAAAAGGGTTCAAAGGCTGCAGAATAAATAAAATGATCTGTCTTTGATGTGAAATAAAGGCAGACAGTTTTTCTGGGATCATTATTTCCCATCTTGTTTCTGCTTCTGTTCATTATAGAACTTCTTTTAAGTTATATGTTATGTTAAGCTTTGAGAGTTTCTTCATCATTTCTTTGTTTTTGAGTCATGCAGTCAGCCAGGTTTTTTAAAACAGTTGCTGCTTTAAGCATGGAGGCGTAAAACTAGACGTCAGAATAAAGGCCCTCGTTCTGTCACACAAACACATCTCTCATACATTTGTGTACGTGCACACACTCTGTATCACCCTCATGGACTTTATGTTTGTTTTGCACACAGCATCCTCCACATGCAAACACAAAAACCGGCTCCAGTAACCTTTCATCACCTGAGCTTCGTCGACCTTTGGTTAATGAGCCCATGCTGGTTTCCTGTCTTTGTTTTTTGTGCAGTTTTCCATGTTTCTGCATGTTCTCATTTCTTTTCTCCTTCTTTTTCTTTTTGAAGTCTCACTGTTCTTGTTAATTTTTTTTTTTTTTCTTTTTGTCCTTCATTTGGAGAGGAAGCCCTCCAAGGTGGACTGTGCTGTGTTTTTGTATGGAGCAGTCACATGAGGAGGTCCTTTTACTGGGCCTCCATCCAGTCTGTCCTGATGACCTTTGACTTTAACACCTCTGTACTAAATATTTCTCCTCCTCTCTCTCTCTGTTTGTCCTTGTCTGTCTCTCTGTTGCAGGATGGGGGCACCAGGGGTCGCCGTAGTGCCATGGAGGCAGACCTCAAAATGAAGAAGTAGGCTCAACCTGTCCAGAAAATGACACTCCTGGATGCCAACTGGTCACTTTGAATGTTTCTGGAGAGAACTGCTGTCTGAGCACCAGGTCTGTGTGTATGTACACACCTATACACCTGTCTGAGACCAATTACAGAAGAATATGTGGATGTGTACGTTTGTCAGAGTGTCTGAGAGAGCTGCATAGTTATCTATTATCTGTTCATAAGGTTAATGGGCAGCACTATAAGGGTTTTTTCTCCAGGCCAGAACACGCCAGCACCCTACTCTCCCCAAGTGTCGCTTAACCAGCAAAGGTAGTCGTCGTCTACCCCTCTTGCTACAGAATAAGAACTTTATGAAAATATGTCATTTTCACCAGCAAATGTTTGTTTTGGATAATGTAATGAAGGGCCTGATGACATGTATCTCCCAGATTTGATCAGGCCAAATAGTGTGTATGTTCATTTTGATCTGTCCATTTAGTGCATCCTGTGTCCAGCAGCTGAATTACACTAAATAGCAAAAGCAAAAAAATAGCTGCCACATGAAAAACCCACAATTTACTGTTACACAAACTGAAAGCTCATCTTACTAGTTGTGCATGTTGGGCTTGACTCTACACAGAACCAATAAATCTCAGTTTGAGCACTGCTGCAACATTATACTACAACTCTGATTACCCAAGTCTGCTGTTCATTTTATATCAGTGTGTTTAGGCCCATTAAAATCCATATACTTTATATTTCTAACGAGCTTTTTCAACGCATCAGGCTTTAAATGAAAGCCTTGAGGCTATACCGGAGATTCAAACCTAACAAGCGACGTAAAACATGTCACGAAGATGACATTTTTGTCTTTAAAATTACAGTGAAAATATGCCATTTATATTTAGAGTTCAGGTCAAAGGTCGATGTCTCCATGAACGCAGAGGCAGAGCTTTAAAAACTGTGCAGCCGCCACCTCACGTGATGGATCACCTTGACCCCACTGGTTTTATGTTGCGAAGTAAATGCAGGTCCGTTGCTATCCCTTTAACACAAAACCAGTCTGACCACAAAGCACTCTGATAAATGTGTAAACTGTGTGCTGGAATGGCAGTGGGTTTAAACGTGGACAGAGCAGAAAGTGTACCAGTTTGTCCCCACTCACCAATTACGTAGCTGTGAGTGAGTTCTGTAAAAACAGTGTAAGAAACGTTAGATTGGAGTGTAAAATCAAGCTTTGTACCTCAGAAGGATTCATGTAGCCGTGTTTGGATCGTCGAAACATGTTTTTGTTGTACATTTGTTAAATAAAAATTTCATCTAAGTGTAGAACATTTGGGTCGTTATCTTGGAGCTTCTATACACCTGCATGTTTTTATCTTGTCAGAGTACGTCAGTTTCAGCAGTTTGGCAACAGGCGTCACACTGGTCTCGTGACCAAAGAAATACTTGCAGTGTCAGAAATCCTACAACTTAGCTGATTAAAATGTAACTTGAAATTACACATTTTATTGCAACCTAGCACCAAAAAAAAAAATAAGTTGGTTCTCTTCTCCCCAACCATGACCAAATTATTCTCCTTCACTGCTTTTAAGCAAATGTTAAAGCAGTTTATTTCTACACGTACAGACACAATTCTACACTCAGACTACAACTGATGAGTGTAGAATTCTGAGGTCCGATTCAGGAGCGCTCATCGTACAGTCTGGACATCTTATCAAAGTCTGAGCAACTGGAAATTGTACCCTCAAAAGTTGTCAGTCTAGATATAAAATTCCCATTCCTTGTAAATTGAAAACCTGAAAAGGTTTGAACTACCAATTAAATTCAATTTTATTTATATAGCATCTATTACAGTAAAGTTGTCCCTAGGCACTTTGCAGAGAGCCAAAGTATGACCCCTGAGTAAATTTTAACTTAAAATATGTTAAACCCTCAAAGAAAAAAAGTGCCAAGAAAAACTTCACTTTAAGAGGAAGAAACCTTGAGCAAGGATCCAGCTCAAAGGGGGGGGGGACCTTCCTGCCGCAGGCCTGCTTGTTTTCTTCAGTTTCTTGTTCATTTTAATGCCTGGTACAACTAAAGGTACATTTGTTTGGACAAACATAACGATAACCACAAAGATTGCTCATAAGAGTTTTATTTAAGAGCTGATATCTTACCATTTTCCATGGTTTTCTTGATTATAACCTAAATCACTAAAGTTTTTACATCAATAGCTATGGCGTTGTACTGCCAAAAACACTGCTTTTATGCATTCAGTGTTTTCTTTTCTGTCTGTTTTAGTCACATGATGACGTTTTGGTACCAGGTATTAAAATGTCCCATGAACTGAAGTGTGTGGTTAATGTATGTTATATATATATATATATATATATATATATATATATATATATATATATATATATATATATATATATATATATATATATATATATATATATATATATATATATATATATATATATATATACATTATACATACATACACATACACACATACACACATACATACATACACATAAACAATGAGAGCTGATAAAACAGCCAGAAACTACTGAAAAAAAAAATTTAAACATTCAAACGCATGGCAAAATGTTATAAAATACATTTATTTCAGGTTTATAAATACAGTACAGAAATGAGACCTGCCCAGGAATGAGTATGCCCCTGCATACTGAAATGAATTATAACAATTTAGACTTTCAGCCATTTTGTGCAAAAATACTACAACAGTGAGTTAAATTGTGCCATTTGAGAACTTGCTCAAGGGTACATTCAGATATATGAGGTAATATAAAAAATAATAATAATAAAAAAGGAGCTAGAATTCAAAATTGGAAAAAAAAAAAAAAAAAAAAAACCCTCTCCAGCATATTTCAGTGCACGTTGCTCATATTTAAAAACAGGAAGAATGGATCGGGTCCACAGTTCATATTGCCACTAGCTGAAATCATGAATAACCGGGTTGGCCGAGGAGTAGAGTTTCCTCTTCACCAGCCGGTACTCCGGTCTCAGCTTCACCATTTTGTTGGGATGGAAAGAGATGCTTGAGTGGCGGCCAGCCGTCATCCTCATCCGCCCTGAAGACCACCGACAGCTCGAAGGTCGGGGTGACGTCTGGGTCCGGGGAGACGCTCCCCACGGACTTCAGGCCGTCTTTACTCTCAACGTAGAGCTGGATGGAGGCGCCCCGGATCCCGCAGGGCTCATCGGAGGAGGTCCGGAGGACGTGGTCCACGACCCCGGTGGTCATGTGACGAGGCAGCAGCAAGCACCTGACACTGGAGGACGGACGCCTTGGCCTCCGACAGACAGCGCTCCACCTGTCGGGTCACATCCTGATGAAGGAGCCGCTGTTCGTCCTCCAGACCAGCGCCCAAGGAAGAAACTGGTAGAAAGAAGCAAGAGAGTTGTCAGAGACAAGAATATAAACCCTTAAATCAATTTACTATTCAATATAAATAAAATAATATACTCCATCTATCTATCTATCTATGGTCTTAAAGGGCTACACTTGAATCAGAGTAAGTCTTGGTCTCAGCATCAGCTGATCCAAGACCTGAATTAATTGCGTCAGACCTCTTCAGAAGGCTTAGAAATTGATTACTCATCCGCAAGGTTAAATAGGTCTTTAATAAGACGCATTCGTATTTGATATTTTTAAACAGTTTTGCTTTTTTTTTTTTAACTTTTTTTTTTCTAATTTTTATCTCATCTTGCCATAACTTCTATGGAAGTTTCTATAATCAACTTACAGGTGAGTTGCTGTCTCTCTCGTCGCAGCTCTCGACGCTCCCCCGCCGGGCTGAAGTCATCTTCCTGCCGGGGGACGTGAGCTGGAGGAAATATTTCCCGATCATTTCTACGACGCTCTTTTCTTCCGAGAAGACGGGTACTCCGTGGCCAAAAGGCAGAGCCGTGCTATAGACCATCCTGTCTCTTGTTTGTGAAGCTCCGGTATCGTCTTCGGCTGTTCGTGTTCGTGTTTCCTCCATGTAGTCAGATGAGCTGAGCGGCCGGAGGAGGCGAGTCCGGAGCTTTTATACCAGTCGCTTGCATCAGCTGAGCTGTGGGCGGTGGCTTCGCCAGATCAGTCTAGAAAGTTCCCGGATTGTGGCTCACGCAATCAACCCGACCATTACAGAAGCTGAGACCTGTCACTTAAATATGAAAGTGAATAGTTAAAGCAAAATAGCAACCGAAGTGGAATATTACATCAGTTTAAAACTACCGAACACTCGATGTTTTACTTTTATTCTTCCCAGCTGCAGTTTACAGTGAAAGGGCCGTTCATGACTCGTTAGGAGTTTTGTTTGCTAGTTCATATACAGGTGCTGGTCATACAATTAGAATATCATGAAAAAGTTGATTTATTTTATTACACTTGACCTCATGCAACGAGGATTCTAATTTTCTTGGATGCTGAATTTGGGATTTTCATTGCTTGTCAGTTATAATAATCAATATTAATAGAAATAAACACTTGAAATGTGTTAGTCTGTGTGTAATAAATGAATTTAATATACAGATTTCACCTTTTGAATGGAATTACTGAAATAGATCAACTTTTTCATGATATTCTAATTTTATGACCAGCACCTGTAAGTCTTTGTATAACACCTAAACCTGCAACAGATTTTCATCAGTAGGAATTAAAACATGTTAAATATCTATAGTCAGTGTAAGGTCCTGACAAGAAGACGCCATGTTAATCTAAGGAAATGTTCATGGAACTTCCTGATTTAACAATGTTTTAATGATGTAAATGTTTATTTTTTAGCCTATAAATCTAAATAGACAGGAATCCTAATTAAGATCACTACATCTATATAGGACAGTCTCATTGAAAAGAGATAATTGATCAGCCAACTGATTAGGCCAATCCTTCCTGCTCTAATACTATCAATGTATTCTGTTTGTAACTGAATAAAGAAAAATAAATACACCAAGCCTATTCCCTACATTTGTACATTTCTATTTTCTCTGTGATCCTGAAAAACCTAAAAATAATAACAATAAAGTGTGACAATTAATACAATTGCATCACTTAAAAATACCCATTTTACATGCAACTCATAACACTGGCTGCACCTTTTTTCTCAGTTTTTATAGCATTTCCTATTACGCTTAAGTACTTTCAGCTGTGTGATATAATGTGATATAAACACAACTTTTGCTAAAGTTAAACAAATGTAACTAGCAATCATCTGTCATGGAAATGTACCAGCGAATGATTCGTAAAGAGGTCATACATGCACCCTGAGGCCTGAACAGATATTTATTAGCGTGTGACAGGTTTATTCAGAACAAAAGGTCCTAACCACAGCGCTTCAGAGGAAGTTCTGCACAAACCCGCAGGCCACAACCAAAGAGGAAGGTTCTGTCATCCACAATAATGCTTATTCTATAGAAACACATCAAGTATATTCATTTCTTAGATTATATAGAAAATATCCCACACATTAATAGGTAATGTCTTTTGTGTGACATATTAAAAATGTGTCTAATATTGGCTGTATTTCCTGATGAGTGTGGATTCGTACACAGTGAATGAAATTAAACACAAACCTGCTTTTATTGAATATACTGCATAAAAAGGCAATAATCGAATTGTTCAGATTAATAAGCAACAGCACTTTCAGATTATATGGAAATATCGCTTTGTCCATCTAATTATATTCAACTGACACATTTCATAAAAATCATAAATGTAACTTTTGTTTCAGTTTTAAGTCTATCCACGTACATTTCCAGACAAGATTCTTCGTGAAGCTGTGGAGGTGGACGTCAAGTCTAGACTTGGTGTGTGACCCCGCCTTTACTCACAGGTGAGTAATGTTAGTCTGACATACAACACTTAGACAATAACACACACACCTGGCGGAAACTTTTCCACAAACACAAGGCTATTTTTCCCTTTTTTGTTCTTTGCTGAAGATCTGTAAGACTGTCAAAATCTACTGACTCCTGTTATCTTAAAATCATATTCATATTTCAGTAGAACCTTCTGGAAGTGTATGGTCTGGAGTATACTTATTTACCCTTATTTGATAACTCTATTATTTAATTTTATTGTCAGGACACTTTTAAATTTGACTGTGAATTGTTCTGGTTATAAATCTGGGAAATATAAGACCTCATTAGCGGTTCTTTAGTAAAGATACAGAAACATTTTAACTGTGTATTGTTCACCTGGGGCGAACAATAAGACACGGCATGCTTGAAGAAATCAGCTCCTCCCCTTGAAGTTCATGATCCACCCTGCTGGCGTGACGCAGGAGCAGATGGTCATCAGGCCGGTGCTCTTTGAGCGCATTGTCCTCTCACACCTGAGTCACCCTGCAGGGAAATCACAGCTGACAACCAATCAGCTGCAGAAGAGCTGCTGACGCGGAGTGACTCGCCACAAAGGAGGAAGTGTATTTCTGAAGAATTGTAGGGGAACTACAATGTTTTATGATGGTGGTGAACTGGTGATAGTGTATCACTGGGATTTTAATGGTATTCAGCATAAGACATAAAGAAAGCCATACTCAACATTATATATGTGTACGCACACACACACACACACATATATATATATATATATATATATATATATATATATATATATATATATATATACAGTCATGGAAAAAATTATTAGACCACCCTTGTTTTCTTCAGTTTCTTGTTCATTTTAATGCCTGGTACAACTAAAGGTACATTTGTTTGGACAAACATAACGATAACCACAAAGATTGCTCATAAGAGTTTTATTTAAGAGCTGATATCTTACCATTTTCCATGGTTTTCTTGATTATAACCTAAATCACTTAAGTTTTTACATCAATAGCTATGGTGTTGTACTGCCAAAAACACTGCTTTTATGCATTCAGTGTTTTCTTTTCTGTCTGTTTTAGTCACATGATGACGTTTAGTGGTACCAGGTATTAAAATGAACAAGAAAGTGAAGAAAAAATGGTGGTCTAATAATTTTTTCCATGACTGTATATATAGATATATTTATTAAGAACAGCAACAAAAACTACTACTATCAATATCTTCAGTAAACTTTTTGATTATAAAATGAATGAACTAAAATCTAATATTCTTAACTTAACATATAACATTACTCCTATAGTTGACAGTTTAGTCGAGGCGAACTACAATCCAGTCATAGTCAGTTTCTGAATCTATTCATAGATGGTCCACGTCACCTTCCAGGATTGGGCGTATCAATATAATCAAAATAATGTTCTTTTTTTGTACCTCTTTCGTTCCATTCCTCTTGGTCCCTCATTAACCTTTTTCTCAAAGACGAAAAGCAGCTAGACTTTTTTTTTTTTTTTAATCTCTGCTATATTTCCCCTATGAGAGAGGAGGCCTGAAAATTCAGAATCTTCAACAGTATTATTGATCAGCCCAACTCTCTACTGCCCCTGCTGGTTCCCACAAGAAACACCTTGGTCCTGGATGAGTATCTAAAGTAGCATGACACCACCCAATTCATATTTATGTTCTGCTAAATTAATAAGGAGTAAAGGAATTAACACATAATCCCTTTGTCAAAGTTATGATGTTAGTTCGGTTCGAGGTACATAAATATAGAGGTGAGACTCCTGTTTTGTCCCACTTTACACCAATCTGGGGTAACAGTGAATTTACACCAGTAGACAGGACTTGGGATTCAAAAACTATATCAGTCAAAGGCCGTGAATAAAGTTGGAGATCTATTTAACAATCCACCACTAGACTAAGCCTAAATGTCTGGCTTACAGCATTGTTCAATTCTCTTGCACTTGAAAAATTAACATTCATAATAAAAGTGTAAATACATCACCTTTGATAAGATATGGAGATCTTTTATGGTATTCTTAGAAGGGAAGGAAGCATTAGATACACGCTTGCAAAAAACAAAACAAAAAAATTACAGAAGGGGGGAAAAATAAAATAAATAAATAAATAAAAACAAACAACAAAAATGTACATAAATAATATATCTATATATAAATTAGAGAAATGGAGCCTGGGGCATGGGGGGAAAGACCCACCCTCCGTGCCCCGCCTCTTGTTTTTAATGCACTTAGCACACACACACACACACACATGTCGGGGGGGAGGATGGGGGCTGGACTAGCTGTGTTGCCTCTTTTTTTTTTTTTCTCGTCCTTCCCTGCCCTGCGGGGGATTTGGGGTGTGGTCGTGGGTCTTGGCCACTGGGGCGTGTCCCTGCTCTTAGACGCAGAAAAAGAAAAAAAAACATCTGTATCTTACGCAGATAAGATAAGATAAGATATTCCTTTATTTGTCTCACAATGGGGAACTTTACATCGTTACAGCAGCAAGTGGAAATAGCAATAAAAAAGAGAAAAGGACAACAATAAAATAAGATAAAAACAATAATAAAAACAAACAATAACCACAATAGAGAATATATAATAAATAATAAATAATAACTAACTTTATTTACAAGAGATATGTTGGTAGTGATTACTATACCTGAGATAAGTTATTGCACATGTCAATGAATATGTATATGTATATTGCACACAATAGAAATTAGTCACATTGTCCATGGGGGGGGGGTGTTGCTGAGGTCTGGTCTGGTCTGGTCTGATCTGGTCTGATCTGGTCTGGTCTGGTCTGGTCTGGTCTGGTCTGGTCGGGGGATGGGTCTGTCTGGTCTGGTCTGATCTGGCTGATCTGGGTCTGGTCTGGTCTGGTCTGGTCTGATTGGTCTGGTCTGGTCTGATCTGGTCTGGTCTGGTCTGGTCTGGTCTGATCTGGTCTGGTCTGGTCTGGTCTGGTCTGGTCTGACTGGTCTGGTCTGGTCTGGTCTGGTCTGGTCTGGTCTGGGACTGGTCTGGTCTGATCTGGTCTGGTCTGGTCTGGTCTGGTCTGGTCTGGTCTGGTTCTTCTGGTCTGGTCTGGTCTGATGTCTGGTCTGGTTGGTCTGGTCTGGTCTGATCTGGTCTGATCTGGTCTGATCTGGTCTGATCTGGTCTGATCTGGTCTGATCTGGTCTGGTCTGGTCTGGTCTGGTCTGCAGGCAGGTCAGTTTAGCAGCTGTGATGATACAATCAGAATGTGGTTATTTCCTGGTTGAATTAGTCATTTCAGTTTTAAAAAGCTTCGTGTCTATATTGCAGCAGAGGACAGTCCAAAACCTCTATAAGCCGTTCAGCATTAAATGTGGCTCCACAAATGTTATCAATGCCTTATTTGCACTCATGCAAATGCAAGTATAGTTTCCAAACAGCAAAATTTCACCTCTGAGTCACCAGAGTACTGGATCATTTTCATCCTCTCTGTCTTTACTTCAGTTACTGAACTTCAGACTCAGCCTCTCAATCAATTTTTTGTTTTTGTTGTAAACTCATTCAAAATGAACAGATATTTCTACTTGGATACAACTATCAAAATGCTCAGCTGCAACATTTGTTACGTTGCATTTCCAGTTAAATGCAGGGTTTGAATGATTTGGAGGTCAATCTGTTTCATTTGTATTATTTCATCTGTGTGAAGTCAGACCACCGGACCTCTTTATCATCCAGCATCAGTCAAGTACTGATGTCAAGTACTGGATATTTAGTACTAACGTTGGCGAAGAACTTGTCTCACATGGCTTGAGCAGTCATCCATTACTGCGACAACAACTAAACATCACATGTCTGTAAGTATTTATGCTTTTTTAAAGTCCTTACAAATAGACAACGTGATCAAATCACGAATAAAATTCTTATCAGCAGGCTGATAAGACCAAGATATTGACATACAGCAATGTGCACTCTCACAATACTTTCTCAGCGAGAAGACACGACTGCTACTAAACTACACTGATCAACCCTAACGTGATGACCAGCGACAGGTAACCTGAGTAAACAGACCTCACCTTGTTATGGCGTGATGTTCTGCTGGGAAAACCTGGGTCCTGGCATTCACATGAATCCTATTTTGGCACTTGGCACACTACGTAGAAAACCTGGCAGACCAATTACCGCCTCGATGTGAGAACATCTTTTCCTCCCCCAGCAGGTCAGCGGTGGGTCCCTCAACAAATCCTTTTTTTTAAAGGACGTGCTCAAAGAACAAAGAATCTAACGTGTTCATTTGGTCCTTCAGAGTCCAGTCACAGCAACCTGATGGGACCTGATGGCTTCTGTCCCCTTCCACAGAGACCCCCCCCCCCCCCCCCCCCCACAAGATCTCTGATAGCATCCCAGACCCCCAACCCCCCCCAGGACTCCCCAACCCCCCCCCCCCCCAGACCCCCAGGACCCCCAGACCTTCCAGACCCCCAGACCCCAGGACTCCCCAGACCCCCCAGGACCCCCAGACCCCCCCCCCCCCCAGGACTCCCCAGGACCCTCCAGGACCCCCAGACCCCCAGGACTCCACCCCCCCCAGACCCCCAGACCCCCCAGGACTCCCCAGACCCTCCAGGACTCCCAGGACCCCCCAGGGAGACTCCCCAGACCCTCCAGGACTCCACAGACTCCCCCCCTCCAGGACTCCCCAGACCCTCCAGGACTCCCCCAGGACTCCCCAGACTCCCCAGACCCCCAGACTCCCCAGACTCCCCAGGACTCCCCAGACTCCCCAAGACTCCCCAGACCCCCCCCCACCCCCCCCCCCCCCCCCCCCCCCCCCCCCCCCCCCCCCAGACCCTCCAGACTCCAGGACTCCAGACCCCCAAGACTCCAGGACTCCCCCAGACCCCCCAGGACTCCCCAGACCCTCCAGGACTCCCCAGGATCCCCAGACTCCCCAGACCCTCCAGGACTCCCCAGACTCCCCAGACCCCCAGACCCAGACTCCCCAGACCCTCCAGACCCCCAGACTCCCCAGACCCTCCAGGACTCCCCAGACCCCCAGGACTCCCCAGACCCCCAGGACCCCCCAGTCCCCAGACCCTCCAGGACTCCCAGGACTCCTCCAGGACTCCAGACCCCCCAGACCCAGACCCTCCAGGGACCCCCAGGACCCCAGACCCCCAGGACTCCCCAGACCCCCCCCCAGGACCCCCCAGGACTCCCCAGGACTCCCCAGACCCTCCAAGACTCCCCAGACCCTCCAAGACTCCCCAGACCCTCCAGGACCCCAGAACCCTCCAGGACCCCAGGACCCCCAGACCCCCCCAGGACCCCCAGACCCAGGACTCCCCAGACTCCCCCACCCCCCAAACACCCCCCCAACAACCCCCACCCCACCCCCCCCCCCCCCCCCCCCCCAGGACTCTCCAGACCCTCCAGGACTCCCCAGACCCTCCAAGACTCCCCCAGACCCCCCAAGACTCCCCAGACCCTCCAGGACTCTCCAGACCTTCCAGGACTCCCAGACCCTCCAGGAGTCCCCCCCCCCCCCAGGACTCTCCAGACCCTCCCTCCAGGACTCCCCAGACCCTCCAAGACCCCCCAGACCCCCAGGACTCCCCAGACCCTCCAGGACTCCCCAGACCTTCCAGGACTCCCCAGACCCTCCAGGAGTCCCCAGACCCCCAAGACCCCCCAGGACTCCCCAGACCCTCCAGGACTCCCCAGACCCCCCAGGACTCCCCAGACCCCAGGACTCCCCGGACTCCCCCAGACCCTCCAGGACTCCCCAGACCCCCCAGGCTCCCCAGACCCTCCAGGACTCCCAGGACCCTCCAGGACTCCCCAGACCCCAGGACTCCCCAGACTCCCCAGACCCTCCAAGACTCCCAGACCTCCAGACCCCCCAGACCCCCAGGACTCCCCAGACCCTCCAGGACTCCCCAAGACCCCCCAGGACTCCCCAGGACTCCCAGACCCTCCAAGACTCCCCCAGACCCCCCAGGACTCCCCAGACCCTCCAGGACTCCCAGACCTTCCAGGACTCCCCAGACCTCCAGGACTCCCCAGACCCCCAGGACTCTCCAGACCCCCCAGGACTCCCCAGACCTTCCAGGACTTCCCAGACCCTCCAGGACTCCCCAGACCCTCCAGACTCCCCAGACCCCCCAGGACTCCCCAGACTCCCCAGGACTCTCCAGACCCCCCAGGACTCCCCAGGAACCCCCCAGGACTCCCAGACCCCCAGGACTCCCCAGACTCCCCAGGACTCCCCAGACTCCCCAGGACTCCCCAGACCCTGACTGGTCAGAGCTCTTCAGAGAGCATAAGGAGAACTTGCTCGTTGTAAAGTGGGTGGTTATAATATTAAGTTTGATCAGTGTTTATTCATCAACTAATACTGTACATCTGTTTGTTTACTATTTGTCGTCGTACTGTGTAGTCTTTTTCAATCCTTTTAAGTTATTGATTATTGTTATTGATTTCCCTTTTTATTCAAAAGCATGAAAAACTGGGAAGTATTTGGTTTTCAGTAATATTAAACAGAAAAAAACATATTGCCTGTTATTAATGGAAATCCCTTTTGGTCTACCTTAAAGTTAGCGATCATAACTTAAACAATTTTTTACTTAAAAAAACAACATTGTATCTGTATACTGTCCATTGTCCTTTTAAAAAAATGTTTTTTACTTTATGTTTTGTTTGCACTGTGCGCTGATGCTTTTTTTTTTACAAATGAAGTTCTGAACAGATAAATAGAAATCTTTGATTATAAACTATATTTACTATTACATTATACTATATTCTATCCAGATGTGGACTAACACAGCTCCTCCAGTATGAAACAAGCCACATGAACACCAAAGCAATAATATCTGTTTTCTCAGACAACTTTAAAATTGTTTGTTGTAGACGTGCTCGGAGTCTGAAGAGAAAAACTGATCTATTTCAAGTCTGCTTTCGTCACACGAAGCCAAGAGCCGGTGAGTAGCAATGATGTTTAACAGCTCCATGGGTTAGAAACAACCGGCTTAGAAAGCTTCAGACTAACTGCTTCATACTGTCCAGATGAGGTTGAAACTTTGTCCAGAAGTTGATGAACAATGTGAACGTGTCGTGTCCTAAAGCTGTGGATCAGATCATCCCGTCCATCTCAGCCCATCGCTGGTAAAAGAACATACAGGCTGTAAACAAATCTGATGCAAGTTTTCACTGCAGTTTCAGGTTGCAGAGCTCCTGGTCACGAGGAATGTGTGTACGTGCATGTGTGTACGTGCATGTGTGTGCATGTGAGAGGCGGTGCCAGGTGTCTTGTGACTGGCTCTTTTGTTTATACAGCCATAAAACTTGTCTTTGTTTTCTTATCTCTTCTTTCCTGCTTCTATTGTTTCCTAGTTTTCTTTCCATCCTGATAAATCGCTTTAATAATAACCCATTTTTCTCCCACAGTGATAATGTTTTAGCTTTTGTTTTTCACATATATCATGTTATAGATGTATTATAATTTAAATCAAATGGATTTCACTCCAGTGAGACGTCCAGTGAGGGCAGGTCTTTGATCTGCAGCGCAGTATTGTTTTAGCTATTTATTAACTGCTGTTCTCTAAAGACGGATGACAAGTTGCTAAATCTTCTTAGCTCTGCTGTACGGTGTACAATCTGTCCAGGGTTTTTCCACTGCACATATACTGTGTGAGGTACTATTCTACACCGAACACTACTGAGCACCTCTGTACACTCAGATCTTTTTTTTCAACATGGTGGGATGAAGGAAATCTACTGAATGAAATGTTGGCCTGTATATATGTATAGATTATTTTTTTGTTGTAACAATCCTTCTTGGCAATAAATCTTATATGATTTGAAAGCCTGTTTATGTCCTTTTTTAAGGACAGCACAAAAAAATACGTGAACAGTGAAATGCAGATACATTTATGAGATGTTCCTAATTAACTGGAAATATAAACAATAGAAATCCTTTTATTGTCATTATACAGGAGTACAATGAGTGTGATTTTTAAAAAGTAACTATGGATAAAGTTGAAGAAGAATGGTAAAGGCAGGAAGAGAAGAGGGGTGACTGGACCTCTCAGTGGATCATGTTGGTGTCTCCCTGCAGCGTAGGCCTATAGCAGCATAGCTTTGTTTCAGCCTGCTCTGGTCTTGGCTCCTATAACTGTAGCTATGACTATTAACCCTAACACACTATTGTTTAGACTGACTGTAGGGTTTACTAAACAGAAATGTTTTCAATTTAGTTTTAAAGATGGAGGTGGTGTCAGCCTCCTTAACCCAAACTGGTAGCTGATAGCAGAAGGCCCGTCTTCCAGATCTACTTTAGAGTATTTTTGGAACTACAAGTAAACCTGCACTCTGAGAGCAGAGAGCTCTATTCGGAGCATAAAGCGTTATCAGGTCTTGTAAATAATGAGGAGCTTGGCAGTTGAGGGTTTTTATATGTGAGAAGCAGAATTTTAAACTTAATTTGAAATTTTACGGGAAGCCAGTGGAGGGAGGCTAACACGGGAGAGACGTGATCTCGCTTACGGATTCCTGTCAGCACCCTCGCTGCTGCGTTCTGGATCAATTGGAGGCTAATTTTTTGGACATCCTGCTAATAACGCATTACAATAATCCAGTCTAGAAAGGACAAACACAGGGATTCGTTTTTCAACGTCGCCCTAAGAGAGGATGCTTCTAATCTTGGTGATATTACAGAGGTGAAAAAAAAGGCTGTCAAACCTGATCAATAGTTGTTTAAAGAACATATCCTGATCTAAAATGACTCCAAGATTTCTCACAGTTATACTGGAGGCCAACATAAAATCAGCTAATCCATTCCTCAGGTGTTTGGGACCAAAGACAATAACACCTGTTTTATCCAAATTTAAAAGCAAAAGGTTAGAGGACAGCCAGGTTTTAATATTCTTAAGACATGCTTGAAGTTTGGCTATTGGTTTCTATTTCCTCTGCTTTCATGGATAAATACAGTGGCGTATCATCAACGTAACAATGGAAATTTATGCCGTGGCTCTGGATAATATTTCCCAGGGGCAGCATGTATAAAGTGAAAAGGATCGGTCCCAGCACTGAACCCTGTGGGACGCCATAGCAAACCCTTGTTCCGTGCAGAAGAAACATCATTATCCTGAACAAACTGGAACCTGCCAGATAAATATGATTTAAACCAGCTCAGCGCAGTCCCTCTAACTCCAATAATGTGCTCTAACCTGTGCAGCAAAATGCTGTGATCAATGGTATCAAAAGCAGCACTGAGATCCAGCAGAACTAGTTTGGACACTAATCCATTGTCTGAGGCCATGAGGAGGCCGTTGGTGACTCTAACCAGCTTCGTTTCTGTGCTATGATGTCATCTGAACCTGACTGAAACTGGCTTTGAAACTACTTTTTTCAGAATTTTACATATAAATGGGAAGGTTGGACATTGGTTTATAATTTGCTAAATTGTCCGGATCAAGAGATGGTTTCTTAAGCAAATGTTTTATAACTGCAACTTTAAAAACCTGTGGTACTTTAAAAACATGTGGTACAAACTTATCTTTAGAGATAAGTTTGTTATGGTGTGAAATGTGCACGGTGTGTTTATGGTTTTGATCGAGGTTTTTGTTGCACCTCCCCTGTCTCGAGTCTCTTGTTCCACGTTTTACTTTGAAGTCCTGTCTGGTCTTTACTGGTTTCTGTGTTGTCCTGATTGCTTGCACCTGCACCTTGTTTGTCCCTCTGTGTATTTAAGTCTGGTCTCTCCCTTATATGTTATCTGTTGCTGGCTCAAATGTTCATCACCCCGCGTGTTTCAGCCCTTTTCCCTCCTGTGGTCTCCTTGGCACTTTAGTTTAAATTAAGTTTGGATTTTTGCCTTTTTGTTGGAATAAATTAAGTCTTGTAGGAATCTCCTTCATCTGGGTCCTCCTTACGACTCACAACACAACAAAGTTAATCTGATTCAATATCGATGTACCTATGAAAGACATGACATTTTTGAGTGGTCGAGTTGGGACTTGGTCCAATAGACTTGTGGATGGTTTAGCTTTGCTGATAGTTGAGGTCAACTCATAGAGGTTATTTGATTTGTCAGGAACATGCATTTGTGAGATGAGCAGCAGTTGTGCAGTGGGTTGTCCTCATGGAAGATTTGCAGTTTTTGCTGTTGATTCTTTTTGGTGTTTGGTGGGCTGGCTGATCGAAGTCTGAAGGAAAGAAGACACGTTGGTAATTTAACAATTTATTTAACAAACATGAGCCTCAGTAGCACGTGGAAGAACCGTACGCAGCCACAACAGCCTGGCGCCTCCTCCTCATGCTAGTCACCAGCTGGTCACCAGTCTGGTCACATGACTCATTCTTCAGCCAGCATTTGTTGCAAGTCAGCCAATGTTGGTCACACTGAAGATCATGTCCAAGCTGATCCCACAAGTGTTCCATGAGGTTGAGGTTGAGGTCAGGACTGCTGGTAAGCCAGTCCATCCTCTCCACTCCCAAGTTATGGAGGTAGTCTCTGATAAACCTCGCTCTGGGAGGGTGAGCGTTGTCATCTTGGAGACTCCCAGACTGTGGAGATATGGGATTGCCACTGGTTGTAGAATTTAATCTTGATATCTCTGCATTGAGATATTGCCTCCAGTGATGAGAAGCCTTGTTATTCCAGTGAAGGAGACGCCGCCCTCCCACCATCACACTACCTCCACCAAAAGATGTTACTCTGTTGGTACAGCAATCACCTAAGTGTTCTCCACATCTTCTCCGCATAAAAAATAATCATTAATTAAAAACAAAGAGTGCAGATAAAATCCTTTCAGTTGTCATATTCACATCTAAACAGAACTGTTTCTAGTCTGGATCTGAACATTGTCAGAGTTCAGGTCTGTCTCACATCTTCTGGAAGACTGGTCCAGATTTTAGGAGCATAAAACTGAAATGCAGCTTCACCTTGTTTAGTCCTGACTCTGGACACCAGCAGGAGACCACTACCTGAGGTTCTCAGAGTCCAGGTTGGTTCATATGGATCTAACATGTCAGAGATGGACTTTGGAGCCATGAAGAGACTTGAACACAAGACAATGATTTTAGTTTTGTCTGAGTTTAGCTAGAACAGCTTCAGCTCTTCTGGGAAGGCTGTCCACAAGGTTTAGGAGTGTGTTTATGGGGATTTTTGACCATTCTTCCAGGAAAATATTTGTGAGGTCAAACACTGATGTTGGCTGAGAAGGTCTCAGTCTCTGCTCTAGTTCATCCCAGTCAGGTTCTATCAGGTTGAGGTGAGGTCAGGCCAGTCAAGTTCATCCAACCAGACTCCTCCATCCATGTCTTCATGGACCTTGCTTTGTGCTATATTACCAAAATACTTTTGATAATATAGTGTGGGGGCAAGTTAGGGTTCAGTGTCTTACCCAAGAAGTCTTACCCTTTTAACAGTATCCTTTACTTTAAATCCTTTATTGTCAAAGTGAGATGCCATCCTCAGTCTGTCCTTTTTTTTTTTTTAACAAGATATTTTCAGTCTTTCTTAGATGAATAAAGTTTGAAAACCAACAGCCATTTATTTGGTGTATAGATTGACAGATACTGTGTGATTGTACCACATAGATTTGTTCGTCACCATCAAAGCTATGATAGGAGACCTTACTCTAGTTAATGATAAACCCAAGAGAGAGAATAAACATGTTAGATAATAAAGGCTCCAGGAGGACCCCTGGTGGAGACCAGAGGGGTTTTTCTTGAGGTTTTGTTCCCAATGATGTGAAAGAAGCTCCTCTTATGTATCTGTAACTTGAGTCATGCCAAGTATCTAAGAATCCAGCACACGTTTCTGGTCTGTAGTTTTCTATTCAGTTGTGTCAAAGGCAGAGTGAAGTTATATTTGACCAGACCACTGTTGTGGTCATTTGTATTAGGATTTACAATTTCAAGAATATCAGTAGCTAAGAGTTTAAAAACAGGCTTTATAAAGCTGGTAGACAGAGTCTGAGCACAAATTTAAAAGAACTGAGGCTCAGTATTTTTTTTTTCAAGTTTATCTAACTAAACTCCTCTCTCTAATACTGATTTGGTCTTTCAGTGTTTGCAAAAAGATGTTTATGTCTTCTATAAGTCTGTTGTGGAGAGTTCAAGCATCAGAGCTAGTGACTTAAAGAAACTGAACAAATTGCTCTGGGGACTGATTTGAGCATCTGGAGCTTATTCTGCAAAGAAGAATACTTCATAAAATAAAAAACATCATGAGCAACTTTGAACATCCTCTAAACAACACAGTGATTCAGCAACAGAGTCTTCAGTCAGAGGCTTCTTTAGATCCTTCCTGCCCACAGGAAAAACCATCTATAATGAACCATTAAAGAGACTTAAATCATAACTGCTACTGCAATAATTTAATTTCCCTTCGGGGATCAATAAAGTAATTTTGAACTGGAATTTGAAAAGGCGGTGCTCAGGGAGGAAAGTCTGAAGGCTGTTGTGGTCCAGCAACAAAATGTTAGAGTAGTGAGATAATTTGTCCAGGAGAGGATGACCAAGATCAATCAAATACTATGAATATTTTAAATAAACAGATTGAATGCCTGTTGTCCCAGCTAATGTAAAAAAATTTAAATAAAAAAAATAACAAAGCTTTTCTGTCATATTAGACTATACAGCAGTGATGTGTTAACTGTTTCAATATGTATATATTTATTTATTATGCTTGAGATAGGGTTCGCTGTCCTCAACAGGCATCAGAGGCTGAGGTTTCTCCAGGCTGATCATGAGCGTGGGCTCTCTGCTCATTGGCTCTGGGCGGTGCCAATCCCCGTTTGGGGGCGGAGCATTCGCCTCTGCTGGAATTTGTTGGTCCATTTCCTGATGAGGAGGGAGGCCGAGGCAGAGCTCCTCTTCCTCCTGCTGCTTTAAATGTCTCAGGATGACTTTGGACAGGTAGTGAGGGCCGTGATTGTGCTCATCTAGGAGAGGAAGAAAAAGAAAATAAGATCTGTGTCTTAGCAGTCATTATTTTTTATTCCTATTAAAACAACTGTAATGCAAAAGAGAGGGTTTCTAGTTGTCTAGAAAAACAAAAAAAAAATAGATAAGGCCAGTACTTTGACCTTCATACTGCCTTTCAGGTTTACACTGCACTGTTATGTCTTGACAAAAACTATTACTGCAACCACAAAAGCACCTATTAATAAACAAATCCTTACTGGGATTTGGGGGGGAGGGGGGATAAGCTAAAAGCTAAAATCCCCCTAAAAGCAGCATGTGTCGTGCTGGGAGGTGAGCGCTGCGTTCACAGACACACGAGCACATGTTCTCCTACCAGCTAGCAGAATGAGTCTGTAGCGGTTGCGGCACTCCAGCGACTGGTCCAGGATGTCCTGCAGGGTCCGGTAGAAGAGAAGAACCTGCTGCCGACGTTCAGGCTCCCCAAAACCTGCGCTCCTCGTCTGAGACATCTTGTAGAGCGTTAGCAGAGGCGTTGCATATTCCACCGCGCAGTCGTAGACCTGGTCACACACACAAAGCAACGTTTTTATCATCTTAGGTTAATGGGGACTATCTAAATAGATTTATGTTCCCGTAACATGATTAATGCAATGTGCACACATGAAAAGAGAACACGCACATTTCCTGGACAGATAATCCTTTAAAAGCTTGTTGCGCTCTACTTTCAGACATGCTTGACTGTGATGTTTTACAGGTAGATGGCGCTGTTACTGTGATGTAATAAATGAGTTGTCCACTGATGGATTCTCAGGTTTAGCCATGAGGTGGGACTGAAGTTGCACTGTGGAGGGTAAAGAGCCTCACATTTTTGTCTCTCAGTCAGTGTATTAATTACCAGAAACCCAACGGTGCTTTTTTTTAATGCGTGTATGAAGCGAACGTCTTCACATACCCTCCCCTGTTCGTCCCGAACTCTGTAGACGCTGTGCTTGTAGACGCGCCCCCGGACTCCTGCCATGTCTATCTGGTTGTTTGGGAGGTTATCATAAAACCTGATGTTGCTGTCCTGGTCCTCCAGGTTGTTTGAGATGTTGACATCTAGAGGGATGAGGACGAGCAACTTCCTGGAGCCGCGGCCCCACAGGTGACTGGACCGATGTGTAGCACAAAATGATGTAATCGAATCCTCCAGATCTGGATGGACGGACACAAAGTCATTCATTTACTGAGATCCCCTCGTCTACATTCAGTTGTATCTCTACTGCTGTGACTCTTTCACTGAACAAGTCCTCATACTCTGGCGTAGTGCTGGGCGATATGGAAAAAATCATATATCACGATATGGACTATTTTATATCACGATAACGATATATATCACGATATACCATAATAAAGTATGTTTTCAGTTATTCTCTGAAAAGTTTGACAAAAATTTCATTGCTTACTTTTCAACTTTATTTTGAAAGGACATTTAGCTGAACTGTCACAAACACACATTTTAGTGCAGCAAAAACAGGTAGGTACAGAGGTACAGTAGCTTTCACATTTTTTTTTAAAGTGCACAACAGTTTCTGAGAGGAAAAACACATTTTTACACTGAAGTTCAGCTATAAAAAAATAAACACAAATTATTTTTCAACTTTCTGAAATCTGTAACCTTGTAGTGCAAAGTTTGCAAACCAATATAAAGTGTCTAAAGTAAACATCAGGGTTGAAGAGAACTCTGTTTAAGGCATTAACCATGAATAAAAGTGCAAACATAAAAGGCTACTTTGTAGAAGTAGATATGATTCTATCAAATTTATCGTTGCAGGTTATTTAATTACATATTTGCTGTAATAATTGATAAAATTAGGTTAGAAACGATAGAAGAGAAATAGCACGATACACACTTTTCTATCGTATTTCTATGTATCGTCATATCGCCCAGCACTACTCTGGCGCATGTGTGTTGGAACTTTACTGACATGGCAGCACGAGTTGCAGGTAGCCCAGGTAGAAGGACCAGGCCAGGCCGTGGGCCACGTTCATCTTCCTCTCCTCGCAGAGTTCTGACACCTCTACCTCCGACGGACCCTGTACACCCACCACAGAAACAGCCACAAGGATTTCACAACATTGGCCACGGTTACATGATGTTTTTTAATTCGGAATTAATAATTCTGAATTAAATAATTTCGAATTAAACTATTTTCCTTCGAGTTTACATGGAAATAGTAATTCCGAATTGAGGTTTACATGGAAAACACGTTTGTTCGGCTTTATCCAACTCCGCTTAATGTCTGGGGGTTGGGAAGGGTTCTGATTGGATGGGGGGGGCGGACGTCTTTACGTCTACCAGAAGAAAACAAACTTAGCAACAACTCGGTTAGCAACAACATTCCACTTATTTTTGACCTGGGTGGCGTCTCTATCTGTGAAACCTCCTTCATTTAGCCTAGCCGCTACAACTTTGAAAAGCTCACAATTTTTATGTTTCCTGCCATCTGTTCTTTTAATTATTTCCAGTTCCTCCAAGCTATTTATTAAATAAATCGTCTCTGCTCTTGACCACCGTTTACTGCGTTCTGCCATCTTGAAACTTTGTTTTGAAAACAAGCCCAGCACGGAATATAAGCGTCATCGCGACAGACGGGCAAGAGAACTAGCATGCGCAGAAAGACGGGAATTAATTTAAAGTGGAATGAGTGTATACGTGACCGCGGAATTATCTTATTGGGAATTAAAATCAGAATAAACCAGCCACTTACTTCGGAATTAAGTTTAATTCGGAATTGACATTTTCATATGGAATTAAGTGTTTACATGGTAACTTTTATTCTGATTTAACTTTAATTCTGAATTAAAGAGGAATTAAACTGATTGCTTATCTGCTCAAGAGTTTTAGTTCTTACTCGGTGAGGAATAAGTGTTAGAAAGTAAATAAACGGGAACCCCAGTGGTGTTTGTGTGTCCACTCCGAGACTCACCACGACCCCCAGGCTTTTGAAGAGCGTGTAAATAACCGGAGCCAGGACGAGGAGCTCCCAGCACTGGCCTCTCTGTAGCAGAGGGCGTCCGGTCAGGTACAGCAGGAGGCCCGCCAGCCCTGCGGCCAGCAGGTTCTTCCCCCAGAGTCCGCAGGCTGGCAGCACGTGGCGGAGCAGCGATCTGCCTCGATACCTGACAGAAACAGAGAGGGAGGGACGTTGGTGTGGCTCCTGTTGTCACGGCTTCACTGTGGTGCTGTCGGGCCGGTGGACCGAGACGTGAAAAGGTTCTACAAACAGGAGGGTCTACAGACAGTTTCCAGTACGTTTAAGGTGCTTCTCTGCAGGTCACTTTTGGTGTCCAGCAAGTGATAAAGAGAATATCTTTATAGAAAAGATATTCTGTCCTTTTTCATATGTCTGAGACATGTTTTTGCCAAAATGCCACATACAGTCATGGAAAAAATTATCAGACCACCATTTTTTCTTCACTTTCTTGTTCATTTTAATACCTGGTACCACTAAACGTCATCATGTGACTAAAACAGACAGAAAAGAAAACACTGAATGCATAAAAGCAGTGTTTTTGGCAGTACAACGCCATAGCTATTGATGTAAAAACTAAAGTGATTTAGGTTATAATCAAGAAAACCATAGAAAATGGTAAGATATCAGCTCTTAAATAAAACTCTTATGAGCAATCTTTGCGGTTATCGTTATGTTTGTCCAAACAAATGTACCTTTAGTTGTACCAGGCATTAAAATGAACAAGAAACTGAAGAAAACAAGGATGGTCTAATAATTTACCCACCTCTTACGCAGGGTTTGCGTCTTTTCATTTCAGAGTAACAAAAAAAAACAGAAGCCTAATGTAAAGCTGGGTATGATCTAATATGGGAGGGTGGATGATCTGGGTCTGTAACGTCTCAGTACTCTGCAGATATGAACAATTCAGACTGAACTGTTCAGATCTTGCATTAAAATACATCCAAGGATGATTTCCTAGAACGTCCACCGCAGGACTCTTTGACTTTTTCTGTCCCATGACTCAAATAACACCAGACACACCCAGGTATCGTCAGTTATGTTGTGGTCTCCACACCCACAGAGCCCCAGTTTAGTTATTATTATTATTTTTTTTTTATTATTACCTTTATTTAAACTCGGAGATACATTGAGGTAGAGACCTCATTTACAATGCAGCCGAGTGAAACAACAAAAACAAAAATAAGGGTGCTTAGACACAAAAAAATGCAAAAGAGAAACTTACATAAAAGTAACGACAAAAATTTAAAAACACAGTAAAATTACAATTAAAATGTAAAAAAAATAAATAAAAACATGAATAATTAAAATTTAATTTAAATTTAGTTAAAATGTAGAAACAATAATCAGGTAAAACAGGAACAGCTAGAAGTAAAATGTGAGATTTAAATTCTAAGTTCTGTGTGCTATTGCAAGTTGCAGGTGCACAATATGAAAAACTGGATTTTCCAAGTTCACTAAAAACAGCTGCAGCGTAATCCAACCACGAGACCGAGTTTGATAAGAGCCCTCATCAAAAGAAAGCATGGAACTAATGTAAGGAGGTAAAAGACCATTAAGAGCTTTATAAATAAATTTATAAATAAATAAAACCCAGTGTCTTTCACGTCTTACAGCAAGAGAGGGCCACCCAACATTAGAATAGTTCTGAGGCTCCATGCACAAACCCCAGGTGGCAGTTTTCCAAGAACAACCCCCCGAACTATTCACGAACAACCGCTAGAGTGGACTGGCCCCGCTAGTCTTGTAACCTGTGTCCACTTTGTCTTCGAGGTCTGAACACAAAAGCGACCAGTGACAGAGTCAGGGACCAACTCATAATTAACGTCATAGGCTTAGGGAATAAATAATTTCCTTCTGAGAACTGACTGGACCGGAGCTCGATAAAACCGCTACACCGGGTCTCTCACCTTGTGTTTGAATGGTGCAGCAGCTCCTCGGGGAGAAGACAGAGAAGACGAGACGTGAAAAGGTTCTACAAACAGGAGGATCTACAGACAGTTTCCAGTACGTTTAAGGTGCTTCTCTGCAGGTCTTTTGTAACTTTTCGTGTCCAGCAAGTGATGATGGGAATGTCTTTATAGAAAAGATATTCTGTCCTTTTTCATATGTCTGAGACATGTTTTTGCCAAAATGCCACATACAGTCATGGAAAAAATGATTAGACCACCATTTTTCCTTCACTTTCTTGTTCATTTTAATACCTGGTACCACTAAACGTCATCATGTGACTAAAACAGACAGAAAAGAAAACACTGAATGCATAAAAGCAGTGTTTTTGGCAGTACAACGCCATAGCTATTGATGTAAAAACTTAAGTGATTTAGGTTATAATCAAGAAAACCATGGAAAATGGTAACATATCAGCTCTTAAATAAAACTCTTATGAGCAATCTTTGTGGTTATCGTTATGTTTGTCCAAACAAATGTACCTTTAGTTGTACCAGGCATTAAAATGAACAAGAAACTGAAGAAAACAAGGGTGGTCTAATAATTTTTTCCATGACTGTATTACAGTCCGTCTGTGTTATTCTGCCGTTAATCATCAGGTTTTAATGAGCCATGAAGAGTTTCATTTGTTCAGTTTTATTTTGCTTTTTCACATTATTTGTACATTATTTGTATTATTTTCATTTGAGCTACTTGCTATAGATATAGATATCCACATAATTATCTTGTAGGAAGAAAATATATATTTGAACGCTTCAAAAACCAGAAGCAGCAAAGAGGGACTTTGCTGAGTCAAGTCATTTTACCAACATTAGAGAGGAAATAATAGCACTTAAACACACTGCCACACTCCCTTAAGTGATTTAGGTTATAATCAAGAAAACCATGGAAAATGGTAAGATATCAGCTCTTAAATAAAACTCTTATGAGCAATCTTTGTGGTTATCGTTATGTTTGTCCAAACAAATGTACCTTTAGTTGTACCAGGCATTAAAATGAACAAGAAACTGAAGAAAACAAGGGTGGTCTAATATTTTTTTCCATGACTGTAGATACAGGACAAAAGCATCGTTCTCAATCACTTCTTTACAGATCTGCTCAAACCAGCTGATTTAGGGGGAGGAGTCAGCATCTTTAACCCACCCTCCCCACCTCTTACGCAGGGTTTGCGTCTTTTCATTTCAGAGTTACAAAAAAACAGAAGCCTAATGTAAAGTTGGATATGATCTAAAATGGCAGGGTGGATGCTCCGGGTCTGTAACGTCTCAGAACTCTGCAGATATGAACAATTCACTTAATGACATAGACTCTGTTCAGACCGTGCATTAAAATACATCCTAGGTGATTTCCTAGAACGTCCACCGCAGGACTCTTCGACTTTTTCTGTCCGATGACTCAAACAACACCAGACACACCCAGGTATCGTCAGTTATGTTGTGGTCTCCACACCCACAGAGCCCCAGTTTAGTTATTATTATTATTTTTTTTATTATTACCTTTATTTAAACTCGGAGATACATTGAGGTAGAGACCTCATTTACAACGCAGCCGAGTGAAACAACAATAACAAAAATAAAGGCACTTAGACACAAAAAAATGCCAAAGAAAAAACTTACATAAAAGTAACGACAAGAATTTAAAAACACAGTAAAATTACAATTAAAATGTAAAAAATAAAAATAAAAACATGAATAATTAAAATTTAATTTAAATTTAGTTAAAATGTAGAAACAATAATCAGGTAAAACAGGAACAGCTAGAAGTAAAATGTGATACAGTTAAAGATTTAAATTCTAAGTTCTGTGTGCTATTCCAAGTTGCAGGTGCACAATATGAAAAACTGGATTTTCCAAGTTCACTAAAAACAGCTGCAGCGTAATCCAATCACGAGACCGAGTTTGATAAGAGCCCTCATTAAAAGAAAGCATGGAACTAATGTAAGGAGGTAAAAGACCATTAGGAGCTTTATAAATAAATTTATAAATAAATAAAACCCAGTGTCTTTCACGTCTTACAGCAAGAGAGGGCCACCCAACATTAGAATAGTTCTGAGGCTCCATGCACAAACCCCGGTTGGCAGTTTTCCAAGAACAACCCCCGAACTATTCACGAACAACCGCTAGAGTGGACTGGCCCTGCTAGTCTTGTAACCTGTGTCCACTTTGTCTTCGAGGTCTGAACACAAAAGCGTCAAGTGACAGAGTCAGGGACCAACTCGTAATTAACGTCATAGGCTTAGGGAATAAATAATTTCTATGGAAGTATTTCTGTGCCACCTGAGTTTGACTACGAATTTTTAAGATTGAAATTTTTCAGCATCAAAATCAGACTTTGAATTTTAAAAAACATCAGATTTCTAGCACTGAATTTTTTTTTTGCCTCTGAATTTTATTTTGTTAAAATAAATTCAGTGTTAAAAAAAAGTTGTTGTCTTAAAATATTCAGTTTTTCAAAATTCAACACGCAAAGAAATTCAACACCCCAAAAAATTCAGTGGGAGAAAAAAAAAATCAACATCTCAAAAAAATTCAGTGTAAAAAAATTCAATTTCTAAAAAAAAATCAGTGTAAAAAAATTTAACCTCAAAAAATTCAGTGTAAAAAAATTCGACCTCAAAAAATTCAGTGTAAAAAGAACCAGACTCAACATCCGGGTCACCAGGGAGAAGCAATCGATCCCTGTTTCAATTCAGCCAACGTCCAGCCAATCACGTTACGCTCCATTGGTCATGTGACACCCACCCAGATAGTAATCACCTGAGTTTGCTGCCATGGCCGACCGGTCCGTCTTACTATCTGGGTTTTTTGAGGTTGAATTTTTTTACACTGAATTTTTTGAGGTTGAATTTTTTTACACTGAATTTTTTGAGATTGAATTTTTTTACACTGATTTTTTTTTTTACACTGAATTTTTTTACACCGAATTTTTTTGAGATGTTGATTTTTTTTTTACACTGAATTTTTTGGGGTGTTGAATTTTGAAAAACTGAATATTTTAAGACAACAATTTTTTTAAACACTGAATTTATTTTAACAAAATAAAATTCAGAGGCAAAAAAAAAATTCAGTGCTAGAAATCTGATGTTTTTTAAAATTCAAAGTCTGATTTTGATGCTTAAAATTTTCAATCTTAAAAATTCGTATTCAAACTCAGATGGCACAGAAATACTTCCATAAATTTCCTTCTGAGAACTGACTGGACCGGAGCTCAATAAAACTGCTACACCGGGTCTCTCACCTTGTGTTTGAATGGTGCAGCAGCTCCTCGGGGAGAAGACAGAGCCCGTGGAGCAGAGGACCGAGGGTCACCATGAGCACTGCCATGGCGGCCCATCCAAACAACCCTCGAGGGCCCATAAACACGATGCCTCCCGTTGCTATGGCAGCCAGAACTGTAGCACACAGCTTCGGCAGATTCCCACGAGGTCGAAGGATGAGAGCTTCTTGATCTCTGAGGGATTGCATCTGTTTGGGAACAGTCAAACGAGAACAGCGGAGTCAGCCGCTCAGTGACACACAATTTCAGTTTGATCTACTTAAATGAAAACAACAGAAAAATGGGATAAAAATGTCATAATTCATGAAGTTAGTGAAAAAAAGGCTTTACTGCCATTTTACTTGACAACAGCAGAGAGTGCTGTCTGCATTTAGACTGGACTAAAGGTTTTCTCTGTCAGTGAGCTCAGCCGTTTTGTTGGATGTTTGTGGTTCTTATAAGTTGACTATTTCAGTCAAGTTTGTTTCATATTTTTGTTTTGAAGATAATGGCCCCTTTTGTTAATTTAGAAATTGTTTTGTCTTCTGTCATAAACAATTAGGGGCCGGTGTGTGAGAGCCATTTGTTATCTTTGTCAAATGTGTTTTTGTGTTTTTGGTAACACCTCCCACCACTAGGGGGAGCAGTAGCGATGCAGGCTAGTGTGCGCGGTACAAGCCTGCTTAATCAAGGTGCAATCACACACAGGTGGCTGAGGGAGGGAAAAGTTTTTTGACCGTGCGTATGTGTGTGTGTTTGGAGGAATTGAATTTAGAAATAGCAGACGTATATTTATGATTGTTTATTTTTGGTTTACAAGACAAAGTAGCCGCACCTGCATGAAGTTACTGTAAGAAAATAAAACAATATTGGAACTAGTGCTGGGCAATATGACGATATATATCGTAAGGGACAATATAAAAGTGTATATCATGCCATTTCTCTTCTATCGTTTCTATCGTTTCTAACCTAATTTTATCAATTATTACAGCAAATATGTAATTAAACAACCTGCAATGATAAATTTGATAGAATCATATCTACTTCTACAAAGTAGCCTTTTATGTTTGCACTTTTATTCATGGTTAATGCCTTAAACAGAGTTCTCTTCAACCCTGGTGTTTACTTTAGACACTTTATATTGGTTTGCAAACTTTGCACTACAAGGTTACAGATTTCAGAAAGTTTAAAAATAATTTGTGTTTATTTTTTATAGCTGAACTTCAGTGCAAAAATGTGTTTTTCCTCTCAGAAACTGTTGTGCACTTTAAAAAAATGTGAAAGCTACTGTACCTCTGTACCTACCTGTTTTTGCTGCACTAAAATGTATGTTTGTGACAGTTCAGCTAAATGTCCTTTCAAAATAAAGTTGAAAAGTAAGCAATGAAATTTTTGTCAAACTTTTCAGAGAATAACTGAAAACATACTTTATTATGGTATATCGTGATATATATCGTTATCATGATATAAAATAGTCCATATCGTGATATATGATTTTTTTCCATATCGCCCAGCACTAATTGGAACGTTGGAATTCGTATGCACGCGTCTTAAATGAACTCAAGACGCGGCCAGATAGTGGCCTTTTTGATAAAGCAAATGGTCGCTACAGTTGTTGTTGTTTGTTTACTAACTTTTTACAGTACAAATGCTGTAAAAAGAAGGAAAAAGCCCCGAAAAAGTATTCTAGTTTAATTCCCAGGATCAAACTGGATCAAACTCCCAAAGCAATCAAACATTCGGTGGCAACAAGAGTTAAATACGTGCCGTTGCAAAACAGTACAGTTCTTGTTTAACGATGACTTTTCGAAAGTAAACTGCTTGTGTTTCACTTTTGCTCAGTGCAAAAACTTTTGCAGTTTGAACAAATGGAAAATAATGTTGCAGTCAACTGAAAAAGTCTCGAGTGTGATGCTTTCTGTTGAAGTTTAGCCTCTGGGCTCTCCCAACCTGTAACTGGAGCGTTTGTATTCAAGAGAAAAACCAGTTTGTTCTCGTGGGACATCATGAATAAATGATCTAAATGCCACTGGATGAACTTTGCTTGTCTAATGTGTTGCTCCATGTTTTAACAGCCTGTTGTTGTTGTTGTTTGTGTGTTTTTTTCTTTCATATGTTAGCAGGTGTTGTGACCTTACAGACGGGGATGAGACGAGGTGGGCAACGACATTAAGACTTATATGTGATAATCTTGGGGAACTCGCTATCTATGAAATATGTGTAATCACGTTGCCGGCTAAAAACATGTTTTAAGGTGTCTGTATAGTCGTTTCTCATTTTCCAAACTGAACTTACAGCGTAAAACTAGAAGTTCTAGATTGTCGACAAACATGCCGATGTAAATCAAATTGCTCTCTGCTCATGTCTACACGTGTAATTTAAGCGTGTGTCAACATGTAGTTGACTATAACTTAAGGAAAAATAAAAAGAAGAAAAATACGTGTCATGCTGGCTGATTACAGAACATATGTGAAATATAATAATATAATATAATCTCCCAACCATCTTGAGCTACAGTACAAAAGTCAAGGTTATATGGTTAATAAGTAAAAAAAAATTGTTCCCATTGGTCTGTTTTAAACTATATATGACTGCCTGATTAACTTCTTCATTTGGACCATTTAATCAACTCTCACATGGTTCGGGTTCTTCCATCCATTATCCATACCTGTTTATTCCTATTACTTAATTTAGAGCCAGGATTTAACCTTTTTATTTTTTGGACTGTGGGAGGAAGTCGGAGTACCCGGAGGAAACCCTCGCTCTGAGGCAACAGTGCTGACCACCAAGCCACTGTGGTGCCTCTGAGGCATATCTAATAAAAAAAAAAAAAAAAAAAAGAAAGAAAGAAAGGAGGAGGAATTTGTATTGCTTGGCATCTGTGCCAGAATTCCTGACTGCTGCTCTGAAAGTCTTTTAGTGCCAACTTCATTCAGCTGAATCAATATACTCATAAGCATCTCAAGTGCTACCGACTCAAAAGAAACCGGACTACTCCGCTGTAAGTTCAAGCTTATACGTTTATAAAAAGTCGTATTACTGTGGTTTTGAAATACTTGATAACAGCACATATATTTACTTAAGGATAACAGAAAATAAAAACATGCCATTTATGTGTGCATTCAACATAGTTTGTTTCAGGACCATCCAAAAAGCTTAAAATGAAAGCGACTTAAACGTACCATTCAGAGATGGTATGAAAGCAGCTTTGGTTGCATTTAAGATTATACAACAAATTTCAGATCTCTTCCATTCATTATGTGCCTTTTCCAGTACAAATGAGAGAAAATGTGGCAGCGATCAGTTGTTCTGATACCTTCAGAAGTATATGTTTTAACCATACTGTAATATTAAAAACAGGTTTCTGTTATCATTCTGGCTCCACCAAGTCTGCTAAGTTTTGACACGTAGCCGTCTAGAGAACTTATCCAAGGTCCTGATGTTTTCATGTGATGTTTAAAGACAGCTGTTTCCTACTGGCTATTTATCATTCTGAATCCTGCATTCTGTGATGTTGGTATAAAAAAGATATACTCACATTTCTAGATAACACATACAAGAGAAACAAAGGAATCCAAGGACTCACCTTGATGTGCTTTCTGTGAAAGAGATAACACAGATGTCTTTTGTCTCCTAACTATTCTTCTGTCTCCACCTCTCATCATAGAATACTTTCAGTTTCATTTTGTCTATTTAAGCGCCACCCAAAGATGAACTAGAGGGAGGGAAAGAAATACAGAGAGCAGAGGAGCTGAAGGAAATGAGTGATAATGACAGATGAAGCTATGATCGTAGCCTCCGGCTAGAATACTGTTTTGGTAAACGGTGACAGATTTGAAAACTAGGAGTTCAACTACTTTCATGTGTACTACATTGAGCGATTTTCAGTGCAAATACATAATTTAAGTAATCCTAATACAATAAATGAGACATATAATTCCTTAAATAATTGGCAAAAACAGTTGAAGCACTTCTTTAAACTCCTACAGTGAAATCACATACTGATCCAGTTATGTATGTGAATAAGTGTATAGCCTATGTAGTGAGTGTATCTGGTAAGATTATATAGTAAATGTATATAGTGAATTTCCCGTAAAAAAAAAAAAAAAAATTAAAAAAGCCAGTTTCATTTTGATGTCTCCTTTCCCTGCAGGCTAAATGTGTAACTGTGCGTGTTTGGGTGCGGTGCTCTGTTCCTCCTCCTTGTTGCAAAAGTCGGCTCACCTGGTCCTCATGATGTCATCAGCAGGGTCACGTACCTCCACCGGCTGTTTGCTCCGTTTTACTGCCTGCTCTGCTCGGTTACCAGCAGACAACCGCTCTTATTCATCCACTCCAGCCACCATCCCACTACCAGGCCAGCACCAACAGAAGTCCTGTTCCACTTTTTACCCAGTTTGTGTTCCTGTTTCTGGTGAAGGCAACTACCAAAGTAATAAGGAAGTATTACAATCCATTAATTTATCAGACCCTTTTGTCCAAAACAACATACAAGTAAGCAACACACTGGGAACTGTAGAACTCAGTATGTTGTCCAAAGTCACCACGACATGTGGGCTGGGGGTTGAACCAGCAACCTTCTATTTTTTATTTATTTATTTATTTATTTTTAATGAGAGTGAATATGTCCTTCACCAGTACTCCATGACAGTCTGATCCAGTATATATTATTAACACCTGAAACCCTGAATCTGTCAGGGAGGACTAAAACTACAGATAGTGAGATGCAGAAGGACAGGACAGACAAAGAGACGAGACCGTGATGGTGTGGTGGAACACACACACACTACATACATATATATATATATATATATACATATATATATATATATATATATATATATATATATATACAGTCATGGAAAAAATTATTAGACCCCACCATTTTTTCTTAACTTTCTTGTTCATTTTAATACCTGGTACCACTAAACGTCATCATGTGACTAAAACAGACAGAAAAGAAAACACTGAATGCATAAAAGCAGTGTTTTTGGCAGTACAACGCCATAGCTATTGATGTAAAAACTTAAGTGATTTAGGTCATAATCAAGAAAACCATAGAAAATGGTAAGATATCAGCTCTTAAATAAAACTCTTATGAGCAATCTTTGTGGTTATTGTTATGTTTGTCCAAACAAATGTACCTTTAGTTGTACCAGGCATTAAAATGAACAAGAAACTGAAGAAAACAAGGGTGGTCTAATAATTTTTTCCATGACTGTATCTATATATATATATATATATATATTATATATATATATAGATAGATAGATAGATAGATAGATAGATAGATAGATAGATAGATAGATAGATATAGGCTGGGCAAGTTAACACGTTATTAACAAAATCCAACAAATTGAATGTGTCTCAGCACAATCAGAACATTAAAACAGGTAATTTCTGAGGTAACAGCAGAAACTTTTAACGGGGAGTTCAACTTGTCAGTTGTTACAAATAACCTTGTTTCTGTCGAATCCTCCGTCTGGGAGAACTTTAAAATAAAAACGTCCATGTAAAAGTTCGGTAACTTTACCAATCCGTGTATCAAATGTTATGGCACTTTAGTTCATATGGCAGCAGAACATTTAAATGAAAGTGCATTTTACAGTACTTTTGAATTCATTTTTTGATTTTGCGTATACAATGTGATTAATCGTGATTAATCAGGGAAATAATGCGTATAAATCTTTAATCGTTGCCCAGCCCTAATATATATACACTTGTATACATGATATATATGAGCAGTAAGATTTGTTTCTGTCAGAATGAATTAGAGATGCACCGGATCCTGATTTTTAAGTTACTGCCGGATACCGGATCCACTGCTTAAGTTCCTGCCGGATCCGGAACCGGATCCGGATCCTACTCCGATCATGAGCTACATTATAATGCAGTGAAAACCACTTTACAGTGCATTTCCTCTCCTTAACAAATGAAACATGCACAATAACTTCAAACATTATCTATTTTATTTGAATATAGGCCTCACACTTGAAACACACTGTACATGCTTACTGTTCTGTTCACTCAAAAAAACAAATGGACAGCAAAAAATGAATTTAGTACGAGAATGAGGCCTGTCAGAAAAAAACAGCAAGCAATTATTGAAAAGTAAAATAAAAAAGTAAAAGAATCCCACAAAAGGCCCACTGTATTTTACAAATGAAAATATTTAGCACATGTAGAAATGTTTAATAGTAGGCCTAAATTTAATGAAACAATGTAATAACTGCTGATTCGTTTCTTTTAACTGCTGACTTATTTCTCAGGAAAAAAAGAATCTTGGTAGGCTAATTATTATGAGGCACTCATGGAACAGCCATGGAACATAGGCTATGGAAAATGGATTATTTCACTTCTTATTTCAAGTAACTGTAGGCTTAAGGGACATTAAACAAAGTGTGGCACAACTCGAACATGCCTCGTGTAGCCTAGTTATATCAGGAACCGCTTCTTTTACAGAAAATGAGCGTTTCCTTTGAGAAAAACAAGCCGCTCGGCATTAATAGGCGACAGCCGGTTACGAGTGTGGGAGCGGATATCTCCAGCGGTGCTGAAAAGGCGCTCACTGGGCACAGAGGTTGGTGGTGGGCAGAGATAAACCCTGGCCGTTTTTGACAGCAGGGGAAAACGCTGCTGGTTGTCCTTCCACCATTGAAGAGGGTCTTCTGTTAGCGGAATCAGTGGCTCGCCGAAGAAAGCGCTGACCTCTGTTTCTGCGCTCTGTGTGGCTGGCTCACTCTCAGTGTTGCCGCTGCGGAACAGCGCGTCCCAATTGCTCCAGATACCTGAACAGGGTGGAGATGGTGAAATGCACATAAGAGGAGGAAAAATGATTAAAATGTCTTCACAAATGAATGCTTATGACTGTTTATTAATTCACTGAAGCCTGAATGAAGGCAAAGTATGAACAGATACCTGAGCAGTGTCGTTTCGCGCGACCTGCAGCCCCCTGGACAGATGGCGCTGGCCTCGCACGCGAGTCTTCATCTGATTCTAGGTGGGACACAGCCTCCTGATGTTTGAACGGCGGAGATGTTGAGTAATCTCTAACGTTTTTACCACGAGACAAATTTGTTGTGCAAATCGTGCATATTGCGCGACTTGAATCTCCCTCTTCCAGTTTAAAGTACTGCCACACAGCACTTTTTCGGCCGGCTGCTTCCATTTCCACAGAAGACTGCTAACACAATGGCGGTTGTCATAAACATTAACGACGTAATCACGTTCTTCCGGGTCCGGGTCCGGTTGGCACGCTGGGTCCGGCAGTAACCGGACCCAGCCAAAAACGCCACTATCCGGCCGGATCCGGATCCGGACCCTGGATCCGGTACATCTCTAGAATGAATACTGCTAGTCTCCATCAAATCAAATCAAACTTTGTTTACATATTGGTTTTCGTAAAATGAAATGCAGCACAAAGGGCTTCTCGGAGTAAAAACTGAGTTGCTCCGACCCACTCAGCAAAATATTTGATTTCAAGTTGGACTTAGTTTTGAGGTAGGAACCCAGTCAAGGTTTTTTTCTTTTTGTTTATGATCCCACTTTTTTTCATATCTTTTTAGGGTTAGGGTCTATTGCTGAAAAGACTCTCCACTGTGTGGAATATGGGCAGCATGGTGGTTAGCATGGTTCTAACCCCAACCCTTCACTGCAAGAAGGTTACAGGGCTTTGAATCCTGGCTGAGACCATCCTGGTGCTTCTCTCTGAGAGGCAACGTGTAAACTCCCACGTTCTTGGTGTGTGTTTTCACTGGGTACGCCAGCTTCACCCACAGCCCAGATCCATGTCTGCTAGGCTAACTAGCAATTCTTCCATAGTCGAGACTGTGACCTGTTCACTGTGGTACATCTCATTCTTTCATTTTGACAACTGCACATTCTTCAGTTAATGCTAGTGAGTAATTATGATTTAAGTCATTGTGAATCAGAATAAACTTTTTACATTGTACTTTGTGTGTGTGCGTGCATGCGTGCGTGCTCAATGGTAAGGAAATAAAGGCTCAGGATCCATACCAAAGGTTCATGCATATTTTATTCAAGAGTAAAAAAGTGGATCGTCCCATGGGGCATGCTTACAGTGTTAGTGACTGGGGAGTCAAAACAGAGAGAGCAGAGAGAGAAAGACTGAGAAGAAAGAAAGAAAGAAAGAAAGAAAGAACCGTGGCACAATTTCTATGGCACAGGGTCTCCCAGGGGGTTCACCTTTCTCAAAGAAGCACAAGATCAAACAAGGAGCAACGCAACATGAACAGCAACCAGCAGAGAGAGAGAGCTTAAATATTAAGAATAATGTTCATAATAAATAGAATCATAATAGTAATTGAATCATAAATATCATCAAATAACAAGAGGAATCCTCAAGAATTAAGATCAGAGAGCGTACACATTTTTCCTTTAAATTGTGATGGCAACACACTGGCCCATCTGTTAAAACTGCTGCTTCTTGCTTTGAACAGCGCAAATTTTAACCATGCAATCATGCTTTTGGCTGCCTGAATGCCTGTGCCTTTGTATATATTATGGTCATTCATCAATGCTAGTTTAATATTTGTTTATCGTTATTCATATTTATCATTAAAAACAACTCCTGTACATTGACAAAGTAGAGAGGAGAGAACCGTGGACTGGACACTTTGAATAGAAGCGTACTGTCATTCTGTACAGCGTCAAAAGTAACGATAAAACACAGGTTTTTGAAAAAAAAGAAAAGATGTGATGAAAAGAACGCAAAATGAATAGAAAAAATAAATCAAATTAACATTATGTACAAAATAAATGATTCATTATACCTCAGTTCAATTTATCTTAGCCAGAAAAAAAAAAGAAAATAATGTCCTACTATAGTGAAACACAGAGCACAAATATAATCTTCACATTATTATCAAAGAACTTAACTTTGCATGCACTGATGCGTTAATATAAATGCTTTACAAAGACCTTTTTCCTCTAACTTCCTGTTATCTTGGCTGCTGCCTTCACTTAAAGAGTCTGTCACTTTTTTTTGAAATATCATTTCCTGCTTTTCCGGCCAGCAGTTGATGGCCATCGCCGCTGTCTGGGAGCAGACAGCAACATGAGAAGAAAGGAGGATGAAGAAAGAGAATGAAGGACATGACTTCACATTTTGCTCCCCCTGGCTTTCACAGATGAATAAAGCATCCTACTTTTCGCTTACTGCACCTTGCATCCGGTGATCATATGCATCAGATGTGCAATAAAACGTCTTTCTATATATCTTATTTACACTCAACAGGTAGGCAGAAACTCCTCAGATCTGATCCAGGCCCAATTTCAAGCCTTTCCCGGGGCCAGAAACCAGAGTTTTGGAGAAGGGAAATCCTCCACCTGACTCCGAGTGGAGAACGGGTGCAGTGTAGTGCTACAAAAGCCGACAGGAGTCTCCTCAGCAAAAGAAAAGGACAGCGAGGGCTCAGATTAGACTGCAGCTGAGATCATCTCCACACATCTCTCGCTGACAGATAAACCATCAAACCATGCTTCAAAAAAGTTCTCAATGAAAAAAAAAAACACGTTTTCAAATATGCCCACGTGTGAAAAAGAGACATGTTTTTTTTCAGTTTCAAGGTTTTTTTGTATCAGGACATAATAAAACATCATCCGGTCCTTTCCAGGTCATAGAATTAGCTAAACACAACCTCAGATTAACAAGACATTTTCCACTGCTTCATTTATAGAACAAAAAAAAGAGCGACAACATTTAGAAGCTGTGAGTGAAAAACTAAGTAGAGATTTAAGAGGATCAGTGGCATCCAGGTAGTGCTAATCAAATACACTTGATCAACTGATCAGCATGTGTGATCACTGTAAAAAGAAGCAGTTTTGCCAGTTAGCTGGTTTGGAGCATTCATGTAAGTGTTAACACGATGCAGAGGAAGAAAGAAGTAGTTCCTGCTCATCAATCTGGATCAAAGTGGAAAACAGAGGTCATCAGCACCAACACATGGTGGATGTGTGATCATCTGGCCGTGTTTTGTAACCTCAGTACCTGAGTGCCTTACAGTCCAACCATAAACCCTTCTGTATAACAAGGTCTTCAGCGCTAACAATGAGGCAACTAAAACTCAGGTCATGCAACAGGACGATGATCCCAGACGAAGCTACATCACAATGACTGGACACAAACAGAATCGAGGTGTTGCAGTGGCTCAGTGGAGGTTCGGACCTCAAGTCAACTGAAATGTTGCGGCAGGACAGTAAGACAGCTTCACATAAATTAATGTCTGAGGAAGTGTTGTTAGGAGGAGTGGGAGGAATCCCTCCATCATGATGTAAGAAACTGAGCATCATACAGAAAACAATTATTTTAATTATTGTTGCTCGAGGGTGTTTCTATGAGCTGCTGACTCATGCAGTGGGCGGAGTTTCATGTGTTCAGCTCATTTTAAGACCTAGTAAGAACCTGGTGATTTTTAAAAACGATTATCTCCTGATATGTAAAAACCTTAGAACTTTCTTTTTCCTGTGACGGTAACTGCATGTGCACTTACGTGTGCATGTGCACGCACGTATGCAAAAAGGCATATCCACAACTCTGTCAAATCAACCCAAGTTTGGTTTTGCACTCTGTTTTGGGACGTAAACGGCAGAAAAACAGCACGGATGTCTTTAACGTTTTCCGCCCACCCCACACGTGAACACACCCACCGTGTCCCACACCGGCAGCACCAAACACACACAACAGCAGATTCCCTTGTTTAGCATGGGGAGTGTGTTTTTGGAGTTCCTTTCTGGTTGCTGTGCAGGTACATGGGAGATGTAGCTCTCAAGAAATGGGCTGACTAGTTCAGTAAAGATGCTCAGCCTTTGGTTGTAAAGTCCAGGTATGCTCATGACTTTAAATAACAGCTGTGGGCAATGAGAAAGTGGGTAATAGTGTCTGTGTATGTGTGTGTGTGCATGTGTGTGTGTGTGATGGTCCCCAGGAGGCAGACCTATGTCCACTGTCCCCACCAGGCCAGATAAACGACTATGTGTATGTGTGTGTGTGTGTGTGTGATGGTCCCCAGGAGGCAGCACTGTCCACTGTCCCCACCAGGCCATATAAACGAGTATGTGTGTGTGTGATGGTATGTAGGTGTTAAGATGTCTGTAGCCCGACAAGTGTATGAAACACTGTTTTTATTTGTGATGCATTTCTCTTGTGTATATAAGCCTATGTACACGTATCTATAAATATGGTACCATATCATTGTTGTAACTGCAGGTATTTGTTTGGGCACGTGGGTGCGTTGTGTCCATCACTGAATATTGCTGTTGCTATCTGTCCCATTGGGCTCTCCCATGTTCATGCGGCCCATCGAAAGGCCCACACTGTTGACGGCGTCGCGCCGCGGCGGCATCCTCTCATTGATCCGGTCCAGACCTTTGGCCTCCTCAAAGCTGCTGATCCGGTGCTGCGGTGAGAAGCCTCGGATGGCTGCGGAGACACGCACACGCATGCAACAGACACAATCGCACGTGCGAGCAGAGTTAATATTTAATCAAACACACAGCAGAACCTTGTGTATCCAAACCCTTGTGGGCTTTGTGGGAAACATTTAGAGCAACAAAATAGATTGAAATGTTTTTGCACTTTGAATTATTTATGAGAAGCAAACGCTCACATTTTCTCATCATTTCTTTCTGGTTTAATGCCGTTTAAAATGCTTTCATTTTCTGTTGTTCGGGGTTGCAAATTGCTCTAAATCTTAACATTGCTGCCTTTAGGTGTCATTTTAGGTTTGGATAAATAAAGTTCTTTCATTGATTCACACTGACCCGAATGTTACACCAGAATCACACACATCAGCTGGTGCCGTCTGAAACCTCAGCGAGGAAAAGTTCAGCCTGTAACAGTCGGTGCAGCTGTTACAGGAGAGACCCGGTACAAACGTAAGCCATGAGGAGGCACAGCTGCAGAGAAGCGGTAGTTCATATTTAAACATATTTCACAGATGTTTTGGCACTCAGATGTTTGTTTCAGGACATCACTTTGCAAATATAACTTGTAATCTATTTATAGAAATTAAAAGCAAGAACAAAAGTCAGGTTTTGATTTCTCTAATGGGTTCATGTCTAACCTGGGGTTTCTTAAAGTAAATTTGATAATTTTTTTGTAATAATGCTCAATCTTCTCCTTCCTTCTGTGTATTCAGAAAATAACATGCTGCTCTTGAAGTCATTTCTTAAAGGGGCACACTAATGATTTCTCACAAGCAGCACAGTTTCTGTCATAGTGCTCATTTTACCACAACCAGTGTGGAAGGGGTTTTTCTTCTTTGCATTAATTTAGGAGATGACTGATGATGCCGTCTGGTACCTGCACCAGCAACCACACAGCCATACTGGTTCAGACCTCAAAGAACCATTAGACTATCATATACCAGTGAGTCAGCCAGTGATGGCAGTGTGGGGGTTTATGGGAAGTGCTGTAACTCGTACGGATGAGTCAGTACGAGAAAAAAGTCCTTTACTTTCCTGTCTGTATTCATTTGATAACTAAAAGAGAGAAAATGCACATACATTTGACTTCACGTTTTCTTGTTTTCATTATCAAAGAAATAAGTAGATGCCAAACTATTTATATAACCCAATTGCCAAAATAGTTGGAAGGCTGTGTAAAAATGTAAAAAAGAAAAAAAAAAAAAACAGAATACAATAATTTGCCAATCTCATAAACCCATATTTTATACCCAATAGAACATAAATAACAGTTTTTGGAGAGGAATGTTGTCTCATTCTTGTCTGATGCAGGACCTTTTCGTATTTTTGGTTTCATGATGGCCTCAGACCATTTTAGATGAGCTAAAATGGCCCAGAGAAAATGGTGGTATTTCTGGATTGTGTTCACATGTGGCTTCTTCTTTCCATGATTCAGCTTTAACTTACATTTGTGGATTACAGTGAGAACTGTGTTCACAGACGGTGACTTCTGGAAGTGTTCCTGAGTCCACGCAGTGACGTCCAGTAGAGATTCATCCATCCATCCATTATCTAAACCCGTTTAATCCTAAGTAGGGTCACGGGGGTCGAGAATCATGTCTGTTTTTAATGCAGTGCTGTCTGAGGGCCTGAAGATCACACAAACACTGATGATATTATTTCCTCTAGATGGTTCAAAGTCTTTGCAGTTTTACGCTGAGAAATCTTTTTTGAAATTGTTCCAAAATTGTATTTAGATGTAGCTAGTAGTAGTTAGATGTGAGCCTCTGGTTATCTTTTTATCAGAGGCTCTCTGAAATGCTTATTTTATATCCAGTCATGTTACTGACCTGTTGCCAATTAATTAAAGTTGTCAAATGCTCCTCCGTTTGTTTTTTATTTGCATCATTAACTTTTCCAGCCTTTGGTTGCTCCTGTTTTTTTACGGTGCGTTTCTGCCATCAAAGTCAATATGAGCTAATATTTTCCATGAAACTGTAAAATGTCTCCGTTTTAACATCTGATATGTTATTTATGTTCTGTTGGGAATAAAATAAGCCCCCATTTTTCTTTGACTGTTCAAAACTAGCACAGGTGGAATTCTTCATCTTTGTCAACATTGAACCAATTATCCACCGGACACCAACGACACCAGTGGCCTCCATGGTGGAAAGTAACAGATCAAGACTGGACTAAGTGGAAGCTGAAGAGACAGTTCAGGAAGAAAAAAAAACTCTGGAGGTAATTTACATTCACAAACAGCATTGTCATACACTGAAGAAAAGAATAAGATATAATATTCCTCCTTTAATCTGTCTTTGAACTTTGTGGTGTTACTGTTATATCACTGAGGTGCCCTTTAAGAATGGATTCAAAATGATCCAACTGAACTACCACTTCTTGCAAAAGTGCCACTAAAACAAAATTCACTAAAATAAGTAAAAAAAAAAAAAAATGGCTGAGAGCTGTAAAATCAGCTAAACCTTGTTGTGAAGAGATATTTACAAATACACAATGCCACACCAGCTACAAATCATACTGTAATACAGCAGCAAGATAAGACAAGAAATCCCCATAATTTATTGATGTAAATAAATTATGGACTGTTCTTTAGATAAGCCAAAGACAGCATTAAACACAAAGCACAGTCAACAGAAGCGTGCAGACAGCTAAGTCTGTGTACACAGATTATACCTCCGAAGACAAAGGGCATGACAACAATCTGTTCAACAGCACAGAAGAACCTGGTGAATGAATTTGAACTGTTATTCCAGGGGAATGACTACGTCTGTTAACACCCCTGTTTTTTTTGTTTTTTTTTTAAACCTTTACAGTAGGGGTGTAACGGTACATGTATTTGTATTGAACCGGTTTCCAAGTTTCCACACGGACATAATAAGTAAAGGACCGCATGTTGTGGAGCGGACGTCGTGGCTAATGCTAATGCCGCTAGCATTGGCAATAAGCCTCCCGCGACATAGTGTTAAATGCGGTGGGAAGCTGTGTTTGTACTACGGTCGTCTTTCTCTTTTTGTAGCGATGTTCACGCTGGGGTGGTGCCGTTTCAAATGAGTTAACAGCTTAGACGTGTTGCCAGAAACATACCCGATCTCAGATGAACAATGTCGGCAAACCGCTTTGGTTTTATCAACTTCTCTTTGTCCCTGTTTATATTTCACCGGGGAGCCCAAGTGTGTTTTATAGCAGCAGATTTAAGACCCTAATCACCCTAAACGCTGGCTTCAAACACATGATAAAAGTATTTGAGCCCCGATATCAATTACCTTCTCGTCCACATTTTAGCCAGAAACTCATACCGGGACTTAATGAAAAAATAAAATGATTTGTTTTTAAAGAAACAGTCTGAGCCTTATTCATGTTATTTGATCTGGGCAACAACTTGAAACTGTTCAGTGTTGCAACTGTTCAATTTTGCACATCAGATGGATATTTTCTTTAAGAAAAAGTCTGAGCCAATGTTATTTTTATTTTGTTTTTCAAAATATCTACATTTCAGAATATTGTATTTATATTTTTGAGCAAAATTCTAGCTTTGTATAGGCTAATGTTCCTATTGTTAAAAAGCACAAAAGTGTGTAATAAACAACTAGCACATTTATATTTTGCATTTTGTTTTCTTACTGTACCTGAAAATGAACCGAACCGTGACCTCAAAACAGAGGTACGTACCGAACCGAGAGTTTTGTGTACCGTTACACCCCTACTTTACACTAATTTTTGGTGATTAATTCCACCCCAACATCAACTTTTCAGAGACGTTTCAGATGTTTCCACTTGGGCTTCTTCAGCAAACAATTCAAACGACACAAACCCAACACACAATAATGAGAACAGACTCGGTCGTACTCAACGAACTTTAGATGTGAACTTTGTTCAGACAAACATCTGCTGAAGGAGACTGAAAGCTCTCTGAAAAGCTGAGTTAGCCACAAATTAGGTGTCAACATCTTTCCAGCCGTCATCACAGACGACTCCAGCTCTGCTGTAGTTTGGAGATAAACAGATTGATTGCATGTTCACTGACTGCAGAGCTACAGCACCTTCGAAATATGAGGAAAACGCTGTAGCGCACTGCAGTCTACAAGCACGACATTTAAAACCAGTTAAAACCGCTCCCACCCTCAACTCTTCCTATTTACTCCACTTATATGTGTGTGTGTTTGCGTTAGGAAAACATGTCTCCAGCTGTGTGTAGAGCATCTGGATGGGATGTGAATAAAGAGATGTTGTTGTGGTGCCTCCAGTTTCCAAAGAAGAAGGAAGGGAGAAAAAAAAAAAAACAAAAATTGTGGACGTTCATTTGTTTCATGTGGTGGCTTAAGCACGCAGCGGGTTTGAGCTGATACAGTTAGAAGAGCTCAGTGCATTGTGGGTAAAAAAAATCTGTGACCTCATGAGGAATGGTGGCTGAGTGAACAGCCGCGCACACACCCGCGCACACAACACGCACACGGAGTGAAATGAGTGTGATTTTACCTTCAGCGTCCTTAACTGTCTCGAAAGCTTCTATGGCCTCTATGGTAGCTGAAGTATGGGCGAGAGAAGAGAGAGAGAACGAAGGACAGGAAGAGAGAGAGAGAGAGAGAGAGAGAGGAAGACACAGGCCGAGAGAGAAGATGAAGTACAAAGAAAGAAGGGAGGAGAAGGCAAACGAAGTGAAGGCTGAAACATGCTTCTGTGCAGAAATGCATTAACATCTTTGCATCACGCTGCAAAGAAGGAGAGTTTGGGTCTACGTGGGTAAAAAAAAAAAATAAAACACTTTTTAGCAGAAACATTTACACTTGAGTTGATCCAAAACCAAATATAAAATTTTACAAAAACACAACTAACCAAAAAAGAAAGCTTGTTTCAACGTAGAGCAGGCTGAGGACGGCCTTTGAATTAAAACTAAGTTTGTGAACTTCAGAATCTTACATTTAAGTCCAGCTGAGAGATTTACATGAATAAACAGTTTACTGAATTAGACGTTGTCATATCTGATAAATGTACAATATTTTGAAAAGACTGGCTGACATTATATTTTAAAAGCCTCATAACTAAGTTGTTCTAAATTGTTAGACTTTGACAGCAGGTTTGAAATCAGGGCTCAAAGACAAATTAAGAGTAAAAGCTGACCCCGCCCCTAAAACTAGAAAATTATAACAGACTCATCCTGGTGTTAGGATCTGGATTTGCTTTGGCTTGACTTCCTGTTTTACTTTGAAAGTCCCTGCTGTGTCTTGTTTTGTTTTATTTCCTGTGATAATGTCCACGACGACTCTCACCTGTCTACAGATTGTCTTGTGTTTGTTCTCTAGCTTGCTGATTCGTCCTGTTTTCTCCTGTTTCCTGTTCTGGATTTTGCTAATTTCTGTTCCGACTAGTATCTTGGATCACCTTCTGTTCCTGGTTTTATTTGTTTGATCTTTTTCTCTTCTTGTTTTGGATCCCTGCAGCTCTTTTTTAGTCGGGATCGTCTGCCTCCTGCTCGCCTGCATTCAACTCCTCTCTTCAGCTGCACATTTGTAACCACGTTAGCAGCTTTGTTATGTTACAACCAATTCTGCTTTGTTTTATCCTTTTTTTGTTGCTTATTTGAGTTTATAGGGAATCTGAATATCAGCATCTCAGTGCAGAGAGCACTGCTCATTTTTTTCTTTTTTGGCTCATAATACTTTACTCCACTTATTTATGCTTTTCTCACACTTTTTTAAGCCCTAAGAATTAAAGACAGAAACATCCCTGTAATAAAAATCTTTTTATTAGACTTTGTGGTTTAGGTAAATGCCGGATACTCAGGGGCATGTTTCAGGCTTTAAAGGTGTGCGGCCCTCAGGGCAGCTTCAGAGGGCCTCTGTTGTTAGCAGCAGCTTGTGTTAGTTCTTGTTTCCTTTCACACACACACACACACAGAATTGAGATTTAAGTTTTCTCACTGTTTCCTCCATAACGTTTTTATCGTGCTTCGGACCTATTTTCTATGACTTTCTGACTCTCGGTATCTCCCTCACACACTGTCACAATCACATCAACAAACATGACCAGCGGGCTGTTAGTACGATCAGGTGCTGGTGACTTCAGGTGGAGAGAGAGTGAGTGAGTCACTGAGGGATGAGAGGAGAAAAACAGGAGAGGAGGAAGAAGGCTAGAAGGAACCGGAGGATGATCCAAACTGGCCGAGTGTGTTTTGATGTCTCTTTCTGACGGTGCGTTCAGGGTAAAACTGGAGATGGTGCTTGTGTGTGTGTGTGTGTGTGTGTGTGTGTGCGAGTGTGTGAAACACTCACCGCTCTGCAGGGTCTGTTTGCCCCCAGACAGAACTCCACTGGGCAGCATACCAGTGGGAGTCAGTCCTTTCAGGGTCAAGACGTTCTCACTTTCCTCCCTGAGAAACAGAAAAGAGCCGGTGGATGAGCGGGGTGCAGATGTGGTGCAGATTTATTAAAAAAAAAAAAAAAAGAGAGAAATATTCTGAGAATTACACACTTCCCCACACGCAGCATCTGCAAACAGAGAAAACACGTGCTTGTGGGTTCAACCACAAGAAATCAGAATGTTAGTTGACAAAAAAGAGAGGACGTGGTGACAGCTGCTACAGTTAAAAGAAGAAAGAGCCTTTTTAAGTTTACTGTGTTCAAACACGTTCATGAAAACTGTATCATTAATAAAGTAGAATTGAATTGAATTAGAATTGAATTGAATTGAACTGAATTGAACTGAATTGAATTGAAATTGAATTGAACTGAATTGAATTAATTTGAATTGAATTGATGAATTGAACTTGAATTGAACTGAATTGAATTGAATGAATTGAATGAACTGAATGAACTGAATGAATTGAATTGAATTGAATTGAATTGAACTGAATTGAATTGAATTGAATTGAATTGAATTGAACTGAATTGAACTGAATTGAATTGAATGAATTGAATTGAATTGAATTGAATTGAATTGAATTGAATTGAATTGAATTGAATTAATTTGAATTGAATTGAATTGAATTGAACTGAATTGAATTGAATTGAATTGAATTGAATTGAATTGAATTGAATTGAACTGAATTGAATTGAATTGAAAATTGAATTGTGAATTGAATTGAACTGAAATTGAACTGAATTGAATTGAACTGAATGAATTGAATTGAATTGAACTGAATTGAATTGAATTGAATTGAATTGAATTGAATTGAACTGAATTGAATTGAATGAATTGAATTGAACTTGAATTGAATTGAATTGAATTGAATTGAACTGAATTGAATTGAATTGAATTGAATTGAATTGAACTGAATTGAATTGAACTGAATTGAATTGAATTGAATTGAATTGAATTGAACTGAACTGAACTGAATGAACTGAACTGAACTGAACTGAATTGAATGGAATGGAATGGAATGGAATGGAATGGAATGGAACTGAATTGAATTGAATTGAATTGAATTGAATTGAATTGAATTGAATTGAATTGAATTGAAATGAAACAAAGTAAAACTGGAAGTGGACCCACCGGAGAACGGAGAACATTTTGGCCATCTTCCCGATGGCACGGATCTTGTTTTTGATCACCTCTTTCCTCGCTGCTGCTGCGCTGGCTGTTAAAAAGGCACAATCTCATAAATAAAAAGAAGTAATATTTAAAAAAAAAAGAAGTGCAAAATGCATTTATTCACTGAGCCGGTTTTGATTCTTACCGTCGTAGATCTCCTCTCCGTCGTTCATGAGTTCGTCGTCGGAGCAGATACTCAGAACGTTGACCAGCATCTCAGTCACTGTCACGAGGAGACACACAGGCTCGTTTTACACTTTCCAACAACCAAAGGACTAAACTGTTTTGCGGTAATTAGGGAAACACTTGTCACATCGCGTATGAATAATCATCATAATGAAGGTAAAGTGAAGCTTTGTCAGACAATAATCACTCTCTGATAAATGGAAACTGTCAGTGTTAAAGGACATGAAAGCTAAAACCAAGACATATGAATAAAACTGCTGTATATGAAAGTTTTGTTACTTTACATTCATTTAGCAGACAATCCTTATTTGACAGCACCTCAGGAACACACTGGGGGGGGAGTGTGTGGTTTACCATCATCTTCCCCAAAGACAGGTAACTGGGGGAGTTACTAAAAAATGACCAGGTTTAACGTAGAACCGGCCTGTTTTAGTTGATTATGTCCTCAATAAAACTGTTTATTTCACAGAAAAAAATCTAAGTTTGATTTATTCTTCCGCATGACAACTAAGCAGAGTTGGTATTATTATGCAACAGCATTTCTGCTTGTGCCTGTTGTATTTGTGTTGCTCTGTAATTACATCACCAAACACTGGTTGGCGGTTTGAGTTCTTTTGTGCAGCGCTGACACTTGCAGAGCTGAGCTTTCTTCTGAGCTGGAGATGATAAATGTTTTTCTGAAATTACAGTAATGAATTTGTCCAGTTTGAAAACGGGAGAGAAGGAGTAGCAGCTGGAAACAATAGAAGATTAAAAAAAAATGCTACTAAACAAACCACTTACAGTTGTGTAAATCTAACACACTGTTACATTTCTGGTGTAACAGTGATGGGTTTGGATACAGATGCTGTAGCCTTAACCTCAATTTGGGTTAAAGAGGTTGACATTACCTCCACCTTTAAAACCAAACTTAAAACATTTCTGTTCAGTAAAGCCTATAGTTAGTCTAAACAATAATCATCACTATAGCTACAGGAATGGCTAGAGCCAAGACTAGCGCAGGCTCGTCTTCATTGTAGCTACGCTGCTACAGACCTACGCTGTATATGTTTGCAGGATCAGAGTTTCCAGAGCTACATACTGACCCTCTGACCATCCCAGCGTTTACCTCCACCTGTCCATATACAGTCATGGAAAAAATTATTAGACCACCATTTTGTCTTCACTTTCTTGTTCATTTTAATACCTGGTACCACTAAACGTCATCATGTGACTAAAACAGACAGAAAAGAAAACACTGAATGCATAAAAGCAGTGTTTTTGGCAGTACAACGCCATAGCTATTGATGTAAAAACTTAAGTGATTTAGGTCATAATCAAGAAAACCATGGAAAATGGTAAGATATCAGCTCTTAAATAAAACTCTTATGAGCAATCTTTGTGGTTATCGTTATTTTTGTCCAAACAAATGTACCTTTAGTTGTACCAGGCATTAAAATGAACAAGAAACTGAAGAAAACTAGGGTGGTCTAATCATTTTTTCCATGACTGTAGATGTCATCCCAGCGTTTACCATCTTGTTTATATTGATATCAACTAACATGCTGACCTGCAGTCTGATCCTCTGACCACCTCAGTGTTGCTGCCTACATCTGTTTATATAGTCATCTCTGTATTTCATGTACTAACAATGAACCAGTCAGAATATAAGTAGATAGAATTTTTTCACCTAATGTATAATTACTATGAATATATTTTGTTCTATATAATATAGACCAGTGATTTCCAAAGTGTGGGCCGCGGCCCCCTGGTGGGCCGTCGCGGTACTGCAGGTGGGCCGTGAGAGGTCATTAAAATTAAACAAATATGTTTTAAATCCTCAATCATTTTAAAATATGTTTTTAATTACTGTAAAAATATTAACAACATGATTTAAAAACATTAAGAAGTAACAAAACAAACCAGGTAAGTGTTATTCTACTGTCATCTTAACTTAATATGACAAGTGTCACCTTATTTGTTGACCCCTTACATTAATATCAGAACATGGTTCCTAGTCCTGTATGTTGATCAGAGTTGTGATTAAAGGTTTCGGTGGGCCGCGGAGATTTTTCGCATTTCAAATTGGGCCTTGGTATTCTGAAGTTTGGGAATGGCTGGTATAGACTATATATTTGTGGCTCCCCTCTCTCTGTCCTCCATCCTCCCTGTCCCATCTCACTCCTCTTTTCTTCTTTACCCTTTTATGAGCCAGGTCCTTCTCAAGGTTTCTTGTTTCTTAAAGGGGAGTTTTTCCTTCCCACTGCTTGGCTTAAAAGTTTTTCTATTGCAAGGGGAGTTTTTGTTCTGAGACTGTGAGAAGCGCCAAGAGACAATTTATATTGTCATAGATGCTACGTGAAGATGAATTGAACTGAATTTGACAGAAAGCATAAATCACCTGTTTAAATTCTACTCTTAAATGACTTTATGGTAAGGAGGAAAAGTCCTACATATTTGTGATTTTAGTTACTTGTATTTGCGTGAAAAGTGTCATATAATCAAATGTTATGGTTTAAAATGCCAGGAATATAAAACCCCTGGAACTGTTTTTCATCATTGATAAAAATCTTCCACCAAGACAAAAATACTTATGTTACTGCTTTTTTCCAAGTTTTTCTTGGGGATGGTTCAGTGTTTCTGTTTGTTTGTAGAATTACTCAACACGTGATCGGTGGATTTGCATAATTTTACCTGAGCCGGGCCAAACTTTGAAGTCTCTGACTGCAGACGCCTTTATCTGAACAAGCTGCTGTCAGTCAGGCGTATAAGAGCTGATCTCTGTCATACATGCAGGGAAATAACTGACGCATATCATAAGTACTGGATTTGACACAATCTTTCAGTGGTTTTACAAAGTTAATAAAGGTTTTAAATGTAAAGATTTATTGCTACAAATGGGTTTCAAGGCTTTAAAACTTGTTGTGTGTTATGTGAGTGTTAAAAGTCACCCATCCATCCATTATCTATACTCTTTTATTCCTAATTTAGGCTCACGAGGTCTGCTGGAGCTTATCTATTTACACCAAAGGCACAGATTCATCCTGGAAACGTCATCGGTCTGTCGAGTGTTAAAAATCATTGAGTGAAAAACGGTGACCGTAAATACACTGCCTGGCCAACCTGGATTTAACTAACTCTACCATCATAATTGCAAGATCTTGGTGAAAAATTAATGCAACACTGGATGTAAATAAATCTGGTGACATTGCAGAAGCTTATTGAAACAATGCCACAGTGAAAGCGTGCTGTAATCGAAGATAAAGGCGGTCCAACGAAATATGAGTGTTTTTTTTTTTTTTTTTTTTTTGGTGGAGCCTTTTTTGTATATTTAATTCATAATGTGCTGTTTGTGTGCGGTACCCTTTTCTCCCACGAAAGGCAGCGACCACGTGAAGACGTCCATGAAGTTGGGAAGCCAGTAGGGATGAGGGGAGCAGTTGAACTGGCGGATGTTCATCACATTGTTCTCATATTTTAACACCGCCGCTACACACACAAACACACACAAACACATATACATTAGTCTTTTAAACTTTTTTAAACCCTGTGTTTTGCTGCATCACAAGGTGAAACGTACTAAATATTTATATTTCAGTCAGCTATACATGTGAGTTGAAATCCTCCACAGATGTCTTCTCTTCCTCTTCCTCTTTTGATCAGGATTAACATCCTGTTCAGACTAAAATATCACACTTCAGCTTTTTGTGATGTGTGCAGTTGTGTAAAAGTGAGAAAACGCCCCGTTTCAGTTCAAAGGTTTTATGTACCAGAACAAAAAAAGAACTTTTTGTCCATTACTGGGTTATCAATCAGCTACAGGTGCCCCCAGGTGAACATCAACACACGATATATCACACAATGTCTTTATTAACTGAATAAGAAGTTAAAATGAAAATATAAAATGAGAACTTAAGCTTGCTTCCATATGAATTAAGACGGTAAGTAGCTGCAAATCAAATGCACTTGATGAACTGATCGCCAGCAAGTGCGACCGTTTCCATAAAGACAGAGATTTTGGCAGTTTGCGTGTCTGAACCTGTCGTGTTTTAACACAATGTCAAGTTGAAAAGACATCAGCAATGATCTTTGAGAAGCAACTGCTGCTGTCCATAAATCTAGGAGGAGTTATAAGGCCATAGTTAATGATTATTCACCAGTTATTAGTCTTCCCAGGAGTTCATGTCCCAGCAAGAGCATCCTTCCTCCAGATCAAACTGTGCAATGTTTATTAGAAAGAAAAAAAAAAAACCCCCAAGAACTGACATCACAGACCCTACAAGTCCCAACACAAAGACCTCAAACCAGCAATAAATGATGCAAAGGGGAATGATGAAAACAATTACAGTCATTTTAACTTCATGTTGCTATTGGATCATGGGGTGCACTTAGTTTTTCATCCGCTGCTTTTAAGTTGTGGCTCAGTTTTTTCGTTTTGTTTTATGGTTTAAATAAAAGAAGGTGTGCCCGACCCCTCTCGGTGTTCTCTGAGAAGTTCAGGGTGTTTATATACTGCGATATTTTAGACCTGATTTTCCAGCTGCAGAACTTGCCAGATGAGTCTGTGGTAATTCAACAGGCAGTCAGCGGTTGGGATTCTGCGGTTACGTCTTATTTCCAACACGTGGTTCACGAATAAAATGTAGCTTTAGAGACCAGTCGTACCGCCGTCAGATTATTTCAAAACAGTGAGTCATGTCATGTGACTGGACCAGCAATCTGCCAACTCAGGAAGTCCTGTGTCATGTTTTGTTACTCATCTGGGGTTGTCTTTGCCTATTTTTGAGACTCTTCATTTATTTATGTATTTATTTTAATCATGCAGTGACATGTAAAACCCTTACAAGTGAAACTTGTACTTTCTGTATGTTTGTGCATGTGTGTGTCACACCTTTGTTGTTGTAGACATCCAGGTAGTTGGGAGCAGAGAAGATGGTGATGAGTGAAGGGAAACCTGTAGTCTGACTCTTCCTGTACATGCGGTACCTGAGCAAACGGAGACAAACACATTACAACCATTCCAACGAGACGAAACATTGTGGATGAAAACAGGTGATTTGCTTTAGAGAACTTTTAAAAAGCAGACAGGGACGGTTCAAGGGGAGACAGCCATATGCTTTAAAACAAATAATAATAGCACAGGGTCCCTGGTGTTTCTGGAGAAATGAGTCATCAATCAGCGCACTGAAAGCATTAAATGTTTGACATAAAGTCTACATTATGATTTTATGTCCAGATCCAGGAACTAACTTACTTAATCCGCTGGTGGGATTCTTGCAGGATGAACTAATTACCTTCACCCATTCATTAATGACAAGTATAATCTTGCTGCCATCTATTATTGATGTTAAAGTCTGCATTAACCATCATATTAACCCAATATCAATAAGTAATCAGTCATCAGCACAACCCCAGTTTTTGTTTTGCTTTTTGCCAACTTGTTTGTCCACAGATGGACACCACACTGCAAAAAAAGGTGGTCTTCAAACAAGATAAAAACACTACAACTAAGGAAAAAGGTTCTCAAAACGAGTGAAAAAAATCTCTCCGTGCAGCAAGATAATTTCACTTGGTAAGATTTCTTAAATTAAAATTGTAGAGAACACTTGTTTCTAGATTTAAGAAAGGTATAATTTGTTATTGAATCTTAAAACAAGATTTATTTAGATGAGGAGGAGGAAAAACGTAAAACATCTTATTTTAAGTGTTAATTGTCTCATTTTAGGATTCCCTGTCTGTTTGAGACAAAAAAGTAAAATTTTACTTGATATAAGATTATACTGAGACTTAAAAATATCAGAAAGTAATTATTAAAACAAGAAAAAATATCTAATGCTTCTAAATTTAAGGTTTTTTTTCTTGGTAAGAACCAAATAATTTGCAGTGCAACTGTGTACAGTGAGAGCAGTAAAAAAGTAATTGTAAAGGGATAAAACCCTGATCACCTAAATGTAAGAAGTCACTTTTCCTCATTACACATAAAGAGGTGACAGCAGTTTTTACCGACCGCCTCATTAAGCGCCGTTGTGTACAGGAACAATGGCTGCGTGACCTGATAACACAGTTTCTTTGGACCGGGCTTGGACCCTGACAACCTTAATGGCTCTTAATGGCTTCACCAAACAGCAGACACGCCAACACAACACAGACGGCATTAGACGTAGAGGATTTTCACAAAGACAACAGATGCCAGAACTGGATTTGTGGGTCAGTTTATTCTTTTTTTTTTTTTTTTAATAACGTGTACTATGAACCTTACATGGCTTTTTGCAAAGGTAAGGTGGTTAATCTAAAATTTCTTCAACCATAATAATGATAATAATATTGCTAATGGTGCAGTTTAAACTGGACTGGAGGAAAAATGTGAAACCTGTTTTCCTTGAAATGTGCAAATTATTCTGACAAAGAAAAAAAAAAGACTTTTTGAGGCCAGCAATTAATAAAAACATTGCTGCTGTTCAAGAAGAGAATAAGACTGACTGAAGGAAACTTACCCAGCATCCTGTGCTTCATGTGCTCTGATGATTGACAGCAGGTTGTTGGTCTGTAAGAACTCACACACCTGCTGGATAACTGCACCGAGAAAAAAGATACACATTAGAAAAGAGAGCAAAGACTGTGAACAAGTTACCAGATGACTGTTGTGAACCCTGAAAACAGATGGAAGTATTAAAGGAGAGTCAGCAGGCCTCTTGTTTTCTAATGTAGGGTCTGACTGGGACCAGCAGGGGGCAGCAGTGAGGCCACGCAGTTGTCTGATTGATACTGTGTGTCTCCGAAACATGCAGAATAATTATGTTTGCCACAGTGAACATGCCATAACAATGACTTCCACGTTTAAGAAATGTAGTTATGACATCATGACTGCATTCTTTTATTTTAATTTTTTTCCTCATTTCCGTCGTTGATATCTTCCCTACCTCCGCCACCATCACCACTCCTCCTCTCAGTTTCTCTCACTGTATCTTAATATCACTCCGTATCTGGCAGGAGTAGCCAGTCGTCATAGCAACAGAACCGTGCAGTCTCCCTGGGGATTGTGGGATATCTTTTCATGCCGAAGCAGAACTGAGTGTATGAATGTGCCGTGTTTACTTGTGTTTGCTCGTAAACTCTGTGGACGAGAATGTGTGTGTGTGTTTGTGGCCAAGATGAACTGGCACTAGACTTTCTATTTCTTTGGGCAAAAAAAAAATAAATAAAAATTCCAGCGATCATTAGTAGATCTTGGATGTAGGAAGCATTATTCTCTCTCTCCTCTATTCTGTCATCACCAGCATCCCAAATTAACAGCCTGAAGTCCACCTAAAACTTAGTAGTTCCAAACAATGTCATAAAACCCGCGAGCTCAGAGAAATGTTTCTTTCAGCTGGTAACTTGAAAGATATTGTTCCAACTGTTTATTTTCATATATCTGAATATTGAACTCATTTTGTCTTGTTTGAATACCAGATTATTTAATATCTTTGAGCCTCATAAGCACAAGGATGCTTCAGGCTGGGAAAATATATTAATTTACGTTCAAGCAGATTCCTTATTTCCTTTTGTCACTGCAACACTGTGAGTCGTCATTTTTTTTGTCTTTGCATACCTGTAAAAATAGGAGCATCCTCTCACTGTGTTGTGACCGAAGTACTCCTGGGTCTTCTCGTTGCCAAAGTCTTCCAGGGGGTCGGCCCATAACAGGTCGCACATGGGCCCAAACGCCGGGGGCTCTTTGAACCGGTCCAACTGGGGCATACGACAAACGCACACACACACAAACGTGCACAAACTTGAGCAAATAGAAATGCATGTGCTCACATGAATTCACGTAACGGTGTGCAGAAAGGTGTTTATGTGTAATCCACATGTTTGTCAGTCACACAAACCAACGAGCCTATGTAGGATAATCAAATGAGAAAGAAGGCACGAAACGCACGTAAACAAACACACACACACAAACACGTTGTGTTCGAGCAGAGCATCTCCATGACAACCCTCACCACACAGGAGGGAGAAGATGTCACACCAGCAGATTCACCATGGAAACGCTGCCATTAGATGGGGAAGTGTGTGTTCGTGTGTGTCTTTGCAGTGAACTGTATACGTTCATCTGAGGTTTCGTTTTATGAATCGATCCGAACTGCGTGCTGTTTCAGAGCTGCTATGTGTTCATGGATGCCTTTTAATGAGTCGACTGTTACATTAATGTTATTATTCCAAACCCTCGTAAAGATCTTCCACTGTAGTGCATGAAAGGAGATCTTTAAATTAAATGTGTTCCTATTTTCAGCTCAGCAGAAAGTGCTTTTTCACTTTACGTCCCACAAATACACTTGCTGATAGAAGGAGGATGCAGAAGAGGATGGAGTAAAGCTTCACCACTATTGGAAGCCTTTGTCTCTTCCAGAATAAAAGGTTTAAATGGTCATGGACTTCTATCTTAAACTTCTATTAAAACAGAGGTGATGTTGGGGATCATACTGGAGCTTAGATGGGAATCAGAGTCGGGCCAAAGCTTGGCAGCTCTTCACAGGAAGGCTCGAGCCTTTTCGCCTGGAGCATCTGCAGCCATCAACATATGTCGCACCACATTGTGGATCTCCCGTCCTCTACAGACTGTTCTGGTTCAGCAGGAGACTAAGATGATTAAATGGTCCACTTAACATCTCAGGAGGGGCTTCGTTTCCGTGGCCACCAGGTAATATCACTCTTCTTTCTTTCTATTTTTTTTAAATGATTTCTTTAAGCATATTTTGTAACTCTCCGAATAAATCTTTCGTGTGAGAATGAATGTAGAGCTTCTGATTCTGATTTAGTCTGTTTACAGCCCAACCACAGGAACCTTTTCATCGTTTTTATATAATTATTGGAGTAAGTTCCACCTTCGCTTTTGTGTCTTCAATGCAAGAACGGTAGTACTTCATAGTGTCTTTCTCTAAATCTTACATCAAAGTAGAAGATTTTGTGGACTGTGAGGAACCATCTGTGACACAACTATATGCTGATTGGTCCAGACCAGTGGGGGTGACAGTTAAAACCCAAATGGATTAACTGTGAAACTAACTGTAAAAGTAGCTTAACCAGAATATATCAACAGATGTACCAGCAGTCTTACCTACAGTTAACAGCACCGGGCCACAATTACAACACAACATTTTAACTAAGAAAAAAACATTCTTAGCCGCCTTATTGGATGTAAATTGACCTGACACCATCAAATGAAGGTTGGCTCCCATTTTGCTCTGTTTTTTACTCTATTTTTCAGTTTTAGGAGTGAAGTACTAAAGCAAACTCACATTTGCAGTGCTTCGGGAAGGCTTTAAATGTGGAAAATTCTTCATCAGTCAATCGAGGCCGAGTACCACAAAAACGATGCTATTTTTATCCACTAGGCGGTAGTAAAACTTTGCATTTGGGCCTTTTTTCCGACACTTCCAGTAAAGGCGGCAACAAGTTAAAATAACGGATGCAGATCATTTTATGTCATTTTATGTCACTACTGGCTACTGACTAGGCTTTGAAGCTTCTTTGCTCCAAAGCAAAGGAGCTACACATCTGTCCCTTCATGGCTGACATGATGTGGGTAAATTGGCCGAAAGATCTCTCTGGGTAGAGAAGATAGAACTGATTCAGCATGAGAGGAAGAACAAGTCCGGAAAGAATTGATGTGATGAACCTCACAAAAATATCCAGCTAATGTTCCTGATATTTCAACAAGTAAAAGTTCAGCACTGACGGCTAAACAAGTGATGCTCCTGTCTGCTTTACCTGGAATAACTGGAGGAAGCTGCTAGCACACATCATGCTTGGTGGTACTCAGGTAGACTCATTCCAGATTTTTTTTATTATGCAAAGTAACTGAACATTTAGATATTAAAAAGTGGGGTTACAAGGGCTACCTGTGCTGATCTATTCCTTGAATTTCTTGTGAGGTCCAGCACGTTGATATTCTTCCTTGTTTTTTGTTACCATCCATTACTGTTTTGTATCATTTTTCTTTCGAAACCAGACAATTTTGAATCTTCCAAAAACCCTAAGCGCAGCGATAATGACAGATTTCGACTGCTGCTGCCCTCTAGAGCAGTGGTTCTCAAATGGTGGGTCGTGGCCCAACAGTGGGTCGCAGACCCGTTTTCAGTGGGTCGTGGGCCTTTGTCTGGGGAAGGAAATGCTAAAAAAAAAAAAAAATGTGTGTCATTCATACTCCCTAACGGTAGATGGCGATAATGTCCTGTAATGCGAGTTGACACCCGCCAGTTCACACCATAGAAGAAGACCTGCAACGTTTATTTCCATATGTTGAGCAGGTGAAACGCAGATACAACGAAGAATATATGAGATATGGATTTTCTTATCTTGAAGACAAAGGTCAGTGATGGTTATTCAGCTAAAACTATATATTTGAGTTCTTTTTGAAACTACTGCTCAGTGGTTGCACTGTTTTAGTTCATGTTTGTGCATAAAAGCACTGTTGAGTCTTAAAAATATCTGTTACTGAAATGTTCTGATTGTTATGTCAGCTTTATGATTAATGCTAAAATAAGTGAATAGATGGTTTTAATAGGAAATTATTATATATTCAGGAAGCGGGAACTCAGCGAATGCTACATATTTGAGTTCTTTTTAAAACTACTACTTAGTGGTTGCACTTTTTTATTTCATGTTTGAGCATGTTGAGTCTGTTAAAAAAGGCTGAAGTTACTGAAGTGAAGTTTTTTGGATTTAATTAAAATGCAGCTAATTGAGCATCAAAGGGAATATTTCCCACTTGAAGTCATTTTGGTTATGCTAGTTTGGTTTTTGCCGTTTTTGCCAACACATGTGTTGGCATTCTTTGATATTCTATTTTACTATCTCCAATTTAAACTGCATGATCTTTTCATTCAATAAATTTGAGGTGGAAATTTTCCTTGATTTGATCACAGCTTGTCATTAAAGGTGATGGTGGGTCCTGAAACTGGACCAGTTGAGAACCACTGCTCTAGTGGATACCATTTTCACGGTACTCAGGCCCCTATTAAAAGTTATACCGACATCCACATACCGAGTTTCCACGCGTATGTCAAATGATATCGCAGTAATATTTTTCGTCTAATTTTTGTCTCATTTGACCAAACCTCATTAAATTATTTCATATTTTACTTTAAACCTGTGACCTTTTCACAATTTCATTTTCTTTTTTACTTAGTTACACAGACTAAATAATAATAATCCATCTTTACACGTGTCAAAACATGTTTTAATCTGTGATCCCATTTCGCCTTCACGAGTCAGTATCGCTAACTCATAAATCTGCACGTGTGTGGCCTCTGTCGTACCTTCTTGATGTCGTCCAGCGTGTGGATTTCTGGCGAAAGCCCTCCGTGCACGCACAGGAACTGCTGGTTCATCAGGGCTGCCAGGGGCAGGCAGTCAAACGCCTCCATGCAGGAGTCATACACCTGTTCTGAGTACTTGATCTTACCTGGAGGCAGGAGGAGTGGAGAGATATTTCAAGACTTGAGACGGAAGAAATACCTGAGTGTGTTGTGGCACGCTTTGAACCGCCATCATCCCTGCGAACGTACAGTCAGCCCTCGTCTCTGTGATTTATTAAATACTGCAAACAAACACGCTGCAACAAGACTGCAAAGAGCTAACAGCCTTTACACGAACAGATCTGAAGGACTCAGGTAAAGGATTCAAACAGACCTGTACAGTCTAAAAATAGAATTTGGTTCACTTTGGTATGAAAATGTTAACATATGCTCACATAGGCTGCGGGACCATAAAACTGTCTTTTCTCTTTGATAATGTTTGGATATTTCATTCACCAGAGACTGGCGTTGCTACTATGGGCAATATATGGAAGCAAGGACTGAACATCTGACCCATATACAGTCATGGAAAAAATTATTAGACCACCATTTTTTCTTCAGTTTCTTGTTAATTTTAATACCTGGTACCACTAAACGTCATCATGTGACTAAAACAGACAGAAAATAAAACACTGAATGCATAAAAGCAGTGTTTTTGGCAGTACAACGCCATAGCTATTGATGTAAAAACTTAAGTGATTTAGGTTATAATCAAGAAAACCATGGAAAATGGTAAGATATCAGCTCTTAAATAAAACTCTTATGAGCAATCTTTGTGGTTATCGTTATGTTTGTCCAAACAAATGTACCTTTAGTTGTACCAGGCATTAAAATGAACAAGAAACTAAAGAAAACAAGGGTGGTCTAATAATTTTTTCCATGACTGTATGTGCTTAAAGCAGCATCGTGGTGTCATGAAAAGGCTGAAAATTTTTGTCATTAAAAAAAAAAAAATCCCTTTGATTTGTCACCAGCATCAATAACGACGTCTGACGGCACGCACAATCTTTTAAAATACACTTCACACGATACTTCTGACACACGAAAAAAAACAACATTACAGGATTAAAATAGCTGAAAAGAGATTGGAAGAGAGGGACAGAAGAAGAAAAAAAACCTACAACAAGAGGAGACAAGAGATGCAAAAGAGCGCAGAGAAGGGAAGCAACAAACGAAGAAAGATAATTTTAAACAGAGATGGAGAGAGACTGATTGGAGAAGACAGGAGGAGGAGGAGGAGTAGAGGTTAGGAGAGAAAGGAGAGAAGAAGACGAAGGAGAAGGAGAAGAGAGAGAAGAGAGATGGGGGAGGAGCGGGGGGGGAATGTGAGAACATGAAAACGACAGTATTGTAGGGTACAAGCGTACAGTAGCTAGCATTTCTGTGTGTGTGTGTGTGTGTGTGTGTGTGTGTGCGTGTGTGTGTGTGTGTGTGTGTGAACCTCTCCATCCACCTTGTGTAGAAGAAGAACTCATTATTGCCAGTCCACCATTCGTCAGCTCCTTCCACACACTCAAACATTTATGAAGACGCTTGCACACGCATGCAGTCACAGTACACACAGTTGAACACACTATCCATCCACGCTCGCTCTCTCAGCACACACACACACACATGCACAGCAGATGGTAATTGAGGGCAACCACTATTCGCCACAAGCACCAAGGGAAATTAGCTTCCTCGTCCCATGGCCAATCAGACACAGAGGAGTAAGTCCCTGAGCCAATCATTAAGGGCCAAATTAATTTGCTGCTAATCACCCTCTCTCGGACAGAACACCAAAACTCACGGCGGAGGAGGGAGGAAAAGATTGAGAATGGATGGAGGGAGAGGAAAAGATGGCGGTGTGGGAAAGGGGAGGGATACAAGCTACCAGAAGCATAAAGGGAAGGAGAGGATGGACAGAAAAAGGGAGGAGAAAGGAAATCCTACAGAAAATGGTTATCACAGTAATGAAACAATCAAGAAATGCACTGATTAGCTGATTTGAAGATAAGTAATCTTAACTGATTGTTTCTCCACATTTGCATGCAAGTGTATGTAATGTCATATTCAGTATGTTAATGTTTGGAGCATAATGTTATTGTTTTCTCTTTTAAAAACCCAAAAGTACAAGAACAGAAGTGGGAATCGAGTGTCTATTTGCTATAACATTAGCATCTCAGACCAAGAAGTTTAGTCCCTACATTATAAACTCATCATTACTTTCAAATTAAAGGCACATTTATAGCTGTGCTTTTTCTGTTCTGCTGCTGTTTGATCATATTTAGTCAACAATACTACTTGGTTAGGTTTAAGCCATCATGAAAATCCACAATCAACATGATTTTGACCTTTCGATCTCAAACAGACTAACATCTGTTCCACGACCTCGGATGTGTCTTTGACATGGTTGTTTAGGAAATGAGAAGCAACTCATTGCACCAGTTGGGGTTAAATAACTTGTTGCCAGCTGAAAGATAATCACCCATGCAGTAATTATTCAATAGGAGGCTCGTACCTATTTGCTTAGTTAAATCCAGGTGGTGATTTTTTTTGGGCCAGGCTGTGTATATTTATAGAATATAGAAGCACCATTTTACAATGTTAACCACATGTCAGGGACACTAGCAACAAGCTGCTCCTCCATTTTCTGGGCCACAGCGGTGGAACCATAGACATTTATAGAGATAGACGCCGCATTGGCTGTTTGGAAGGAGAAATGCGGCCGCCATCTTGGACCGGTCATTCTCTGGGATTATAACCGTAGTAGTATTACCGTACGTCGAGTCGCAGCACAAGTGAGAGAACATGCCTGAACATTGTGTGGGCTAAAATCGGTCTACCACTGGTCTAAATGAAAGTTTTAGACTAGCCGTTTCTAAATCTAAACTACATTGTACATTGATCAATGACTGTTTGGCCACCATTAATACAATTTACTATTGTTTTATTTTGTATTTAATTATTAATGGATTAAATTGTACCGTACAGATCTATGCAAAACAATATAATGGCCTACTTAAATGTAACGGGACAGATTGAGATGTTGGTCAGATTATAGCTAATAAGGAGAATAGCAAAAATGAACGTCAATTCAGTCAATAGCATGATGAAATAAACAATAAAAAAATAGGGAAAACAGCAATAATAAACTGTCAATTCAAGCAAAATATAACAGCATGATAAGACTAGCCTACATTAAGGAGAATAGCAGTAGGCTAATGAACAGCAATGTCAAATTAATAAAAAGCCTAATGAAAATGGAATAAAACTATACAAACCATAAGGCATTAAAAGTGCTAAATGAACTAAGTCCATGTTGTAGCCTAAGTCTTTAGACCCTCTTAAAAGACCCTACTTAAAAGGCTACTAGCCTATAACAGGAACGGAGATATTCATTATATTACTAAGCTCACTATCAATATTAAAATACGCCAAACCATGTGTCATGTATCAAAGCTACATTTATGACCTTTGCAGCAAAAGAAAAAAAAAACGCGTGAAAATCAGTTCGTTTCGTGAGGTATGATTAAATACATTGACGGCACACCTGCCAAACAAATAACACTGAGCGGAGCAGGTGACCGGTCCAAGATGGCGGCCCCAAATCTCGTCAGCCCCAGTAGGGAGTAGCGTTCGATGCGGCGTCTATCTCTATATATGTCTATGGTGATGACTTGGTGGTGAGAGGAGGCGGCCATATTGGCCTACCTCTGCACTGCAACACAAACTACTTTCTTTTTCTGTTTCTTCAAAAAGCAAAGAGGATACCATCTGTTTTATCATTTCCGTAGCCACAGATAAAATATATTTTCCAGCATTTTCGTTTAAAAAAAAAGTCAAACACAAATTGAACACGATGTGCATGACAATCAGGGATCAGAGAGGCACTGACACAGATTAGACAGAGAGAACTTGTAATTATAGGAAGGAAAAAAAGACACAGCTCACATTCTTGTTTGAAGGTGAAATATTCTGTCAGATGTCTACATTCATGGTTTCCCCGTAGAAGAAAGAGCGTCTTTGGGTAGAGGATTTTCAGTGACCAAAGGTACAGCACACACTAAATGTCCATTAGGAAAAAAAGGAAAGAAAGACATGAGAAGGAAAATAAAGTTAAGAGCTCTTTGATCACAACAACACTTAACTTTGATAAACTTTGGGTTCACCAAACTTACTGTGTTTGCTAAATAAGTATGGTGAGATGCTGTCATGTGAAAAAACACTTCTTTAAATATACGTTCCAGTAAGGTCCTGGAGGTCATGGTACGTGAACGGTTTAGATATCTGTTTTTAGTTCTGAACGGAGCCATAAACCCTTTTTTCCATATATTTAGGTTGAAGCGAAAGTGCAGTGAAAGAGTAGTTTGCTTGAGGACATTATTGCAACTGGATAATTCTCTGAGGCAGAGTTGGTTCCCTTCATTAAACTCAAACTAGAAATTCAAAGCCCGACGCAGAATCACGACGGAGCTGCTACGAGGAATTCCTCTCCCGAACAAACAATCTGCTGCCATAAATAGCTGAGCTGGAGGCTAACCGATGCTAAACCGAGTCTAAAGAGAGACGGAAACGGCATCTTGACGAGAATCGACCTGAATCAGACCGTCCGCATTACCTTCAGAGATGAAAATTAACTGAAAACATTGTTGACAGTGTTTGAGATGTTGGTTATGCAACACGATCTCACACTTACTGCTTCGTTAACCTTACAAATAAGGATCGTCTCTCACCTTTACTAGCACTACCTGTGCTCCACATGATGTCCCTCACTCATGTGTCCTTGGACTGTGTTAGGAAGGTGGCCTAATTATTGCTCCCTCTGCTCCAAGCTCTCTCTGGTGTGTGTGTCCATAAGCTCTCAATAAGTTATCAAATCACACTGATACACTACTGTGCACTTTTGCAGAAGTAATCACAAAATAACAAAAAATAACTTGATGAATCAAATGTTGTTTTTTTTTAAAAAGCCCCATGGCTGCTTTACAATCTCCAATTCACCCCCATATAGTATTTCACTGTGCAACATATTACACGTTATTATACACCATCTGAAAGATATATGAAGTAGAGCTGGGCGATACTGGGAATTTCGGTATCGATCCAATACCAAGTAAATACAGGGCCAGTATCGCCGATACCGATACCAATACGTTTTCATATTAAGCTTTATCTATCATAAACTTTTGTGATTTTTGTTTTTGGATTATTTTGTACTATTTTTGGCTCGTAATTAGCGGCTAACACGCTAACAACAACAAAAGAAAAAGTCTGGTTTTCTCTGCATGGAACGGGAACTTTATTCTGGCACTGCAGGAACTTGTAACATCACACAGGTTGTATTGTTGGGCTCCGGTCGGTTAACAGAGAATGTAAATCTATACACGCTGGGCTGCTGTTGATGCTCACTACACTTTTCATCTAACCTCGTTTTCATTCTGCCGTCCCACGACACACACACACTGCATTACCCATAAGGCCACACCATTACCCATAAGGCCACCTTCCTAAAGGGGCCAGGCTGGCTCACAACATTTCATCACTGTGAGAGAACGGGCACAACATCCTGTGATGTTTCCACGATTTTAACTTTTTTTAAAATTATATTATATATTTCTGAAAAATCCGCGAATAACTAAAACTGCGGAACTTAAACCGCGAATTGGCGAGGGATCACTGTATATCTTTCAATACATGTGTAATTTTTTTTGTACTATGTGAACTTTCCTGTTGCTTTAACTCTATAAATGTACCCGTTGTGGGATAAATAAAGGATTATTTACTGTTATTTTATCTTAGATAACACCTTTCATTGGGATACACGACATGTACTGGTTATTTCAACGTCTTAATTATATTTTCTTGAGTTGGCTCCGGTAACATATGACTTAAGTAACTTAAGTTGATGCTGAAGATGACCTCTCTTATCTACCTGGATACTCTCTGCTGGAAAGAAAGAAAGCTTGAGTATCAATCGTTTTACATGAGTATCATTCGATATCAATACCACCATTGGTATCGATATTATCGATATTTGGATCAATCCGCCCACCTCTAATATGAAGGCTGAGGAAATGTCAGATTCACCGTGTATGATGCCAGTGTTCATATGAAGAACAGTCTTGTAAAGATAAACTAGATTACATACTGCAGTAACTGGATATGTCAGTGGTCATGTGACCCTCGCCCCAGTAGAGCACATACTCTGCCCCTGGTAATGTATATCACTGACATTATTTTAGTCGTATCCTCGCTGCATATACAACACTGTAAGCTTAGAGCTTTTCTGATTCAAATCCACATCCATACAAATGAAATAAATCCAGGTTCATGCCTTACAGCGTAGAAAGAGCTGAATAATAATCCATTCCTCACCTCAATACTGAAGTAGCCCCTGTCCACATAGTCCCCTAGGAAGAGATAACGTGTATTAGCGGGAGAACCTCCCACTTCAAATAACTTCATCAGGTCGAAGAACTGGCCGTGGATGTCTCCACACACTGAGGAAGAAGCAGACAACAGAAATAAAATCATTATATATGATTTTAAGCTCCTTCACTTAATAAATACAGGGTTGTCTTTGGTCCATATGGCCTAATTTGCACCTGCAGAGGTAAATCTGTCCTGTCTGGTGATCTAGAAACATCACTCATCTGCCTGATGGGGGAAAAAACACCGAACCAGTTTAAATGTCCTCTGAAAGAAACGATTCCAGTCATTTGAAGGGCTACCTTTAAATGCTACCTCTTTGTGATGGGGCTTGACTAAGATTGCTAAGGGCCCTCCTTCATTTATAATAGTCACTTAACTTCAACCGTCTTCAAATATTTACTTTTCTAAAATTTAGTTACAACAGTCAAATCACATTTAAATAAGCATGAGCAACACTTACACTACTTCTAAAGTTAGGTTATAGTCAAGTAGCTTTATTTCAGAAGTTACAATATTGTAACATCTTTTTTTTTTTAAGGATGGTTTCAGCCTGGCTTAAAAACAGACTTTCACAGTTTTAACAAACACAGGTGCAAAAGAGCGATATTGACAGTAACAAAAGTATTCTCAGTATCGAGCAGGGGGCACTTGGCTGGCTTGGCTTTTCAATTCAATTCAATTCAATTCAATTCAATTCAATTCAATTCAATTCAATTCAATTCAATTCAATTCAATTTTATTTGTATAGCATCTGTTACAATGTCAGTTGTCTCTTTAGTGCTTTACAAAGACTCAGATCATGACCCCTGAGCAAATATCATTAACTAAAAAATAACATTGAATCCTAAACAAGGATAATGGCAGGTAAAAGAATCAGAATCAGAATCAGAATCGCCTTTATTGTCATTGTATTGCATACAACGAAATTTGAGTGCAACTCCCCGGTGCATTTGTATAGAATAAAATAAAATAGGAATAAAATATAAAATATAAGATATAAAAAGTGGCAGGTGCTATATAATATATGTACATTCAAAAACTATACAGTAAACAAAATGTAGAATTGCAGCATATTTTACATGAATTTCACTTGAAATGAATGAATGAATGAATCTTATTGCACATAAGTCCCATCTTACACTTTTAAGCTTTTAAGCTTAAAAAACTCCCACAGAGGGGAAAAAAAAAAAAAACTTTAAGCCAAACAGTGCTTGCTTTTCATTTGTCTTTTCTTTATATTGTCTTTACATTTATATCAGTACTTTAATAAGGGGTTGCGGTCGGGGTAAAGGCTACATTTAGGTTATTAGGACAGCAGCCTAATTTAAACGCTTTACTGATACGTGTATAAAGATAGAAGTGACGGGAATTGCCCTGCCCATCCATGTTACATAAAACATGCTCCATTTCATCACACCTGGATGAAAAAGAAGAAGAAATATTATTCTACTAATGAAATATATAAGCATTGTTACAAAATCATGTCAGGAGAAACACACACAGACAAAGAAGAATAAAAAAAAGACATCTCAAAGTAGCTTTCCTGATAGATTTCTGCATGTATTTTATTTTATTTTTTTTTTTTTGGGGGGGGGGGGGGGGGGGGGGGGGGGGGCTGTTTCACCATATTCTTTGCACAGGGCTGAGTATTTAACTTTTTTATAATGTCTTCGAGAGCGTCAGTCTGTCAGTCACGTTTGTCTGTCTCTTCATCTTTCCATGTTAATGTTTGTTAATGTCTGTTAATGGATTTGGTTTGACTTCAGTTTAAACTGGGATGTAGGGATGGTATGATGGGATGACTCAGTATTGTCCCAGAAGCTTTCATGCGCTAACCTAAAAGCTTCTCAGGTCGAAGTTTTTCCCTCCACAGGCCCGTCGACTCACTAACTTACCTTGGGACATTTTAAGAAAACTTTCCAAAGTGCTCAGTAATTCCTAATATGTCATCAGCATCACCTCTCAACACAGATTTATTGAAATATGAGCGCTCGTCACATCCAGTCCTTTCACTGGCTCTTGTAACAGTTTTATCATAGAAATGTAGAAGTGATTTCCCAACTCAGATATTCTTTTCAGCTTTCTTAGTTCTGTTTACGGATCAGAACCTGTGAAAGCAGAGAAATCTGCCAGCAGGGATCAATATGTTGCTCGTTGGGAGCGAACAGGTTCGAAAACCTCTGAGCTAAGCTGCTTATGATCGGCTGTCTCTCCATCTGCCCGTCTGTCTGTCCTCGTCCCCGGGGATCTGTACCTGCGAACGCTGAGCGATGTTCCCACACTGCGTGGGCGCAACGACCCACACAGAATTATATCTCTGCTCGCATTTGCATAAACTCACACAAAAACACACAAAAATAAGCACAGGTACATTAACTAAGCAGAGTCAATAGGTTGTGGGTCAGAAACCTGTTTTCTGTTCTCAACATCTCCCCTTTTTGGGTGTGCAATACTATTTTAAGACTGTTCTTAATACTGTACTATTTGTTATTCTATTTTATAATATTTTTTACTCTCTTATTGATATATTCTCAATGTATCTTAATCTATATTTCAAACTGTGTTTGCTTTCTTACTGCTTTGTTGGTGCTGTAGCTGCTGGAACTCCCAAGGGATTAATAAAGTTCTATCTATCTATCTATCTATCTATCTATCTATCTATCTATCTATCTATCTATCTATCTATCTTTTCTTAAGAGCCGTGTTTAGCATCTCTCAGGCACAGAAACACACAGAGATATTAGCAAAGGGAGTTTGCTTGATATTATCAAGAACAAGTGAAGTGCAACTGAACTTCAGACTACACCAACTTTCAATTTTCACCATCTTTTTTTCAACAACAAAAAAAAAAAAAAAACATGTGCAAAGTGACATGGGAAATTACGCAAAACAGAAGTAGTTAATTTGAAAATGAACCTGGGGAATGAGTAGTGCAGGTAGGCGCTCAGCTACAACCATCTATAATGACTCCTCGAAGAAACTGAAATAACTACAGTTAGCGTGACATATAATTGACCTTTGGGGATAAATAAAGAATTAGATGAACTGAACTGAGCTGGACTGAATGCAGATTGGATCCAAATAATCACTAATTTGCTTCAGATTTGGTTTTTCATCAGCAAACCTGGCATTTTGCGATCTGAGCTTAAAATCGTGTTTGGCACCAGCAATTCAAATGAAATAGTGGCAGATTAATAATAAAAGAAAATAAAAAAGGTTTCTCTTTGATGAACTCATAAGTGGTGTGTTTCAGTTATCTGAGTCCTCACTATGACATTTTGAAATATTCAGAAAGCGTTTTGTTTTTTTTTTCTGGCCTGCCTTACTGGGAGCATCAAATTACAAATAGTTTTACTTTATCAGACTATATACTTTTTCACTGAGACATCTGTGAAATGATTGGAGGAAAAAGCTACTCTGGCTCAGTCCAAATGTAACAAAATCAACTCACAAGCACAAATAAAGCTCATTAATAATAAACTACCATTAATAATTAAGAATGATTTAAGGAATAAATCACAGGGACAGTAAATACCATTTTTCAGCCCCCAAAAACGGAGGCCCCGTGTGAAATTATTAATCATTATTAATTATTATGTGGCTTAACGTTGCACAACTAGTTAGCTTGATTTCCAACAGTTCAGATATATGAGTGGGTATAAAGTTCACAGTCATCAGTGGTGCAAAAATATCTGATTCAGAGTTTCTCCTGGCATGGGACAAACCTAAAAGATAGTACTGAAGCTATGTGAAGATAAACTTATTTAAGATGAACTGAGTTTTGTGGAAAACGGTCAAACGGACCAGCAAATCAAAATGTCATATTTTTCTCTCTGGAAATCACATGTGCAGCTGAATATTGGCAGCAGTGATGCTGAGATTAATGAGCAGTAAATATCAGTAACCAGCAAGCATGAATGGAGGAAAAAAAAGAAATTCACCCTCAGTGCAACAACAATTGGCCAAACACTTCAAGTGTTTTGTTAAAAGAACATGCTGATAAAAATGCAGCTCTCAGTTTGTTCTTAGCCTTCCTTCAAATTTATAATTAGCAGTTCCTTTAAACAAACAAACAACTAACCAAACAGCCAAAAACAATTACATTTCTTCAGCTAGCCATGCTTTAAAGATGGTATTTAAAGTAAGTTGACCTTCCCTTCACCACACAGATATGGAAATATTATCAATTTGATGTCAGATTTAGTTTTTTCCCACTTTTTTTCTCGTCTACAAACCATAAAGAAAATCTGATTTTCACTCAGTGGGTTCCTTCTTCTTTTTCAAAAGCAGCTTACCCGTGACTGGCGCCTCTATATCCAACATGGTGCGCTCCTGGCGCAGGATGGCGGCACCCTCATCGATGATGCGCAGGGCCACGGCCTCCTCCAGCCGGCCCTCCTTCGTCAGGTGAGCTTTGAGCAGGTCCACCCGCGGCCGGCCCTCCGCGTCAAACACCTCCTTCATGGTCAGCCGGTGGGCGAGGGGGAAGGGGACCGCTGGAGTCGGGGAGGAGGCGGGAAGGAAGACAGATAAAAGGTTTATATCGGAAATAATGCTTTTATGCTTTTATGCTAAGCCAATGAGCAAAACAGTGTGTTAAAGCGCACATTTAATGTTCAGAGTACCAGCAAAGTGATGCTAATCAAATACAGTAATTAATAGGGATGTCCCGATCCCGACCCCCTGATCGGATCGGCCTTCGATCTTAAAAATTTAAGGTGGATCGGATCGGCCGATCAACATTATTTTAACACGCCGATCTTTTTTTTCATTATTTTTTTCCTCAAAAAGTGATCCTGATTAACACAAATTAATAAAGTAATCATATTACACAAACAAAAGTATTTTTTTTAAACTATATACATTTAATAATTTGCACTGAAATGAGGTTTCCCAGCAGCGCTGTCTTGTATCCACCTTAAAAGTTTCAAGACCGGCGGCGTCAGGCTAAACTTTAGCAAAAATGTCAGCAGTGTGGCAGCGCTATAAAATTACAAAGACCGACGCTTCGACTGCGACTTGAAACGTGTGGAAGGCTGAGATATCATGATGGGTAAGTAAGAAGAGAGTTTACAACACCACCAATTTAATCAGACACTTAAAAAAATCACCATCCTAGCGAGCAGGATGCCTTCTGTCAGGCGTCGGCACCGACGGCAGCAAACGCTCTGTGAAACTTTTAAAAGAAAGGACAAACTCCCGAAAGACTCGGAGAAATACAGAAAAATCACCGAGCTAATCGCGGAATGTATTACTGAGGACGACCAGCACATTTACAAGGCATTTAACCGGCTCATTAATTACCTCGAGCCTCGTTCCCGTCATTACATGAACGACAAAGGACACAAAGGTGCGCGAACATGTGCAGCGGGTCTTGAAAGAAGTTAAGTTAATACTTTATGTTATTGTTATTCTGATGTGATTTCATTGATTGCAAAGACTTCTGCTAGTGTTTTCATTGCCTTAAACTGCTAGCCAAGTTCACCTGCTGCTATTTAAATGGAAGTGCTTTGTTCTTTAGTACTCAGACTGTTGAACAGTCACTGTTCTGTAACTAAATGTGTTTTATAATAATTCTCCCAAACAAAAAAGAAAGAAGAGTGTTTAAATAAGTTATTGTTTATTTTATGAGATGATAAAAGCTATTAATCTCATCTTGAATGCAGGCCTATTTATTAATGTACACAGGAAATAAAATGCATGGGAAATTAAACTCTGTTTGCCCACTCAAAAAAAATGAAATCGGATCGGGAAAAATCGGAAATCGGCCGATCATCAAAATTAAAAGATCGGAATCAGATCGGGACCCAAAAAACGTGATCGGGACATCCCTAGTAATTAATAAACGGTAAGAAAGGTTATTCTAACGGATCATGCTCAAACAAATTAGAAACAAAATGTTTGCAAGGATTTTCTTCCTCTTCCCTCTTAAAAGACGATGGTAGAAGCTAGAAACAGTTTCTGAACAACCACGAGACTTCTGGATCAACAACTTATGGACAGAGGAGTCCAAAATGGAGTCGTTTGGCCTCATACCAACCGGCAAGAAGGATGGTGGAAGCGTAAGGATTTGGACACCTGAACTTCTCTTTATATCAAAGTATACTAGAGTCAAATGAGGTCATGTGACCGACAGGTGACGCTTGGACTAAACTGGCTCACATACCTGAAAACTTATCGCAAGAAAACTACAAAAGAAAGATGAGAAACAAGAATCTGTGAAGGAGGAATCAGATCCCAGACCTGAAGCGACTGAAATGTTGCTCATGAACAAATGCTCTTAAACCTCTATGAACTCTGACTAAGTTCTATATGTAAATGCTGTCACTTTATATTTTTGATTTATTTGCTTTAATTATGTTAAAATTGCATTTCATATGAAATGGCACCTTTTGTTGCGCCACTGTATAATTTATAATAATATTTAGTTTAATACAAATGTGGTGACTGTACGGTTCACTCCATGAGCGTCTGTGTGGGCGGAACTGAAAGATCGGAACTTTTGTTTCCCCGTGGACGTAAATTAGAGCGAGCAATTATTATTTTCATAAAAGAAAGCACATAACCGACAGACAACAGAAGACGTTCTCCGGTTTGTCTACAGATTATCTCTTTTCATGACCTTTAAGTATTCTTTTGATATTGTTTGTTTTTCAATATTATTTTATGCATATTATTTTTTATGTCATGCTGCATGTTGCCGACAGGAATTGTAATTTCCTTTATAGTTTTCACGGCGTAAGTGGTTACGTACGTCATGCAAAGGTGTGAAGAAATAATCGCCCGTTAAAAGAAAACCGACCTCTGTGTTTGGTCACGAAGAGAGTTACATTATATAACACAGGGCCGTAATTCCTCCACAGCAACGTGGAATACTGATAACTCCATAGACGATACGATTACTTCAAGTCATTGATGCTGAAGTCGGTTATACGAGCTACTGAATCATGAGGTGTACTTAGCTTTCAACACACTGCTTCTATATTTCAGCTTAGTCCCTGCTACATGAATAATTACAATTTGTAATGTATTTATTATTACTTATTCGTCAAACTTGAAGACCTGATTATGACCATGTTAGTTTTTTATTACGCCGTGAAACATAAAACCTTAAAACTGAACTGAAACGGGGCCTGCTTTCTTTTGGACATAATTGTACGTACTGTATGGATGACTGAACGTTATAGAGGCCCAGTTGCATCGAAGCAGGGGTTGCTGGAGTAATCAGGGCTGCCTGCCTCTGTTCTGCAGTAATGTCTTTCTTACATAATGAAGGCCCTCAGGGCCCTGCCGGAGAGGGAGGGGGGGGGGGGGGGTGGACTCACGACGAGGGTGATACAGCAACCGTGCACAGCTGCACGTGAGGAAGAAGTAACACACATACAGAGACGCAACCGCGTCCACTTAAACACAAGCTTTTTGCCAAAAAGGCCATAAACTCAGCGGACAGGAAAGCGAAAGGCAGGAAGTGCGCACATCATGCATGACACGGTGACATTAACATGCATGGTCACATGCGTGCGTATGGGCACGCATGTTAACATGCATGGTCACATGCGTGCGTATTATAAAACGGTATTGTTTTGCAGGAAGCACAGAGCCTGTTGGAGCCCCACTAGTGCTAACACAGATAATGGCCTAGATCACACACTAAAATCTAGGCCTGACTCACTCTCAACACACACACACACACACACACACACACACACACACACACACACACGTTCACTCTCTGTCACTTTGCCTCTGTTTTGCTCTCTCCCAGGGTCCATCCTTTGCCTTTTTCCTGTTTTTTTTACTCATCTTTCTGTCGTAACTCCCTCTCAGACTCCTGGCCGAGCTTTCGCACTGATATCCACCGTCACGTTTCAATGTGATGGTCATGTTTTATTAAATTCTTAAAGCAAAAGTGACCGAACAACAACTACAGAGAGAGACCGCAGTTTTATGTGCTCACCACATCTGCAGCGTTTAGCTGTCATTGGGGTACAATAAATGTTGGATAAATGTGTCCTAATCAAAGTTCTGTGTGGTTCCTGATACCCTGAGTGTTCCAGGCCCCATAAGGACACACTTGAATTCATATTTGGAGAAACCTAAAGTATTTAACGGCACTTCGGAGCTCTATAAAATCTCTGCCGCCACACCCATGACAAACTTGCAACGCCCATGGACGCGTTGAGACATCCCATGACACCTCAAGCTGCCAGGCTTTGTTTAAATGTATGTTTCACCAACGATTCACAACAGTTCTCCTATACGTTCAAAATAGTTTTGCATAACGAGCTCAAACTTATTGATATTTCAAAAAGATTTGTGGGCCGAGCCAATAAAAGAACTCCTCATGTGAGCCATATGAGCAAGCTTCATATAAAAAAGAAACTGTTACGTGTCCTGCACAGATGTTCTGCTGTACCGAAGGGTGTAAAAACCGAGCCGGGTCTGGTCACTACTAAAGAATAAAGAGAATGATATCAAAGCCTAGGAGCTCAAATTCAACTTAATAACGCTTTCAAAGAACAACCTCTACCGGTACATAAATCTGAGAGATCACCGAGTACTCTACATTCATATATGTGGTGTACTCGAGTAACACCAGATCTGGCTCTTCCATGTTGCACACCGCAAGGGACAATTACCTATTTTGACTGTTGTAGTCAAAGTAACAAAGCCTCTTACTATAACCATTAGGGTTGGGCGATTTTACCGATTCTGCGATATATATCGATATTTTATTCCTCCAGCCGCTAGTGTCGCTGTAGAGCATTTCTAACAGGTTATCCAGAAGCTTCTTTCTCTTCCGGCTAGAGCTGAGCCAGTCAGGAGGATGGCGGCGAGTATAAACGCAGCGCCTGCGTGCTTAAAAGCAGATGTGTGGGAGCAGTTCGGGTTTAAAAAGAAAAAGGAAAGCGAAGATTTAGACAAAAGTATGGCAGTTTGCAAGCTGTATCACTCAAACGTGAAACTACTCCGTAAATATCACCAACCTGTGAGGCGAGCCCACCTGAAACGTCACCACCCGGACAAGCTAATGCTAACTGAGAGCTAGCCAAACTGTATTTGTCAGGATTTGAGACCGTATTCAGTGGTGGAAAACGCCGGCTTTAAGGGCTGTGTTTACTCTCGCAGTAACGTGTCGCAGTTATCTTGTCCCCGGTATGCCGCAGTTACTTTTGATTTATGCTCAATTTTGAAGCGCGTCTCCGCTATGTTATTCCACGCCACAACGGAGAGGGACAATCACGAACTAGCTAAAGTTACTAAACTTATCTCTTGTGTTTTTCCACTTCCTCACTGTCTCGGCCGTATCCAGACCCACATTCATCGCTATCTCCCTCCATGAATTACTAGAATATGTGCTGTCTTTGTAGTGTGGAGAATGAGAATCGTACAGATGTGGGTACTTCCTCATTTCTTCGATGACGCGGATGTAGAATTGACCAATCAGAGGCCTCCTTTCTCTCCTATCTGCGTCGCTGTCTGCGGTCACCTACCTTTCAGTTCAGTTAATTCAAACAAAGTAATTGGAACACTCACAAGATGTCACCAAAATCACTTTGTCCTGTTAAAATCTTTCAGAAAATGATGTAAATGTATCTAAAGACAAATATCGATATATATATATCGTATCGTGAGATTAGTGTATCGCTACAGCCCTAATAACCGTAGTACAAGTCAATGGTTCATCTTATCATTTATCCAGGTGGCAAATCCTACGTGGTGAAGACGAGTCTATTATCTATGCTTAATCCTATGCAGGGTCACAGGGATCTGCTGGAGTCTATCCTTGGACAGGTTACCAGTCCACATGTGGACAAACAACCATGCACACTCACAATCACTCCTATGGGAAATTTAGAACCACCTATTAACCTAACATGCCTGTCTTTGGACTGTGGGAGGAAGCCCACGTAAGAACATGCAACAGTGCTAACCACTAAGCTACCGTGCTGCTTGTGATGACGAGTCAAGTACTGATATTGTCCAACACACAGCTACCGTTAGATCCAAAAACTGGAATTATTTAGTCGCAGCACATTTTGTTCAACTTAATCACCCCATTTACGTTCCAAGATAAATCAGGATTGAGTACATAACGTTTTCTCCAAGAGGAGGTAACTTGGATGTTTTACTTTCTGTGAGGAAACGCCGCTGGATTTATCATCTGAAAACTCTCCCGCCACAAGGTCTATTCAAGACTTGTGAAGATTTGTATGCTTTTCTTTTTTCAGTGACTCAACTGTGGAAAATCTGTTTTTTTTTTTTTAACATTATAAGCTTTGTTAAAGCTTTGTTCACTAAAACAGTTCAATATAGTCACCATCAGATGTGTGATTAGGCTCTGGCCTATATAACATACCACACCTGATCTTATTGAAGGCTTGAGACCGAAACAAAGAGGAATAAATACACAACCTCGTTATGTTGCATTTGTGTTTTTGTCATTCTGCTAGATGTCATGAAAAAAATTCGCAGCACATTTCTGGTTCTGGCCTCAAATGAGTGTGCATGTGAAAATGACAGAGATGGAGAAGGAGAGAAGGGTGAAAGCACAAGGGACGGAGTGTGAAACTGGTAAATTGTGAGAGCAGTGTGAAAGTAGGGCAGGTATGAGAGAGCAGAGAGCAGCGGAGACACAGAGCTTGAGAAAAGGTACTATACTTGGGAAAACTATACTTGGCAGTTAAGGAGGGAAGAGAGGAGAAGCTCTGCATTAACAACTCCAAACCATCTGAAAAATGACCGTTCAAGTGTGCTGTTCAAATGAAATGTTACTGGGCTTCAGCCAGAGGTTAAAGAGAGAATTACAATGAGATCACATCTGAATTTAATGTGGCAGTTATGTGCAAACTTGAGAAAGTTTTACCACATAAAGAAGGTTCCTAGTTCAAAGCCCAGCTGGGGTCTTTTGAATGCTCTCTTTCTGCCTACATGAGGTTTCTTCAAGTGCTTTGGCTTCTCTTATGGTCCAAATTTATGCAGGTCAATAGAGGCTACCTGAGGACCGCGAAATGGTGCTATTTTTATCTTCTCAGTGGCAGAAACATTTTGCGTTTGGGGTCTCTTACAAAAACAACCACTTTCGGTAAAGAAAGCAAAAAGCCAAAGCAAGCGATGCAGACCAATCGTTTGTCATTTTCTACCTTCAGACAACCGCGCTGTGCTACTGGCCTGCTGCAGCGTGTATGTTGCATAGATCCAACGCAAAGAAGCTTCACATCTAAACTGATGTGACGTGTGTGAAGAAGCCAAAACATCACTCTGAACCGAGTGAAACGTACTCGAAACATACTTGGAAACATACATGGAAGGCACTGATTCAGCGAGACAGGAAGGACAGAACGGGGAAGAATGTCTACATGCTGAACCTCACAAGAAAATCCAGCCTGTGTTCCGGTCATCAATCAAATCAGTCAAATATACTTAATTGATCCCCCAAAGGGGAAATTCAATTCATGTCAACAAGGAAAAGAACAGCACTGGCAGCTACACGAGAGGTGATCCTGTCAACTTTTCCTGGAATAACAGGAGGAAGCCACTAACGTAGGGAAAACCGGAAAGGCACAGATCTGCAAATCCCCGGAGGCTCCGGGGATTTGCAGATCTGTGCCTTTCCGGGCCGGAGGAGAGTGAGTGCCTCCTCAGACGTCGTGCTCTGCGGTACTCAGGTAGCCTCTGTTGGCGATCTTAATGACTGAAGTGCTCACCTTATTCTGGGCTATTTGGCAGCTCTGGCCCACGCATTTACACGTATTTATTAGGGCTGGGCCAAGTTAACGCGTTATTATCACGTTAACGCATTCATTTATTAACGCCAACAATTATTTTATCGTCCGTTAACGCATGTTGCTCACATGCTTTTGTTTTGAAAAGTCTGTTACTGGCTGCTGCGGAACCGGAAGGCAGGTAAACATAAGGAAAAGCTAAAACAGACATGGAGAACGGTAAAAATCTGTGAACTTTACAGTTCAGGTAGCAACTCAGGTAGCAATATTAACAATTCTGTCTAAAAAAAAAAAAAAAATTCTGGACTGCAACAAAACTTTGGCGTCATTCCTCCATGTTCCATCAGATCTGCTCCATGTGTTCACTGTCCTGCTGTTCTCTAGCTGGTTACTGCAGTGCAGCTCCATCTAGTGGCACAGATGTGTAATGACAACAAAAAAGTCCAGTCCTTGATTATAAAACAAATTCAGTTCTGTGGCCCCTTTTTTAATTTCGTACTTTTAATCCAGGTCTAAAATTGAAATATAAAAAAAACTGGCTTTTTTTTTTGTTTGTTTTTTTGTGTTAGATTAAAAAACAAAAAACATAATAAAATGTCACTTTTTAATTTTTTGTATTTTTTTTCTTTTGTATTTTTGACAATAAAGAATGGAAAGAATGAGTGATACATGGATTGGTAAAAATCAGTGTATCATTCGTTCTTTCCATTTTCAATTGGCAATCAAAAATTAAAAAATGAAAAAGGGACATTTTATTTTGTTTTTTAATCTAACACAAAAAAACAAAAAATGCCTGTTTTTTTTGTACCAGGCACTGGTACAGGTTTGATTTCATTTTTCAAAGGAAGTGGACAGTTATAACAAAATAAATAGAGGCTAGCAGCTCTCAGCTGTGTATGCTCATGGAAAATAGGCCACCATGCTGTACAGTCATTTCTACACTGGCATTTCTGCCGCTTCTCCAGCACTGAGCTATGAGGCTAACAGCATGACCAGAAACCCCCGGTCCTCCTTGTCCCAATCATCTCAGCCACATCAACAGCTCACCAAGACGTGACCAAAACGACCAGGATCACTGACAAACAGTCCTTGATCCTGTTCTTAAGTCTGAGAAAAGTAAAGAAAGTTCATGTTAGCCATTTGTGTTCAAAAACACAGCTTTTCAGTTACGCCCCACAGCTCAAAACCAGAGGTGAGAGTCATATCGACGGGTTAATCGACAGCTTTCTTCCCAAACAGCAGACTCTGCTTCAGTGTTAAAACTGTCCCAATACAATTCAGTTCAATTCAATTTTATTTGTATAGCGTCTGTTACAATGTCAGTTGTCTCCAGGTGCTTTACAGAGACCCAGAGCATGACCCCAAGCAAATATCATTAACTAAAATTATAATATTAAATCCAAAACAAGGATAATGGCAAGTAAAAAAAACTCCAACAGAGGGAGAAAAAAAAACACCTACACCTGTGAGTGTCATGCTCAGGTCTACTCCCATTAACGCACGAGAACCTGAGAGGCTTAAACTTCCCCACTTCAGGCAGCAGCTCGTTCCCATCCTGCAGACAGACGTCCACTCTCCTTCAATTAAAGGCCGTGATCTTAGACGGTAAAGTGTTCGTTCTCATCCCAGCTTCTTCACACTCAGCTACAAACCACTTGTGGCAGAAACACTTAAGAGTTTTTTTTTTTTTAATGTCATTCAGAAAGACAGGAGGACTTTTTCAGTTTCTAAGGAAGCGCTTTTATGTGAGGAAGATGGGAAACACCAATTTTGTGTTACAGCTGACATTTCAGTACAAAGCTAGTTTCCAGTAGTCCGGTGCTACGAACTTTAATACAGGCCATGTGTGAAAAAGATCAAGAACTCAAGCAGCATACTTTTTTTTTTTTTTGCTTGAAAATTTAACATGTGAATCAGTTTTAATCATTTAGCATATGTTGAACAGGAAGGGTGTTTTGCTGATGTGTTTACGAGCAAGACGGCGGTGGCATTAGAACTGATAAACATGCTCTCCTGTCACAGAAATGGTTCTGAACATCTTCATTATAAAGCCTTTGGAGCGGTGCACGCCAAATTAATGTGACGATACTGACTGCGCAAGACGCAGCAGGTTTGAAAGACCTCACGCAGTGTTGTCCTGTTCTGACAGTGAGACATCTGACCCCACGCTGATGTACAGAAGCTGAAGAAGGACAAAAATGACCCCATGAATAGTTTCTGTTAATCACCCAAGCAGAGTGTGGTGTGAGCATCACTGCCCTTAAAAAATGTTTTTCAGCCAGCTACTGTAGGTTTTCAAAGCATTTATGAAACCAGAGTTTAGACGATTTCGCCTGTTTCAGTTGCCACTGGCTCTTCACGTAATCCCACACTGACTTCAAGATGTTGAGATAAGAGCTCTGCTGGGTTCTGGCCGTCTGCAGCAGGACTTCTTGCTCCCATGAAGATGGTTCTTTCTGACTCCTGTGGCGGCTGGTCAATAGAGGGCGCTAGGGTGCCGCCCCACCTCTCCCCACATCCAAGGACTTAAGTGAAGAAGACTTAATTACTTTGAAATATATAGGGCCTGATTTACTAAGATCTTAAATAAAGAGTACTAAATTGCGTGTGCACTGAAAAAGTTTGCGCGTGCTTGTTGTGTGTTTTGCGGGTGATCAACTAAGAATGCTCGCGCAATTGATAATGGGTGCAAACCGCAGTATTTAAATGAGGTGTTGCGTGTCTTACAGTTTGCGCCATGGAGAGTCTGGATGGAAAGCAGGATAGACGCAAGCGCAAAATGAAATTTGACGAGTTGGAGTTAGAGATATTAGTGGAAGAGGCAAATAAACACATTCATGAACTACAGCAAAGAAATTTAAACATTACCAAAAGAAACGCAATATGGGAGAAAATCTGCGATAGAATAAATGCAGTTGGTAAGACAAAAAGAACGGCAGATGAGGTTAAAAGAAGGTGGCAAGATATAAGGCAAAGAACTAAAGAAAAAGTGGCCTTTAATAAAACTTCGGCAAACAAGACAGGTGGAGGGAAGAGATGCTTCTAACCAGCATTGAGCAGCAGGTGCAGCTCACCTTCTGCGAGGAGCAGATAACTGGGATACTGGGGTCTGACACGCTAGAGCCAACTGCAGAACAAGGTAGGCGCACAATAAGAAACACTTTTTTCTCCATGAAAACACGTGATTTATTTATTATCACAAATAAAAAAATGAATGTGCCTCCTGTGGCAACCTTTTGCTGAATAATACTCGATTTAACATTCAAATAAAATATTTCTCCTTTTGCATGTGCTTGTGACCGGCTCCAAATCAGCCCTTAAGTTTCAACTATCTGGTTTTCATTCATTCCAAACAAATTTACACGAGTCCGAAAGACTCTCTCTGCGTATTCTTTGATTTTGGCGATGTCGCCTCCTTGCCACAATAACAGCAGCCATCGGTGCGTAATGCTGGGCAGATTAGAACCTTCCTTTCGAACGTATTAAATACAGACGCAATCACAATCCCCGCAATTACTTTCAGGGTTGGTAAATCTCATTGCGTGTGGTAAATGAACCTATTTGCATTTTCCCCTCCCAGTATTTAGCGCTTTCTGGCGGGTACGCCCCATATTGATTATTCATCAGAGCAAAAGTACTAAATGAACAGCGTGTGCTATTTTCCTCATTTGAGAGGCGCAGTCCTCTTTGCACGCTGTTAGTAAATCAGCTTGCACATTGGTTTGCGGGTGATGTCAAGTTTGCACACGTTTTTACGCACGCAAACCTTTAGTAAATCAGCCCCATACTGTATAGTTTTAAAATAAGTATGGTAATTAATTATCATAGAGTTAGTGAGTAATATGTGTAATCTACAATAAAATATAGATTTAAATATGTTTTATGATGTCTAAAGTCACAGATAGGTCACATGTTTCCGGCTGGGGCACAGTTTTTTCGTGCATTCACTCTCGCTATAAATTGTACATGCGCAGTTCGATCCTCTCAATACAGGAAATAGGAGCTGCAGCCACGGGGTGGCAGCAGAGAGCAACCGGCTCGCGGCACATCTGTCAAAGTGCACCAGAAGAAGTCCGCGGGAAGAGAGCGTATTTTCGCTAGCAAGAATGGAAAGAGAAAACTCTGTTCAATCATTAAAAGTAACGCCTTTGAGAGGAGAACATTGCAGGAGGAGTTTTATTCTATTTTGTTATGTTATATTTTATTATAACATGTTATTCAGCTCAGCAACAAAAACAGGCTTTTTTTAAATATACATATATTGATATTAATGTACGTATATTGATATCGTACTACATGTGCTTCTTGGTTTTTGTTGTAGCCCCCCCCCCCCCCCGGAGAAAAGTGGTGACTGTTCTAGGCTGAAGTTCTACAAGACTTATAGATGTCCAACCCCAGTTCCAGAAATTAGAGACACCATCTGATCTGACATAAAAACAGATCTGTTGACCACTCAAAGCCACATTCACCCATTCACTTACACGTTCATACGTTTATGCAGCACTCTTTAAAACGAGAGATCACTAAATAGATTCATTCAGAATAAACAGATTTCTCCAAATTCTCTGAACCTTTTTATGTAGATGATAAGATATCTCACGATGCTCTACAGGGGAACATTATTCTGAAACTGTTTGAAGCTCCGTTTTTGGTGAAACTGCCTCTCTTGATGTTTTGTTTTTACTCTGTCATGTCACTGACCAGTTGCCAGTTAACCTAATCAGTTACAGCATGTTCCTCCAAATGTTTTTTTTTTTTTTAATTAGTACCGTTTTGTTTCCCACATCCCAACTATTTAAGACTTTGTTGCTTCGCTCTAAATTAAAACCAGCTAATATTTTTCATAGTTAAAATATGGGTTTGATTTGCAAATCATGGCATTCTTTCTTTTATTCAGAGTCCAAACCTTTTTTGGAAACGCTGCAATATTCAGACTTACAGAGACATTAGCTAAAACACTACATGTTTACAGAAATGAATAAATGGTATATACGGTGTCATTTACTGTATAAGCACTCTTTTTTTTCCCCCCAGACATCCAAGAATGAAAACCTTGAGCCTTAAAATAAAATTGTGATCCTGCAAGTACTATAAGGACTCCTTGCTAACACTGCTAACACTGCTAACACTGTACGAACCCACAAACGGTCGCTACAAGCATTTTTCATTCTCTGGTCCATCGTGAAAAGTGTGAAAACCTGACTGACTTCAGGAAATCAATCAACACTAGTGCTTTAATGTTAATGTAATGTATGTGGTAATTACATATAAAATACTGGATGAAATAGGCTGATTTTTACACTTAATCCCTTTTCAGAAATGACATACATATTATTGTTGAACCTGTCAATCAGTTTTAGCGACGACCTTTAGACATTCAGACACCGATGATTCTCCTGTCAATGTTCCTCACGGTTTCAATCAGAAACCACGTCAAACTGACAGACAGAGCCATAATATATATAATAATAATAAATAATAATACATAATATTTCACTATCACATGAATGTGTGCAGTAGATCAAGTGAGGTATGAAAGCTCTCACAGTTTTCCCCCAGAATCATATTGTATCATCACTGAAATACACATCACACATGCAGATGTTGCATAAAAGAAACAGGCAGTGAATGGAAGTAGCTGGAAATATATATATATTTTCTTTTTGATCAAATGTTTAGGCTTATTTCACTGTTATTTTAACATCTTGGTGACTTATTTATCATGCTTTAAAGGCACTGCAGTATTATTATATTTCTCAACTTAACGAAAAAAAGAAGAAAAGAAATAAATGCATTATTTTAACCCAAGGATGCCACCATCACCACTGCAGAAGACATTTAAAATAGTGATATATAAACAGACATAGAGGAAAAAGTTCCAACTACAATTAAAAAAACGTTTGAAATGCTTTTGTCTTATTCATTCGGCTCAGGCATCAGGAGAAAACAAAGAGTTGTGCTGCAGCTCTTTGTTAGAGGTAAAAACATGGAGGAGGAAGGTTTGACAGCAGCGATGTGCTTATTGACTTAATCATCCCTTCAGTCAGATTCCTGAGAACAGCTGATAATTTTATAGTGTATATTAACACGCCGCTGCTGCGCTTCTGTCAGGTGATGCGGCTGCTGCAGTTCAGGTTTGTAGTACGACGACTGTCACACGATGTAATGCCAAAGCACCACAGGAGCTCATTCAGATGTGATGCTGACATATACACCTGCTTGATAATTAGTGGAAAGTAGATGTTTAAAAGGTGTTAAACACACATACCGGCAGGGAAGTCCTAGATTGATATATATATCACATCTTCAGTAAAGTGGCGGCTGGTCTCTCTGCAGAAGTAAGACATATTAACCCTTTTCCTATGCTGTCAAGTGTTTGGACCATCCTTCCTCATAGTACAGCGTGAGCTGTCCGTTGTCTAAGAATTTTATTTTATTTTATTTTATTTTATTTATTTAAAGGACTGTGTGCAGTGGCATTAAAAAGATGGCTGCACCAGATTTAGCACCAAGCTAATTTCCATCTGTAGTCCTTAACACAGATAAACAGTAAGACAAGAAGGCAAAGAACATAAAATGCAATAAAAATAAAATTGCAAAAACAATTGGATAAATTTACAATGGCCTAAATAACAATAAAAATGACTACTCTTTACAATGCATCCTGTACAGAATAATGCGAGAATAGATGATAGATATGGAAGATACAGAATAGATGCTGAACACTCTAAACTGAAGATGAGGCACATGGAGTTAAGAAAAAAAGTCATTAATTGAGAACTGTCCTTCTCACTCAGGTAAACAATCACATGATGCACGGTGTGCATGTGAGGTCAGATGGACAAAACTGAATTTTTTGTGCTGTTTTATTGTTTTTTTGTGTGTGTGTGTCTCTTGGGTGACTCTTCACAGCTGAACTCCCCAGTATAGATTTTTTAAAGCAGCCAAGCTGCCAGCTCAGCCAAAAATCTCCACCTCACACATCAGTGGGGGGGGGGCTGAGAGAGAAAATCTGTCACATAGCTTTCAACCAAATCTCCTAAATTTGTCTGGGCTGGCCTGATAGCCTAAGTGGAGCAGAATCTGATCGGAATCATATTGTTATTGTGTGCATCATCCCTAATGGCTAAAGTTAATTACTGCGATATTTCATCAGTTTTAAAGACAAAGGGACGCCGTTCGCTGTCAGAGGGGTTGGTGCCGGAGGCAGGACATGACGGCGAGCGAGAACGGACAGATTGCAGAAACGACGGCAGAAGATAACCACAATCCATCTGTCCTCATTTGTGTCTTTCTGCCAAATGCTCCAAACTGAAGAATAAATAGTATGAAAAGCAGCAAACTTGTGCCTCTTAATTATCTGGAAGTCAGATCACCAAGGAGAAAAAGAAATTATCTTTGCTTCCCAGCAAAAAAATAATAACACATGTGAAACTGCAAATAAAGACAAGGTAAAAAAAAAAAATGTTTTAAAAAAGTATTTCCACAGTAAGTGGTAGTTTTATAACAGACACACAGTTTGCTACATGGAACTTATGAATCAGCTCATTATATTAGTTGCATATACTGCACCCTTCCCAGACTGCATCAGTGTGAATTCATACAGCGGCATAATTTAAGGCACGCCTCAATGTGTTTGTGTGTGTGTATATGTGTGCGTTTAGATGTGTTAGATGTGTTGTCCTCATCAAATGTGATCACACACAAATATCCTGAGATCTGTTCTTCCCGCTGCTCGTCTTGGCGCAAACAAAAGAAAGAGGAACAAAAAACTGATGGGTGAAAGAATGAGAGCAGCAAAAGAGAAAGGGAACAAAAAATGAGGGTGTGTGAGAGAATAAAAATGCAACTGTTCACACGCATATTGTGTATTTTTGTGTGTGTGTGTGTGCGTATGCCTGTGTTTATCTACCGTGTTTGACCCACTTCAGCAAAGACGGAGGCTCGGATCGTTGAAGGTGGCGACGGTGGGGGGGGGGGCAGCTAAAGATACGTTAGTTTCTGTACACGCAGACCGTCCGTGTACCGACACAAACACAGAAACATCCCCAAACAGCCTGTCCTCATTAGACAATCCCCTTCTCTCTCTCTCTAAAGTACCTTCTCTATATATAGCTCCTGCCCTGCCACCTTCCCCACAGGGCACATAGAGGCCGGTCAAGGTGGGACCCCTGTCTTACAGGGATACACCACAACCTAACACACACAAGCATTCACACACACACACACACACACACACACAACTCACACAGGACCCAAAGCGTATGGGACAGCATGTTACACTAAAAGGAAGTGTGCCGGGAGCGCCCGAAGCCTCGCCGGAGGTGATTTGTGAACGTGTGTGTGTGTGCGTAGATGCATACGTGTTAATGTGGATTCAGGGTGCGCCTCCACTTTTGTCAGTACTTTTCACACTTGGATTTATTTGTTCGAAAAGTCAGAACATAAAAAAAGATAAAGATAAATACCGCCTTTGCATCTTTGAGCATTATCTCTTGATTGGCACTGCTTTATCCCTGGTGCGATGTTAGGGTCTTTTGGACCCATTTTCAATCTTTACTAAAATAAGAAAATCATACAAGTAATACTTTTTTTCAACTTGAAACTCATTGTCCTTGGCTTATTTTATGTGAGGGGCATGGAGGATAACTTTTTTGGGGGGAGCTCCCACTCTACAGCCCTGAGTGCACCTTACTATCCCACAACCACCCTTGATCAAAGGGGGTGGGGTTTCGCTACCACGCCACCCACAACACAAATCCCACAATCAAGCCCCTGTGTGAAATCAATTCCATGCAATAAATATCAATAGTACTGAAGGCCTGCTTTCCTTTATTTATAAGCAAGTTGACTGCAGTATTGATCATAACTGTTTTACTGTATGTGATGTATTTATAGATAATATAGAAGAGGTCAAGGTACATGGTACCTGATATGGTCTAATAATAGTATCAATAGTGGCTTGGAGGTCAGACTCCACCCCCTTGGACCAATGTAGATTGGGGACTGGTCAGAAACCACCCACAAGCAACAGCCTGGTGAAGACAGTGTGTCTTTGGCCCTCACAAGGGCTAAGTTGTGGGATTCGTCGCATGCATGATGGCAAAACTCCGCCCCCCAAGGTGACAGTCAGTACAGGGAAGGTCAGTGACATCACAGCAATGCACCAGTAACCCTCCAGTGAAGACAGCGTGTCTCTAGCCCACACAGAGGCTGAGAAAGTGGGATTCGTGGCATGCGTGATGGCGAAACTCCGCCCCCAAAGGTCGAGGTCATCATAGGGAGGTTTCAGTGATGTCACAGCTTCCCACCAGTAACCCTCCAGTGAAGACAGTGTGTCTCTAGCCCACACAGAGGCTGAGAAAGTGGGATTCGTGGCATGCGTGATGGCGAAACTCCGCCCTCAAAGGTCGAGGTCATCATAGGGAGGGTCAGTGATGTCACGGCTTCCCACCAGTAACCCTCCAGTGAAGACAGTGCGTCTCTAGGCCACACAGAGGCTGAGAAGTGGGGCTGGAAAAAAGCGTTTCAAATAGGCTCCGCCCCCTCAGGTTGGAGAAACCTAGTGGTAGGTCAGTGACCTAAAGGACATCCTCAAGTTTCCTCCGGTGAAAACAGAATGTCTCTAGCCTGCACAGGGGCTGAATTATGGTATGAAACCCCTTAACACCCCGAGAGTGCAGAAAATCCTAACATCACACAAGGGTTATAAGTGCAAATGAGTGAAGCCGTTGGCTTCATCAGCAGATCTTTGAATGGTAGAAATGAGGTGAGGAGTCGAGGTCCATTACGGCTGCTATTATCCGACCGAAAGAGCTGCCGTCGCAGACCCAAATGCTCATGTTAGCTGGACTTTCATCCACTGGCAAAAGGAATTACAGGCAAAATTTGAAAAATCACTTTATAGAAACTGCTGTATGCAAGCAACTCTTTTTCTATTAAATTGCATGAAAATGATTAAATGCAGCAGCTTGGTATCATCAGGAGGTGGTGACTCTCATTCATCCAGGTCAAGATAATCCTAAAATGTTTGTATAGAAGCAGTAAGGTTATAGATCAAGCATCTGAGCTGCGTATCTCTCAACTCTTTGGTGCCACAGCTCTATTTTGAAAAAAGGGCCTCTGTTTGCAGAGGTGCTGAACATCTTTACATTTTGCTTTAAAAGTTACCGCCGGTCAGCGGAGGGAAACAAGGACTCATGAGTTAAACCTCAGTCTGGATTGTAAACCTGCAACCACGCTAACAGATGACATACGTGCACACGAGAAGCAAATCCATGCCAACGGTTTTGTCGTACGTGTGCCAAAAATATGCAAAATCTGTGCACAGATTAACAAGTGACCTTTTTCTGAAACAATGTGTGTGCAGGAGTTCAGCGCAACTGCAGAGATGCTGTCGATGCTACTGCAGATGACACTTCCTGATCAATACAGTATATTCTAATACCTGCGAGAAGCTCAACGGGGTTGAGTTGAGCTGTAGGACTCAGTCATACTTGAGTCTCTTGTGTGAGTCTCATCATGTGATTTGGTTTAATCATCAATACAGTTTGGTAAGGTTTGGGGAAAAAAATAGAAAAGGTTTTGCATTAAACACAGTTTAGCCGAGCTATGGTCATAAATAGTCATAAATCAACTCTTTTCTTTGTCCAAATTTACATATTAGGGGAATCGATCTACCGTCTAAAGCAGTGGTTCTCAACTGGTGGGTCGCGACCCAAAAGTGGGTCACAGACCCGTTTTCAGTGGGTCGTGGGCCTTTGCCTGTGGAAGGAAATGCTAAAAAAAAAAAAAAAAAAATGCGTGTCATTCATACTCCTCAACAGTAGATGGCGATAATGTCCTGTAATGTGAGTTGACACCCGCCAGTTTACACCATAGAAAAAAAAACTGCAAAGTTTGTTTACATATGTTGAGCAGGTGAAACACAGATACAACCAAGAATATATGAGATATGGATTTTCTTATCTTGAAGACAAAGGTCAGTGATGGTTATTCAGATAAAACTATATATTTAGAGTTCTTTTTGAAACTACTGCTCAGTGGTTGCACTGTTTTATTTCATGTTTGTGCATAAAAGCACTGTTGAGTCTTAAAAATGGCTGTTACTGAAATGTTCTGATTGTTATGTCAGCTTTATGATTAATGCTTAAATAAGTGACTAGATGGTTTTAATAGGAAATTGTTATATATTCAGGAAGTGGGTACTCAACAAATGCTACATATCTGAGTTATTTTTGAAACTACTGCTCAGTGGTTGCACAGTTTTATTTCATGTTTGTGCATGTTGAGTCTGTTAAAAAAGGCTGAAGTTACTAAAGTGAAGTGTTTTGGATTTAATTAAAATGCAGCCAATTGAGCATCAAAGGGAATATTTCCCACTTGAAGTCATTTTGGTTCACCAATAAACTTATTTTTTTTTGTGTTGGCATTCTGTAATATTCTATTCTACTATCTCTGATTCAAACTGCACGATCTTTTCATTCAATAAATTTGAGAAGTTGGAAATGTTCCTTGATTTGGGTCGCGGCTTGTCATTGAGGGTGATGGTGGGTCCTGAAGCCGGACCAGTTCAGAACCAACTGGTCTAAAGTTTGCTAACCTCGCTATGATAGGTGGAAATAAGGCCCGCTTTCAGTTTGTTGGTATTGTGCTTTTCTCATTGACCTATTACACCACAAACCAAAACAACGGACAGATATTTGGTTGAACTGGTTAGAACCACATCACCCAGTTGTGTCCATGCAACTATGAGAAGTTTGGTTCCTTTAGATTTCTGGGATGTTTACATGCATTTTGAAGCTACAGTTTCAGTCAGACTTATTCAAAACTTTTGTTGTTTGGTTTTGTTCATCTTAATCATCAAATAAGCTCATATAAGTGAAAAGCTGAGAACGAGAGCAACAGAAGATTATTTTAAAGGTAAACAGTGATAACACCATCTGTTTATTGACTTTATGTGATGTAAATTAATAGATATTAACCGCTAATACTGTCAATACTGAAAGCTCCTTTTGTCACATTGAGTGTTAAATGACACAGTTCCACAGGCTGAAGGGGACATACGGTACCTAAATTCAGTAAAAACTGGGAACCATTAAGAAATAATTCTAAATGAATTATATCAGAATCTGTTAATCTGTTGTCTGATACCCTAATTAATTGAAGAATAAGCCAAAATTGCAGTTTGCAGGACATTTAAATGCCACCGACTCCATTAACTTGTCTTTTAAATGGTAAATGGACTGCACTTATATACCGCTTTATCAGCACCGAGGTGCCCTCAAAGCGGTTTACATTAGGCCTCACATTCACCCATTCACACACACATTCACACACTGATGGCCGAGGCTACCACGCAGGGTACCACATGCTCACCAGGAGCAACTTGGGGTTCAGTATCTTGCTCAGGGATACTTCGACATGTAGCCAGGGGAGCATGGGAATTGAACCGGCAACTTTCCGGTTACCGGACAACCCTCTCTACCACCTGAGCCACAGCCGCCCCCCACATTTGTTAAGACAAACAAATATGCAACTCGAGTTTATTCATGAATAAACTTTCAGATACGTTGGTCCATCTAGTAACACCCCCAAGAATTTCCTCTTTCAAGACCTAAGATGTTCTTAATAGTGGAATTATGTGAAGAGGGACCACCATCAAAAATGTATTTCCTCGAGAGCATTCGTTTGATTGTGTGAAGGGACGAACAAATCAAAACCTTAAATACAACATAATTTTGACACTTTGCTTCGAGCAACTCAAACAAAGTCTGAAAAGACAAGTTCAAATTTTCTGTGACATCACAGACCCAGATAGTCCTGGGCGATATGGAAAAAATCATATATCACGATATGGACTGTTTTATATCACGATAACGATATATATCACGATATACCATAATAAAATATGTTTTCAGTTATTCTCTGAAAAGTTTGACAAAAATTTCATTGCTTACTTTTCAACTTTATTTTGAAAGGACATTTAGCTGAACTGTCACAAACATACATTTTAGTGCAGCAAAAACAGGTAGGTACAGAGGTACAGTAGCTTTCACATTTTTTTTAAAGTGCATAACAGTTTCTGAGAAGAAAAACACATTTTTGCACTGAAGTTCAGCTATAAAAAAATAAACACAAATTATTTTTTAACTTTCTGAAATCTGTAACCTTGTAGTGCAAAGTTTGCAAACCAATATAAAGTGTCTAAAGTAAACATCAGGGTTGAAGAGAACTCTGTTTAAGGCATTAACCATGAATAAAAGTGCAAACATAAAAGGCTACTTTGTAGAAGTAGATATGATTCTATCAAATTTATCATTGCAGGTTATTTAATTACATATTTACTGTAATAATTGATAAAATTAGGTTAGAAACGATAGAAACGATAGAAGAGAAATGGCACGATACACACTTTTCTATCGTCCCTACGATATGTATCGTTATATTTTCCAGCACTAGACCCAGATAAGATCCAGTTTCACCATTTTTCACTTCACCTTAAACTGTGTTTATACAGAGACATTAAATATCTTCTGTTCTGCAACTAAAAAGTTACTGACTGAAACTAAATCCTCTCATATTTTGCTTCTGTACTCATTTGCCTTTTTTTGTGACATGCATAAGAAATTATTCAAAGAGTGGCCGAAGTTAACCAGTTAAATCAGAGTTAAATCTGGATTACTTCCCTTCCCTTTCTGTCTCTCTCCTTATTCCCTCCATCTTCTTCACCTCCTCCACTGCCGTGTCACATTCTGCCTTTCTGTCACCTCCCACACCCCCACACTCTCATTCCTCTCCGCATGTTTTGCCCTTTGGCTCTATCTCTCTCTCTACCTCTATTTGCTGACCGTTACAAAAATCCATAATGTGGGGAAGTCTCTAACGCAGGAATGACTTCTCTTTGACTGATGTGCCTTCATTCGCAGCAGCGAATCATTCTCAGCGCACACACACACACACACACACATGGACATATTATCCATGCGTCCAAATGATGGATGATGCATGAACATAAACACTGCCTACCCAAAGACAATGACATACAATTGCAGGCTAATGTTTTGTCTTTGACATATTTAGATTTGGTTACGGTGCGCATTCTGCTTATTTAACATCACATTTACTTCCTTCCAGAGTTACAATCGTTATTTTTTGCCAAGATCTCGTACTGATAATGGGAGAATAGTATTGCTGCATCAGATCTTCTCCAGTACTTCCCAACGGTTGTCACCGAGGTAAAGGTCGGGGCAACTGGCGCCCAGTTCATGCATGCATCATGCTTCCACTCTTCCTCAATCTGAGCACAATAAATGCTGGCAATGTCACCTTTGGAATATCCCCATGACATCAGGAAAGAAAGAGAGAGAGAGAGATTTAGCATATTTAGGTGCTTGGTTGACCAATTTTTTTTTTTTTTTTTTACCTAGACCTGACTAAGCGAGGCAACCCCAACATCATAACACCGCCCACACAGGCATCACTCTACCTGCTGCTGTTCTGACCCTGATGCTCCCGTCACTCTAGAACAGAATGAATCTGTCCAATCTCTTTCATTTATTTTCCCTGACAAATTTAAGCATTTATTTTTGTCATTTACCTACAATAATAAGGGTGCTTTGAGCTCTCGAGGGAGCACTTTAACCATTAAACATTGCAGTGGACCTCCACATTAAACCACATAAACACATTTGTTCCTGGAAGATGATGGTTCACCACTTACCCCCCCCCCCCCCCCCCTCCCCAGGTTTTAATAATGAGTTAGAGAATCCTTAACCCAGTTTTAGCAGCTTCGGAAATCTCCTTCATTGTTTTCGACCTTTCTGAAACAGTTTAACATCTTTTCCACAGAGATGTGTCGCTGCATCAGTCAAGGATAAATGACTTGTTTCCAGCAGAAATCACTGCGGTTCTTTTCAAACAGGAAAGTACTGACCCACATGCATTCAAAGGGACACGTGACCAGACAATAATGTAGCTATGTGTGAAAAATTACGCACAAAATACGCATGTGGATGAGAGGGTGAATGAGTTTGGCATCAGCAGGGAGGATCTAGATTTCCTGCTGCATCGATCTAGCAACACTAATACAAACACGCACAGCTACCGCCATATGCCTCCAGCCCACCCCTCCCGTTACACGCGCAACACACGCAAGGAATACCGGGGCATGCCCCGGCGACGCACGCAGCTGTCAGCTCCGCTTCTAGAGACCCTGCGAGTTCATTGGGCGCAGCCAGCGCATCTCCGCGTGTGACAGGCCGCGTGCGTGGAAGCGCCAGCCCTGCTGTGACCCGATAAGCACGACAATCTGTGCGCGCTCGGTTGGATCGCGACCGGAGAGAGAGGAGCCCCTCCTCGCGTCGCCGCAGCCGCCCACGCCAAACGCAGAACCCGACGCTCTAAACACATTAAATATTCCATAATCCAGCTGTGCAGTAGCTTCATTAGAGCAGCTGTGCGTGAGGACGGACACGCAGCCCAGCATCCACAAACTCCATTTTGTCTCGTTTGACACTCAGGGAAACAAGAGGGGGAAGCCAGGGAGACCTTTAAGGAGACGTGGGGGGAGGGATGCGCGAGGGAGAGGCAGAATCACCCCCTGACATTCAGGCCTGATTGAAAAAAAAATAAAAAATAAAAACATAGACTTTAAAAAGATGATCCAACACGTTCACTTTGCAAATATCAGAGTTGGTTCATCAAATAGGCTCGTGCTACTATGAAGCCAAACTCACGGGGGTTCAGGGTGCGCATTTGGCCTGGCAAACTTGTCAGCCTACCTGCTATTCAAACCAATCGATTATCTGACTTTGACTGAGACTTGATTAAAAAAGAAACGTAAAAAAAAAAGTAGGCCAACGATGAAGGCGGACCGTCCTTCACGGGAGACTCACCGTAAAAAGCCCAGCTATAAATACTAAATACTATGATTAAAAAATAATTAAGCCTCCCATAGCATCATATCCTCCCCCCCCCCCTCTTCTCCTCCATACGAGCATAATTGCACACACGCAGCATCATCCTGTGACACCGTCCGCATCCGCGGCAGCACGACGCCAAACGATCCGCGGGGCCGCGCGTAAACGGTGAATTTACCTTTATGTCTGCCTTTGGCCGTCATCGTCACACTGCTGGATGTTTCATCGGAACAAGATGCTCATCTCTCCTCTCCTCTCTCCCTCAGTGCCTTTCCTCCTCTCTGCCGCTCTCGGCTGTGCCTCTGTGGGGTATTATTCAGTAGCGCGAAACCACCACTAGGAGCGGAGCGCGTACTGTCGCGCAGCTGCCGCGTCCATACACAGAGGAGGAGACCCCCCCCCCCCCTCCCTCTGTTAGAAAGTGGGGGGTGATGCCTCGGTGAGGGGGTGAATTCTAATAGAATAACGAGGGAAGACCCTGATTGTGGCGTATTGTGCTGGATACCCCCCCACCCCCACCCCCACCCCCCCTTCCCGTCCATCACTCAAGAGGTTCAGAGGCGCATTCATGGTGACTCTTATCCTCCTTTTATTTAGGTGGCACGAAAATCTACTCAGAGCAAAGCAACGTGCAAAATAAGAAACACTGATGCAACAACATGAATGCAAACATTAAAAATAAAAATAAAAACCATGATTTACAGCAGAATTATTGTCACAGAGGAGCTCTCACTGCCTACATTTGATCAGCCGGTCGGCGTTGCTGTCGGACATCCTGGAGTCGGGACGGGACCAGAGTCGAGGGGGGGGGGGGGGAGGGGGGGGGGGGGGTAGGGGGGATGGAGGGAGGGGGGCTCTTCCGTCAAGGGCCGAGATCGTGCTGTCGGGTCCTCAGGCAGGCGTCGACAACGTGCGCGGTCGCTGGATGCTTCTGCTGCAGCAGCATCAGTGGGGGGGGGGGGGGGGGGGGGGGGGGGGGGGGTAGACAGATACCTAGAATATTTTCTTTTTCTTTTCTTTCTTTCTTATTCTTTTTTTTTTTTTTTGATAAGGGGCGGGGGAATGGGGGGGTGTAGGGGTTCAGGGTAGACTCCTGAGGTGAGTCAAGACGCGCGCGCAGGCGCCCCTCCCCTCTTCTGGACCTGCAGCTGGCAACACCCCAGGATGGCGAAACAAGGAACTCCCACGCAGATTCACGCACATGCGGGAACGCTTTACAGCCTATGCACACGCACGCACACACGCAGACTCATACTGCCATCCTGTGGAGACATTGATTGCAGGGCTTCCCCTGTGGAGGGGGGCACTTGTGTTTGACAGACAGTCACGTGAGCTCACAGCAAAGTGTTTTGCACGTACATGAACAAACCCAAAGACTGGAGGCGACGTATGAGCTGACAAGTCACGTGTTTGGTATATTGGACATCACATCTATCGATAAACGCCTGACTGGGAGTTAAATTCGTTTCGTCCCAAGGCCTGGTGTTTATATATAGATAGATACATAAACTTTATTACAGACTCAAGGTCCAAAAAGCACACATAAAAACATAAAAATATATATGAATGGAAATACAAATTTATAGTAACTCTACTCAAAAAGAAACACAAGACACAGTTAAAAACCAGGCTGTGAACTCTTGGCATCTAAAATGACTGTTCTGTTTTTGTTAAATAATAAGTTGTTGTGGGGGTGCTGGTTTTACTTCCCAGTCAGAATCCAGTTTTGGATTTTATTTTATTCTTTTGCTTGTTTTGTTTTGTTTTGTTTTTAAGAGACAACAGCATGGCACCATCTGACTCACACTCACCGGCCACTTTATTAGGTCCACCTTGCTAGTACCGGGTTGGGCCCCCTTTCGCCTTCAGAACTGCCTTAATTCTTCGTGGCATAGATTCAACAAGTTACTGGAAACATTCCTCAGAGAGTTTGGTCCATATTGGGTGCATTTACATGGGAAGTTTAATTCCTCTTTAATTCAGAATTAAAGTTAAATCCGAATAAAAGTTACCATGTAAACACTTAATTCCATATGAAAATGTCAATTCCGAATTAAACTTGATTCCGAAGTAAGTGGCTGGTTTATTCCCATTTTAATTCCGCATTAAAGGAGCCGTTTGTAAGATTATGGCCAAAACTGGTACTGCAGTCACTTTCAAATTACTATTGAGCGGCGTGTACCCTCCCCCTCCTCCCCGACCAGAGGTTGCCAGGTCGGCTGCAGAATGCAGCAGGAACGTAGGCTGCCATGGCAAGCGACGAGTCCTACACAGTAAGTTTATTTTCTGTTAATTATATTTAATGCTTTATGAAAGATCTTTTCTTTCTTTGATCTTTCGTAACTAGAGGAAATATTTTCCCGTTGAGGCGTTTCGTAACCTGAAAGTTTCGTATGTAGAGGCGTTCGTAAGTAGAGGTACCACTGTATACCACTGTTATTGTCCAGTAAATTAGCGTTAGCCAAACATTTAGCTATGAATCTTACCTGTCCAGGAGAAAATCAGCAACGTTGGCGTCTGTCTTCAAATTCTTCTCCGCTTTCAGCCGTCTCCATCTATCAAAAGCATCTCCTATACAAATCCTTGTTTTATTTCGGACCTTGTCACGACGTAACTCGGATTCATAACGAGGTCTTTTAGGTTTTGGAAAGCTAGATATTTTTTCATCCAACACGTTCGTAGCGGCTGCTGCGATAATAGAGCCGAGCTGGCAAACCGGATGCCGAAAAACACTACTGACTTCGTGATTGGGAGATAGGTGGAGGGTGGCGCTTCAGGCCAAAACAAAAAATGACAACATCAACATCAGTTGAGGGCTGCAACTCCTCTTTTTAAACGGGATATCCTGGCTTGAGTGCTGTTGTCAGTGACATAAGTATTTGAAATGAACATGATTTTTAAATGTCTGTTGACATATCGGGGTCATTTTATGATTCGTTTTATTAGATCTCTTACATACGGCTCCTTTAAGTAATCCCGCGGTCATGTTTACACTCATTCCTGTTTAAATTAATTCCCGTCTTTCTGCGCATGCTAGTTCTCTTGCCCGTCTGTCGCGATGACGCTTATATTCCGCGCTGGGCTTGTTTTTAAAATGGCAGCCCGCAGTAAACGGTGTTCAAGAGCAGAGACGATTTATTTAATAAATAGCTTGGAGGAACTGGAAATAATTAAAAGAACAGATGGCAGGAAACATAAAAATTGTGAGCTTTTCAAAGCGGCCAGGTTAAATGAAGGAGGTTTCACAGATAGAGACGCCACCCAGGTCAAAAATAAGTGAAATGTTGTTGCTAACCGAGTTAGCTAAGTTTGTTTTCTTCCAGTAGATGTAAAGACGTCCGCCCCCCCCATCCAATCAGAACCCTTCCCAACCCCCAGACCTAAAAGCGGAGTTGGATAAAGCCGAACAAACGTGTTTATCATGTAAACCTTAATTCGGAATTACTATTTCCATGTAAACTCGAAGGAAAATAGTTTAATTCGGAATTATTTAATTCCTAATTATTCATTCGGAATTAAAAAACATCATGTAACCGCAGCCAATGTCAACAATCTCCTCTTGAACAGAAACTGGAAGATGATTTTGATTCCTGCATTTTAGAATGAACTTGAAAACATTTTCTTTGAAACTAGTGGGAGGATTTTCATCAACTTTTTCTGTCAAAGGTTCATCTGAGTCATTACCAACCACCACATTTTCACTTTCATCACAGTCATTGTCAGAACCAGTGAAGGTTTTATGAAAGTACACATATAATTTTAAAGTTGGCTTCATGTGCATGAATAAGTCCAATGTGTTGAATCAGTTTAATGAAGGTGAATGCAATACCAGCGTTGGTATCGATATTATCGATATTTAGATCGATCCGCCCACCTCTACCCGTGGCCGCAGGGCAGACGTCCAGGCCCACTACCCAATACCCAAAATCTGCGAGATACCAGTACCGCAAGATACCGAATTTGTGGAAAGCGCAAGAGACACGCCCATTGCCGCGCCCACAATGTGAGTAAGGGAGTCGGCATAATGGGTAGCAGCTTTTGGGAACGAAAGATTGCATTAGCGGTTGGCAGAGGCTCCTAAATCTGCAATTTGCAGGTATTGGGTAGCAGGAGGTGTAAGATATAGCCCATAATGTGCAAATTGAAAATTAATTTGAACTGATCAAGCTCAAATTAAATGTTTAACTGATTTGCCAGCATACTAACTGGTGTTCAAATATATATTGTGTGTGTGTGTTACTCTACCGCAGGTATGTAACTGAGGTTCTGGGTGGCGAGACCGATATCTCCCGCTCAGTCGTACTACCTGCTCTCTGCCACCTAGTGGGGCAGATTATCCAAAAATTTCATAAGAATCTTTCACTTGGTGATACAAGCACCAAAATTGGCAAGATGACGTTCACGATACATATTCTAAGAAAAGTACGATATCCAACATGAAATTTATTCTCGCAACAATTGAATCATAGACAACTGGACTTAGATTTGTCTAGAAGTCTTCTAGACAAATCTAAGTCCAGTTGTCTATGATTCAATTGTTGCGAGAATGGAACTTACCTGGATAAATGAGAATATCCACAAACATGACATTTAATATGGCTGCCAATTTGCAAGATGGCCGCCAGAGCAAATTTGAAAAAATTTACTTGTTGAAGTGGAACTCAAATAAACACAATATTTTTATGGTCCAAATACCAAATGAATGTATTTTTATGTATTAAATCCAATAATGAATTCCAAATTCCAATATGGCCACCATTTTTCAATACGGCACCTGATACATTATTATATATTGGTTTTTTTTAACAGAAAACTTGTATAAGCTACCTGGTGACAAAGTTTACTTGTCCACTGCTATGTATTTGTTACATTACTGTAGTACAAATATTAATGTTGTTGGTTTGTATTACCTCATGAGAGTGATGTCATAGCACAACCAGGGCACACTGGTGACATCACTGCTGTGAAACTCAGCATGGGGTTCAACGTCGGCTTGTAGTGTACTTAAATGTAGTTATTTTAATTACTGACTGTTGTAGTGTTAAATAGGCAGTAGTATACATAAGTGTCCCAAATGCTGTCTAATAAGCCCCTTATACATCTCAACTAGTATAGAAGTGTAGTTAGTTGTAGTGTAGTTGTTAGATAGTACACACTGTCTCACCAAAGACCTCAAAGACATTTGAGGAATGTGCTGTCCGTGATGTAGTGCCAAAGATTCGGAGTTACTCATCGAAGTATGAGCGAACAGACATCGTGTTTGATGTCTACAAGACTTCAAACCTCAAGGCTGAAACAAGATCAAAGCGAGGCAAATGAAGTCGCCGTTGAGTGACAGACAAAACCAAGGTGCCACCCATCTGGTCCGGCTTTCTCCGAGACAGTGACAATAGACAGAAATGTTTGAGTATCTAGCAGGACAAGATTGTATCCACGTGTCCCAACGATGTCGTAGTTGTGACCAAAGGAGAGAAGGTCTTGTCAAACAAACCCATCAACTTTGAAGGCCTACAACCTTGCAATCATGAAGAAGCTGACTTCAGGATTTTCACACATGCCCTCCATGCAGCCAAGCAGCAGACAAAGTCTGTGTTGATCAAGGCATGTGACACAGACGTTCTTGTCAGAGCAGTTGGGGGTCTTTGCGAGTCTTCAGGATGCTGGCTTGGAAATGATCTGGGTTGAAATCGGCCGGGGGCGGTCCATTATATGGTTCCCAACCATGACTTGGTGAGGAAACCTCGGCCCAGAGAAATCCAGTGGCATGCTCTTCTTTCGAGGTAGAGGCAAGACAACAGCATGGCAAACATGCCTGTCCTCAGCCAGTACCCACCTACCATAGAGGATGCCGACCTTGACATTCTTGAAAGGTTTGTTGTCACTATGTATGACAAGCACAGCAACACTACAAAGATTGATGAAGCAAGACTGCACTTGTTTGCTCGGAAACGACGGTCCTACGATTCTATCCCACCAACTAGTTCATCGCTTGTTCAGCATGTCAAATGGTCAACCTTCCAAGTTGGAACAGTCCTGCCAAATGCATTCTGAAAGCCCTGGCAACTGGGGCTCGAGAAAGCAAGGGGAATCCTGGGAAGTTTTGTGGTCAACCCTTCCACCCATCGCTCAGTCCTGCCAACAGCTGACAAAATGCCGCTGCGCTGGTGAATGTCGGGGGCCATGCAAACGTTATTGTTACACTCTGAACTCCACACAACCTGCAAATGTGTTCCTGCACATGTAAAGAGTAAAACAATGATTCAGGCTAAATTCAGTTCAAGCTATTGCATTTCTGTCATGGAAAATTTGTGATACCATATCGGTAACTTCACTGAGACATTTATGCATGTATAATTCACATAATAGCTACATGCTAACTACAGCTAAGTAAGCAGCATTGTAAATGAAGCTAAGTTAGACACATGCTAATCACAGCTAAGTATGCAGCATTGTTAATGAGGCTAACGTAGACACATGTAGCTATGTTAGCCTCATTAACAACGCTGCATACTTAGCTGTGATTAGCATGTGGCTAACTTAGCTTCATTTACAATGAAGCTAAGTTAGCCACATGCTAATCACAACCACATGCAGCCTCATTAACAATGCTGCATACTTAGCTGTGATTAGCATGTGGCTAACTTAGCTTCATTGTAAATGAAGCTAAGTTTCATGCTGTGGTTAGCATGTAGCTACGTTAGCTTCATTAACAATGCAGCATTGTTAATGAGGCTAACGTAGCTACATGCTAACCACAGCTGAGTAAGCAGCAATGTAAATTAATTAAGTTAGCCACATGCTAACCACAGCTAAGTAAGCAGCATTGTATATGAAGCCAAGTTAGCAACATTTTAACCACAGAAATGTTAGCTCCATGCTAACATCCATGTTCATATAGATCAGCTGTATAGATGGTGTTTAGGGTTAGCGATAGATTAGAGGTCAGAGGGTCATTTTTTCCTAATTTGATGCAAACATCTCATTAACATCAGATTAAGTTAAACAAGAAAAAAAATCAAAAGGATTTCTAGTTTAACATCACTAAAACTTAATTTGTGATAGGAAGAATGACATCAGTTTTCTGAGTCAGTTTGATTGGGTTTTGACTCCAAATATTCACAGTAACATTCATTATATCTCTGATCAACATCCTGGATGTTTGCAGCAGGACATTTAATGTTCCACAACATCTAACCCAGCCAGAAGTTTCAGTTTCACCAATGAAACCTGATCCAGACAGCGATTATGTGATGTGAATCTGTGACAGATGACAGTTTTAACTGTGGAGACGTTTCCTGCGTCCACCCAGAACTTCAGTTCCCTCATCTAAACTGTAACCCCTAACCCCATAACCCTAACCCCTAACCCTGTAACCCAGAACTTCAGTTCCCTCATCTAAACTGTGGCGTCCTCAACCCTGAACTTCACTGAGACTCATCTGGATGAAGAAGATCAGCTGTGAACCTGTCAGATATCAGGATCAGTCATTTTATTAGGACTTTGAAACGTAGCTTTTCTTTTGTTGTCATTCTGAATGAAGCAAACACAGTATTTGCCTCTGATCTCAACATGTGAATAATTTAATTTTGTTAAATATCTTTGGTTTCTAACACTTTAACATTCAGCTGCTGCTGTACAGAAGTATGACACAAACACAGTTCCTTTCAGAGAAAAGTCTGGATACAAAACACATAGATTTAGTTTGTATTTTAATAATTCTTTATTCATATTTGGTACAAGTATTTCAAATTTGTTGAAAGAAAAAAAATGGAGTAAATTGTTGAAAAACCATAAAAGTGGGGGAAAACTGGAGCGCCTGGAGAAAACCCACCACCACAGAGTCTGTGGTGCCTTTTTTTTCATCTTCTTGTTCTTAAATCTGGTCTCGGTTCTTCTTCTGGTCCTTGTACTGGCGCCTCCACGATGGCGTCATGAATTTCTTAAAGCGCCTCAACAAGGAAACCTTCTCTGGTTTTGGTTTTTCTTTTTCATTGTCCTCCACCAGTTCAGAGACGTCTTCTGGTTCCAAGACTTCAGTTTCTGCCAGAACCTCAGAACTTTCTTCTGATGGTGACACTTCTGTTGATTCAGCCAATTCATTACGAGTAAAATAATAATTATCTTCTTCATTTCTCCTCTCATGTTTGTTCTGCCGCAGACATGATAGGGTCATGAAGTTCTTAAAGCGCCTCAACAAGGAAACCTTCTCTGGTTTTGGTTTTTCTTTAGATGTTTCTTTCTGTTTGGAGACCACTTCTTTTTCATTGTCCTCCACCAGTTCAGAGACGTCTTCTGGTTCCAAGACTTCAGTTTCTGCCAGAACCTCAGAACTTTCTTCTGATGGTGACACTTCTGTTGATTCAGCCAATTCATACGAGTAAAAAATAATAATCTTCTTCATTTCTCCTCTCATGTTTGTTCTGCCGCAGACATGATAGGGTCATGAAGTTCTTGAGTCTCTTCCAAAAAGAAGGCTTCTCTTGTTTTTGGCAGCGAGGAAGTTCTTCCTGTTCATTGATCAGTTCAATTTCACTGGTCTCCACCAGTTGAGAGACTTCTACTGGTTTAGAGACCAGTTCAGTTTCACTGGTCTCCACCAGGTGAGAGACTTCTGGTTTGGAGACCAGTTCAATTTCCTTGGTCTCCACCAGTTGAGATACTTCAACTGGTTTGGAGACCAGTTCAATTTCCTTGGTCTCCACCAGTTGAGATACTTCAACTGGTTTGGAGACCAGCTCAGCTTCACTGGTCTCCTTGTCCTCAGAGACCTCTTGTGGTTGTGAGTTCGTTGTTTCTCCAACCTGATGTGGACTAATGAGGTCCTCTGGTGGACTAATGAGGTCCTCTGGTGGACTAATGAGGTCCTCTGGTGGACTAACTTCCTGTGGTGGAGAAGTTTCTTTGGTTGCTTCACCTCGGTTAAGATTCACAGGGAGTCCAGGCTTCTTCTTCTTCTTCTTCTTTTTCTTAAGTTTCTTAGGTTTTGGTTCATCCCCAGCTGTGGCTGTTGTTGGTCCCACCTCGTCTGGAACAATCAAGTCCTGGGTTGGAATAACTTCCTCCTCAGGGTGTCCTGATTTTTCCTTCTTCTTGTATTTGCGTTTCCTTCGGGATTTTTTGCTCTTTTGTTGTTGAGAGACCTTTTTTGGTTTGGAGACCAGTTTGACTCTACTGGTCCCCACCAGGTCAGAGACCTCTCCTGGTTCTGAGTCTCCCAACAACTCAGCCAGCTTTTCCTCAAGATTCCAATTATCTTCTGGGATGACAGAAGCTTCTGTTGTCTTCTTCTTCCCGTGTCTACGCTTTTTTGCTCTTTTTGGCTTGTTCTTGTTATTACCTTTCTTTCTTGATTTTTGCTCCATCTGTTGTTGAGAGACCTCTGCTGGTTTGGAGACCAGTTTGACTGGACTGGCCCCCTCCAGGTCAGAGACCTCTCCTGGTTCTGACATGGTTTGGACATGTTCGTCAGGTGAAGTAAATTCATCCAGGCTGTCAAGTACAAATGCAATCATTGTTCTTGTTTTTTTTGCAGTGAAAGGCACTTTTTAACCAAACTATTTGTGACGTGATGTGAAAATAATTCACGTTGAGTTTGAGGATTTCTTCAAACTTGGATGTGCGTCGCAGGAAAACTCGAAAAAGAGAGTGAAAGAAGTCAGTTAGTCAATTTTATATGGATATATAGCTCCTGTATGACATCACTTGGTGATGTCATTCCGATGGACTGTGGAAGGACATGGGGTCACATGACTTCTAACTGTGTCACATGACTCAATGATGTCATGTGGCACCATGTTACCATGGTAACACCAGATGGAACAGCAGACTGCTAAAAATAGAATTTCTGGGAATAAAGTTAAAATTTTAATGACACTCAGATTTTGTATCCATTGACTCCTGATATCTGTGAGGTGTTTTTTTAAAATATGTTTTAATGAATTTTATGAGTCATTAAAAACCCTCTTTAGGCCATTATCATTAGTGTCTTTCAGGAGCCAGCAACTAGTGGTCAGGAGAGGAACTGCAGCCAAACGTACTTCCTGGCTGAGCGTCAGTCCAGAAGTGGGTTGTTGGTCCACACCAGGACCAGTGATGGACTGGTGGGCTACCTGTTCGGTCAGTAAACCTGCACAACACGTCCAAACCTTGAGGTGGATGTTCTCCAGCAGCAGAAGACCTCACCTTGTTTCACTGCTGTCAGCTGAGAACAGGAAACTGAGGCTACAATTCACACAGACTCACCAGAACTGGATAATAGAAGATTGAAGAACGTTGTCTGGTCTGACGAGTCTGGATTTCAGATGGTCAGAACTTAGAGGAACCAACATGAGAGCATGGATCCATCCTGCCTGGTATCAACTGTTCAGGCTGCTGGTGGTGGTGGTGTGATGGGGTGGAGGATATTTTCCTGACACTCTTTGGGTCCATTAGTATCAACTGAGCATCGTGTCAACACCACAGCCTACCTGAGTATTGTTGCTGACCATCTCCATCTCTTTATGACCACAGTGGACCATCTTCTGATGGATACTTCCAGCAGGATAACGCTCCATGTCATAAAGCTCCAGTCATCTCAGACTGGTTTCTGGAACAATGAGTTCACTGAACTCAGATGTCCTCCACAGTCTCCAGATCTCAGTCCAGTAGAGCAGCTTTGGGATGTGGAGGAACTGGAGGTTCTCATCATGGATGAGCAGCAGCTGCTGATGCTGTCATGAAAATATGGACCAAACTCTCTAAAGGAATGTTTCCAGAACCTTGTCGAATCTATGGGTGTCCAACCTGGTACCAACAGGGTGGACCTGATGAAGCGGCTGCTGAGAGTATGTAGACAGTTGTCCTAACAGAGTATAATGATTCTCATCTTAAAGATAATATGGCTTTTTGTGGTTGTGGGGTAATTATTTGTACTAACAAACTTGTGTCTGGCTCTGGGTTTGGCCTGAAGGTTTCAGGAAGCAGCTGAACAAAAATATGAACACAACACGACTGTTTTTGGCCCCATTTTTCACAAGCTGAACTCAAAGATCCAAGACTTTTTCTACGTACACAAAAGGCCTATTTCACTGAAATATTGTTCACAAATCTGTCTGAATGTGTGTTAGTGAGCACTTCTCCTTCACCGAGATGATCCATCCACCTCACAGGTGTGGCATATCTATAAGCTGATTAGACAGCAGGATCGTTGCGTAGGCGGGCCTTAGACTGGCCACGATAAAAGACACTAAAATGTTCAGTTTTATCACAGCACAAATCCACAGATGTTGCAGGCTTTGAGGGAGCGTGTAACTGACCTGCTGATTGCAGGAATGTCCACCAGAGTTGGAGGTGGAGATGCTCCACCAGGTGAACACGCCCCTCTCCAACTATTTACAACTGGAACAGGCATCTGATTTGAAATGAGCTCATTTTGTGCATTAAAGTGTCAAATTTCTCAGTTTTAACATTTATCTTTGAGTTTATTTTTTCATTCAAATATAAAAAAAAACATCCCAACTTTTCCAGAATTCAGGTTGTATGTTGAATAAAAGCTTTTTATACAGAAGATAATATTGAAATGCTGCAAGAACAAAATTTAACATTCAAAATCATTCGTGAGCGAACATCTGAAATTACATCGCCAGGGGCGCTGCTAGGGATTTTGGGCCCCATGAAAAGAATCTTTACAGGGCCCCCCAACACAGCGGCGAAATTTGTTGATGCTATTTTTGATCATCATTAGGGGCCTCTCTGGGCCCCCCTCAATCATGGGCCCCTATAATCCGTATCCTTTATCCCCCCTTTTTGGCGCCCCAGTACATCGCTATAACAATTGATGATGATGATGAAATTTTGAATGCAGAATTGGCTTCCTCATGTCCAAATACATATATTTTGATGTACAGATTATCACAATGACATTATTTTTTCATTATTTTAGTGCAAATACGATTTCGAACGGCTATGAATGGTGGCCATCTTGAAAAATGGCGGCCATTTTGTATTTAATAGTTGGATATTGTACTTTTTTGTATAGTAGCTTCTATTGTATAGTAGCTTCTATTGCACAAGTGTGCCAATTTTGGTGCTTGTATCACCAGGTGAAAGATTGTTTCAGCAATCTGCCCCACTAACCTGCATCAAGTGATGAAGGTCTCTGAAGAAGACCCTGCATATGTGATGAAATTTAAGACAATCTTCATGGATGACCTTGCCTCCAGCCAAGAAAATACTAACAATGCATGGCTCAAGCTATGTTCCATTCACCTAATCTGTATTTGCTAAAAAAAAACAAACAAAAAAAAAACCAATGGCTAAGTTGCCTAAATTGTTGAGAATTAAATTTTTTTTTTTCGATTTGTCATTAATAAAAACCAAATGTAATATCCACTTCTTGTCATTTATCTTTCTGTTCTGAGAACAGTACACAGAAAATGTGAATTTTTCAATAATATTTAGGATTGTGATTAATCGAAATTAATTCAAGAAACCTTGTGATTAATTAGATTAAAATTTTCAATCGTTTGGCAGAAAAGCACTCTGAGAGCGCAGACCTCTGCCAAGCCCAAAATTTCCCCATACAGGGATTTACAGATTGCGATAAAATCTGTGTTCTGGATCAGATCCGGATCAGCCTTTGAGATTTGATAGAGGTTCCCATTGTCAATCCCTGAGTCAAATTTCATGAGTTTTGGGCAATAATTAACGGAGATATTGAGAAACTAATTTTTTTAGCCCCATTTAACGCAATGTTATCAAAAATTTGAAAGTGATCCAAAATCCAGAATTTCTTCTGGATCACAGCCAAAATGAAATCAGTTCTTCCTTTTAACATTTCAGCAAAAATTTCATTAAAATTCATCCATGACTTTTTGAGTTATCTTGAACACAGACAGACAAACAAACAAACAAACAGACAGACAGATAAACGCAAAACATAAGCTCCTTGGCGGAGGTAATAAGTGTTCTGGTGGAGCTTTGAAAAACAACGACACTGCAAGGACCAGAACCAGTACCAGCACCTTCAAGTATGAAAGGAGACTTTGCTCTGAAATACTGATTGTTCTTTTTATTCATATTTTTATTAAACAGTAATGATTATAATAGAGATTTTTTCCAGTTTCAGATCTTGTTCTCTGTGAAGGGTAGTAAATTATGTTTTAAAGTGGACTTGCATCAGGTCAAAATGTTTTGTGGGAGAAACTCAGAGCTCCTGGAGAAAACCCACCAGCACAAAGGTAACATCCAGTACCAGTGAAAAGGTTGAACAGACTCAGTTCATGATGAATGAACAAGTGTGTCCAGACGTTTAACTGTTACTGTGTGTGAATAATAAACCTCTGTGCTGCCCTTTGACCTGTTACAGTCCTGGTTCTGAGTCCTGATTTTGGCTTTTGAACGTTTGAGTCGGCGCAGGCACTTTGGAGTCAGGAATTTGATGATTCGCCTCAACAGAGAAGGTTTGTCCGGTGTTTTGGAGTTTGCATCAGAATCAGAGACCTCTTCTGCGTGTCGGACCTTGTGAAGTTGATGCTCTTCCCTGTTCTGTCCTGACCCTCCTGTTAAATCTGTGCCTTCTGAATCAAAACTAAACATCTGCTTCAAAATTGAATTGGGTTTATAATATCTCCATCAATTGTACACATTTTATTTAAATTGGGTTTAGTGCATGAACCCGTTTTTCAGCATTTCACACATATTAGTGTAATTCATATTGAATACAGACACAGTTTCTTAAGTATTTGAAACAAATTAGATTCATGAATGAAAAATTATTAAATCTGTCATTGTGTATTGGTGTGTAACATATAGCTCATTCTTCGTTGTTTCATTGACATTTGATCGACAAATATGCACCACATAAAGTTTATTATCATGTTTATTATAAATATTATTATAAATAACTAGGGATGTCAAAATTAACGTGTCAACGCGACATGATTAGTTTCTGAAATTAACGTGCTATTCTTTTTTTTTAACGCATTAACGCACTGCAGTGAAGTTAGTTTTAAGTTGGATATTGTCAGACATTTGCTCTGGGTGAACCTCTCATTTACTCAGGTTGGGGGGGGGGCGACTCCAAGCAAGACCTCCAACATTTCTTACCCCAGGTTTTTGGGGTGCTGAATTTCAATTTAGGGGTGCTGAAGCACCCATAAAAAAGGGCTAGCCTCGCCCATGCTCAGTATTATGATTGATAGTCCTGGGCTCAAGCTTTAAAGTCCTTAGCTCCATAGGCTCCTAAAATCCACAATAATCTCCCTTGTCTTGTCTACTAGCTCCCTTTACTTAGTTTTCTGTCCACGACTGTTAATAAATTCTTGTCTCTGTCCCCGAAGGATCTTATTTTCTTGTTGAGAAGGTCCTTCAGGTCATTGGTTTGTTATTAGGGAGGCAAGTCACTCTTCTTCGGCACAAAAGATGATACAGTCAGTGACACACTCAGGGATGGATTGCATGCCAGTTACCAGTTTGTAGCCTTAAAACATGGCATCATAGAAATCTCAAGATATCTTTACAAATGCGCTGGGTTATTGTGTAGAAATAACTGATGACATTACATGCAGTTGATGATGGGATGTACACTGCTACTAAAATAACACTGGTGAACTCTGATATTGACAAAACTTACAGCTGACAGTTCCATATCCAGGCTGCAAGAATTATGTTTCATTGAGCTTGTCCCATGCGAGAGATCTCACATTCTCCATTATGACGTGATTGTTTTAAATTACTGTCTCCACTTTGCTCCTGCATTACATCCATAATGTCTTCTCTTCAACTCATTGGGATTTGGGGTCTCAATCCGGTTATTATTTGGACTCTTGAAATCTCAGCTTCCCTTGTTCGTAAACAACTCTCACGCTGCCATGGCAAGAGGTGGTTTAGAAAACAGAAAATGGAGTAACCAAAGAAGTCCATCAAGCAGCCTCGTCTCCAAACCAGAATGAAAAAATATATGTGAAAAAAAAATCAATGTTTTCAAAGAAAACTAAAAAGAAAAACTAAAAAGATGTCTATAGCTGGTGATACGACCAGAGCTGCTGAAAACTTTGTCACTATACTCTGCTTTATTTTAGAATCAGGTTAATTTTCAAGATATATTTTTCTTCTACAATTTCCATTTTAATGAGTCATAAACAGTGGTTTTAATAATAATAATATTAACTGACAAAACAAAATTAAAAAATTGATTAACTTAATACACTGATAATAAAGATTTACTTTAATCTTGGATTTTTCTTTTTTCTTTCTTTCTTTCTTTCTTTCTTTCTTTCTTTCTTTCTTTCTTTCTTTCACTGAGTATAGCCTATTGGTACAGTATTTAGCTGCACCAGTCAAACGCAGTCATTAAGGTTAATAACGGGTCCCTCGATAGACTGAGTGCAAGCAGGATCGTAGCCACATGACCTGAACTCTGCATAAACAGAACAAAGGCTCAACATGCTGTGATGTCAAATTCCCATTTTCTGTATCACAAATGTATTCCTAATATCTGACAAAAAGTGGCTGGATTAAAAATGACAGCACATGTATGTGATGGGGGTCAGCACTCCATGCTACAAAACTTTAATTAGTACTATGCTTCTATGTCTATGTTAGCATAAGATAGTCGCATCAAGCGGTTAATAACTGGTTTCACACACAAAGCAGCTTTGATGCCAAGGATACCCTCGACTCGACATCCCTGCAGACCTCATCAGACCACCGGGTTGTTTGTGGATTGTTTTCCCAGCTGAGAAACAGCAAAAGGCAAACATAGTAAACTAGAAAGAGCAACACCCCTGTATATTATCACAAATGCTTCTGTTATCAGCTTGATTTCTTTGTTATAATAAATTTCTTTTTTTTTTTTATCTACATTTCAATAATGAAAAAAAAACTTATAAGTCAAGCAGCTGCAGATCAACTTTGCAGTTCGATGCCTTTTCATAGACCATTGTTTTAATTTTGACAGTACATTTTATTTCAGACTAAGATCTGGACTGTCACTGTGGCCACTCTGACATTGAGTTGCTCTATCTTTCAGGGATTTTAAACCTTTTTGCCCTGTGACAAGATGCATGGTCATCTTGAAACAAAATCACTTAATTGCCACCAAACCTCCCTATGACTAGTTGAATGAGAAATGTGTCCAAAATTTCACCTAGTAATTATTTTTAAGTTAATGACTACAATCTCCACTTGTCCTCTCTCAACTTGTGTACTTGTTTTCTTTGGATAGCCAACTTTGTATGTTTGTTTGGAGCTGCACAATCAAAAGTCCTGGTCAGATTTCTTTGCCCTCTACAGAGAAATGCTTCATCACTGAACATAACTTGTATCCACTCATCTACAGTCCTAACTGCCTGTCTTATGTTCTTCTATTAAGGTGTAAATGATGGGTTACAAAACGCTTTTATATCCATAAATCACATTTATTTCAGCCAATTTGGCCATTCGGCTTACAGTTAAATTTTTCATTTTTAAAGTACATTTTCTTTTTTCAAAGAATATTCCTTTGAGTTTACTGCCCTGAAGCTTTGAAGTCTCCCCTGGTCTACCTTTATGTCTCCCTTTTGCACAATATCCATATTGTTTGCGCTTGCTCCAGACACAACTGACAACTAACATTTTTGCCATGTTCAATAACCTTTGTGATTGTTTTATTATTCTGTCCACTGCTTCAACTAACCGCTCTCTCATTGGCTCCAATAATCAGCCAGGTGCATCAGTTCGTTGGTTCATTTCTGCAAGCGCTCTATTTTGAGTACAGCCTACTTTGCATAAACTTGTGCAGGTATTTGCGTTACAAATTTACAAGCGCAATGTGATTCCATTTTATTTCCTTGTTATTGAATGAGTTCACAATTTTTTTCCTCTACAGACTCGAACAGTAATGTTACATTTTGAAGGCAATGACTGATCAAGTATAGCCTGATTAGATGAGTTTCCAACAAAAAAATAAATAAAAAATACTCTTCTCTCTAAAGAGAACAAGACAGCACATCGAAGTTTAGCAAAGTTCCACCTGAAATAAACACCAGACTTCAGGAACAATGTCCTTTCAGCAGACGAGACCAGAGTGGATATGTCTGGCTATAATTCACAGTGCCACAACTGGGGAAAAAAACAAACACAACAGATCAACACAAGTATCTGATACCAACTGTTAAGTAAGGGAGGTGGAGGGGTTACGATCTGGGCTTGTTTTGCAGCCATGGCACCTGGGCACCTCGCAGTTATTAGGTCATCCATGAATTCCTTTGAACGCCAAAGTAATCTAATCTGTCCAACAGCTTAAGTTTGCTGGAAATGAGGTCATTCAGCAAAATAATGATCTCAAGCTCAACAACAAACCTACGACAAAATAGCTGAAATTTGTATTACTGTTGTTATTATTATTATTATCAATATTATTGTTGTTATTATTATGGGATGTGCTTAGCTATTTACTGCCTCTGTATTTTGGCTTAGTTTTTGATAAATAAATATACAATAGCACTATTTCATATATCATGAGTTGTTCTTTATCTTAAATTCTATTTACATACTTTTAAGACCTGCTATTGGGTCTTTTTTTTTTTTTTAATGATGTCCTTACATGTAAAAATCGATTAAATAAAAGAACGTACTTTCTTTTTTTACGTGACTGTACTCATTGTAGTAAAAATAGTTACTGAAAACTTCATGCTGTGCTGTCAGCCACAGGAAACAATTAGGTCTAGGCTGGGAGCTGAGGTATAAGTAAGTTTTAAGTTTCACTAACCACGTTAGCTTTTCCACGTGTACGCTCATTAAACCCCTTTGAAGCTTTGAACTGTAGAACCAAAAGCCCCAGAGCATAATGCATATAACCCATGCCAATATAGGAAAAAAAAAGGCTTTATTTACTGTTGGTCTAAAATAATTACAGAATTTCCAATTGTTACCTTGAGCGCACGTTCTGACAAGTGCATTTTCTACACAAGTGAATGCAGTGAACCACGGTTTATTATTGTAATAACATCACCCTGTTAACTGGTGACACTGGTATTTGTAATCAACATATCAGACACAACTTTAAACATGAGCTGTCTGCTGTCTGTAAAGACACGGGGCGACAGTGACACTCTTTTAGAAGCGCTTTCGAGGATCCTGCCTCATGCAAACACCCGGCTGGGTAGACATTTTGGCTCCGCGAAAACAGCTTTGAACCTCCGGTGCAAGAGCCAGAATGACGCCGGTCACAGCAGCACTACGTAGTCAACGTGCACTGAGAGCACGGTGAGCGCATGTCGGTGGATGGGTTTCCTAAACGGCAGCAGCGACACATATGATCCAAAAACACGGTTTCCGCTTCTGGTGGCTTCGCCTTCAGAGTACAGAGGATTTAAAGTAATCAGCAACTGACTATGTGAGCGTATTTTAGGTAAAATGAAAAAAATGAAAAAAAAAAAAAAGAGTCTGTGACAATTAACGAAATGTATTATTTTATTACACAAAATTCGACGCAAGTTATTGCGTTATTTCATTTTAGTGATTATCTGTACCATCAAAAATAAAGATTATTATTAATTATTTTATTTTATTATTAATTATTGACACGGTTTTAGCTGTAAATAAGCTGAACTATTAAAACTTAAGAATTGCTGCTAATGTTCACTATCTTTTATTTTAAAATATGAGTGCAGAAGCATGCACAAACTAATATGTTTCTTATAGATATATATATCTATATATATATATATATATATATATATATATATATATATATATATATATATATATATATATATATGATTTTTATTTTATTTAAACCTTATATCAAAAACAGGGACATGATGTAATCATGCAATAATGTATAACATGTATCACCTTTGTTCCAAATAAAAAATTTGAATGAGAATCTCAGTTTAATATTCAGTTAATTGCCTAGCCCTAGGTCACATTACTCTGACATAAATTCAGTTTCTAAATACTTATTAAATCATATATAAATCATATATAAGTGAGCATTCTGATTTGTGACTCTTATTTTTTTAACTGATTTGAATCTTCTCTTTAAAGTATATGTGGAAAAAATGATAACATATATTGTATTGTTGATAGATAGATAGATAGATAGATAGATAGATAGATAGATAGATAGATAGATAGATAGATAGATAGATAGATAGAGTCAAAATTAAACATAATATGAAACAATTTACCAGAATAAGCAAATGAACCATATGCAATTGGAATAATGCACAGAAATGTAAGTTTAAAAGTTTAAGCTGTCATTACCCTAGTATAAAGATGCTTTCAGAATACAATTGATTAAATCCTGAGAAAATAGTTTAAATTTTATCTCTGATTGTAGGTGTTTGGATTTTGTTTAATTCCACAATCCTGTTTACATGTTATCCATTAGGCTACTGTTCAACCCTGCATATATGGTAGTTGAGAAGAAGTTGGAAAAATGTGACATAATCTTTTACAAATACATTTATCTTACTGTGTATGAAGTAGTTTGTAGAAATTAAGATAGAGCTTTTAATGTGAAGGGGTGTTTCAGGAAGTGATGTAGTTGTTGCTGCTGACAGCGGAGGCCGCAGTGATTTGGTAGCCGCTGCAGTAGGAGGAAGGACCGCGGTTCTACCACTTCTATCTTTCAGTTTCGCCTCAAAATTCTTTTGGTGGTTCATTTTTGGTAGCGATCAGTAAATCTGCGCATACGAAGACGGCGTTTTAATTATACCTGAATCGTAGCGTATTTACCAACGGATAGTGGTTTCAATCGCCATTTTAATAGCACGTTTTCCCTGACAGAAGCGCTAGCACAACAATGGCTCTGAAAAGAATTCACAAGGTAAGGAAGTGAACGCCGAGGCCCGGGATTTCGCAGTTTTGTCCAGGGATTTAATTACAGGGTTGTCCGTCCGGATGCTTGTCCGGCAGGTTTATCATACTGAAAGTAAGTTGAGAATATTGACCGAATAAGTTGAGCCGAGTTTGCCGTTGCCGACAGAGGATGTGTGGATGGCCAGTGAGGCAGGGAGAGCAGCGGTGCGCCGTCGCTGCGTTCACTGGTGCCGCTAGAAACGGGCCAACTCGGCCGTTGCCGACATCATCCGTTCGCGGTTGTGTTTTATTGTATCGCTTCACGTACGGCTAAAACCGTGTGTTCTAACTGTAACATGCCGGTGATGTTAATGGTGTGTCAGCTGTCGCTGCCCAGTAATACCTCGGTGGTCGGCTAACTAGGCTAATACTGTCAAGCTAACTGTTTTTTTCCCCTCAGTGTTTGCAGTGAGGTGGCTAACAATAGTTTTTGCTATTGGGTGCGACATTAATAGTACTCATAAAGTATAGTCCACATATTTGAAATAAATCATTACACATGATCGAATTTACTAACTTGATTTGACATATAACTGTTACGTTAGCCTGTTAGCCGCAACGCTAAAGTTAGATTATTTAACGAAGACTGTCGTGCGTGTATTAATAACCAATTGCTTTTTCTCCCACTATATGAGGTACCTGTTATGTATACATGTAAGCAGAAATGTAACAGCTCGGAGATAAAGAAGGATGTAGCCTGGGCTAGCATGTTACTCATCCCGTTTTTAAATCTTTATCACCCTTTCATCAATGTAACACAAACCCGGTATCAGTTTAGGAAACTAAGCGGTCGTGTTATTGTAAATATTTTACGTTATGTTATTTTTATTTTCTTTTTTTTTACTTGTACAGGGGGAAAAGAGTTATAGATGAGGACGTGTTAGTCGGTCTGTTGGATAATCTTAAGCAGTTTTGTCGTTTTGGTGAAAACGGGCCCCGCGCCTTGTTCGCCTTTGATGCTACGTTGCTAATAGCAGGCGAAACGGTACGTCGTTGTTCTGCCATCTCTTTGACAAGCTTTGTTCGATTGGGCTTTATCAGTAAAGCAGTTCTTCCTTTTAATGTTGCTCCGTGTTGTGTTGTGGCTGACCAGTCAGAGGAATAGAGTCTTACACGAACTCCGGTCGACAGCTAGCATGTACGCTAAGGAAGCTTTAACGCCGTAATGTTGGACTAGAGTTCACGGTTTAGCAGACTCCCTGTCACAGGTGTCTATAAGTAATAAAACCTGTGTTGTCGTAGTGTCGTGATCTCAGGCTGGCCGCTACATGCTCCATACCTGAATGAATTGTTACATAATAGCGATGGCTGCAACTATCACGCTTACTGCGCTATAGTAGCGTTGTTATGTCAGACAGGAGTGTTGTTACCTTTGCAGACACACTTTGTTGCACTTTCAGTTGTACCTGCCTTCAGAGCCATCTAAAAGCATAACAGTGAAGGCAGGGGGGTGCTGGTGGACTTGTGATGCTTAGATTCATTTAGAGGTGGTTGGGATCACATTATTGAAGTTTATTTCCAGGTTATTTTCTCATTGTTTTTTTTATAATTGGATCATAATTAAATGTTGAAATTGAAAGATTTTAGAGAAACGTATTTTGGGGTTTAATAATCAGTCCTAAGATGAGTTGGAAGACCTGTTAAAAACATTCAAATACTATTGCAGTATCTCATAAAATTAAATGTATTTTAGATCATAAGTTACTGTATGTATCTCCCATACGTCCCCTACTGTTTCGAGATATGGGGAAGTGCATTCAAAACTCTCAACCAATTTACATGTTACAAAAGAAAGCTTTAGGAATTATAAAGCAATGAAGTTATGAACCAACCATTTCACTGTTTATTAATCTTCCTGCTTTTAAATGTTGTGATTGGGTTTATTATAAACCTGTTCAAATAATGCATAAAGTACATAATAATTTGCTTCCCCACTGAATCAAAGTTGGTATGAACCCAAAAGAACAGATCTATATCTGATAAGGGTGTGAATTTGTGGAACAACTTAAAAGATGGATTAAGAATGT